>OZ024740.1:112872526-112947526 GCA_964016885.1 Eledone cirrhosa
GATTAGGAAAACTACACACACACACACATCTAAAGAGAGAGAGAGAGAGTAGAGAGGAGAGGAGAGAGAGAGAGAGAGAGAGAGAGAGAGAGAGAGAGAGAGAGAGAGAGAGAGAGAGAGAGAGAGAGAGAGAGAGAGAGGGAAAAAGAAACAGAGGGACGGGCAAGAAGGTAATACATACATCTAGACTCATTAGGGTACAAATATCATAATATAATGTTTGCAGAACGAAAATACAGATATAATAATTGTTTCTACTTTAGGCACAAGGCCAGCAATTACCCATTACATTACTGGTACTTTATTTTATCGACCCAGTAAGGATGAAAGGCAAAGTCCACCCCGGCGGGATTTGAACTCAGATCGTAAAAGAACGTAACTATGATGGAAAGCATGGCGTGCGACCCTCTACCGATACTGCCAATCCACCATCCACAGACAGATATAATAATGTATGTATCCCACACACTTCTTCAGTCGTCGCTCGCATAAGTAACCCCCCCCCCCCACACACACACATACTTTCACACCTGATTTCGCCAATTGCCGGATAACACCAAAACAAAACACGCAGACACACACATGCACATACACACATACACACATACACAAACACACACACACACACACACACACACACACACACACACACACACACACACACACACACACACACACACACACACACACATATCTATACTTTATATATATATATGTATGTATGCAACTTTACCGGTCCTTCCGTCCAGCGTCCGACGACGCCATCAGAAGGCATCGGTTTGCCTCTCCACGTTCCGAGTTGAAAACCGACGGATTTGTCCCGGTTCAGCTTCGCTCCTGTGAACCTTTCGTATTCCTTAAGTAAGGTGCCCCCCCCCCCCCCCCGATTTGCGAGGTGCTCGACACCATCACTGTTACGTCGTCGGCGTATGCCGACGCCGCTTTTAGCAGTCCCGGTTCCAAAGGGATGCCCTGCAATAGCTCCAACTTCTGCAGTAGTGGCTCGAGAGTCAGTACGTACAGAAGGGAGGAGAGAGGGCATCTCTGTCGGATGGATCGCGTGATATGGGACGGCTCCGAGAGGTAGCCGTTCACCTTGACCCTTGAGCAGATGTTGCTGCTGTGCATTGCAACAATCCAGCCCCTGAACACGGTTCCGAAGCCTGCCGCCTTGAGCACCGCATCCAGGTAACGATGGTCAACCCTATCGAAAACCTTAGACTGATCCAAGTTGATCAGGGCCCTACCGAAGCCGGGTTTACACCCTACCGTCTCTATGATGGATCGCATGAGGTGGAGGTTGTCGTGGTCGGGATTGCGCATGTCTGCGCTTCCCCCACTAGGTTTTCGACGACAAGCTCCAGCCTCTTTGCCAACACCTTGGCCAAAATCTGTAACTCTGTGTTTAGCAGAGTTATGAGCCGGAAGTTGCCTATGTCATCCCCCTTATTCTCGTCCTTCCTGACTAGCGTGACTACGCCCTTGGTCACAGAACTGGGAATTCTCCCGTTCTGGTGCCTGTTGCAGTAGACTGCTCCCAAGAGACCGGAGAACAAGTCTGACATCGCTACGTAAAATTCGTAGGGTAGACCGTCGAGACCTGGAGATTTGCGTTTGCCGCATTGGCTCAGCGCGTCTCTCATCTCAGCGGCCGAAATCGGGCTTTCGCAAAACTTCGCTTCGCTGTACGAGAGTCGCGGTAGGCCGTCGTGGTATGGACCGAAATCCATAGCCGCTCTCGACGCCCTGCCCGAACAGTTGAGCAAAGTGCCTCTGAAAGGCCGCGCACATTTGCTTCGGATCACGTTCACGCGTCCGTCTTGGTCCTTCAAAGACCGAATCGTGGACTTGTTGCCGCTTTTCGCCTCCGTCACTCAGCCCCAGCTAACAGCTTTGGTTCCCTCGTTTCCCAGAGCATGTATTTTGCTCCTGACAACGTAGCCTTGATGCTTTGCATCGAACAACTGGTCCAAGGCCGTTCTTTCGCTAGCACGCTGGCAACGTTGCCAATCCTAAGTGTCTCTTCTACTTTATCTATCAGTTCCTTTTCGGTCTTATTTCTATCTAACACTAATTATTTACTAAAACCTATCGAGTCTAACCTAACTGCCCTCTTGAGAGAGTACCCCCTTCTGTTGTTGACAATGGCCCCCGTCAAGTGTTGTTTAACTAAAGTGCTAATCCATCTACTGTAGGCTTTGCATGTCGGTAACGACAAGTTCAGCTTCCAGTAGCCGGCTCCCTGTCTATGGTTTCTGTCAACGTTAACTATGCAGGTCACTAGTTTGTGATCTGAATAGGCAACCATGGACATTTGTGGACAGCTTAACATGTCCCTATCACTAACTCTAAAACTAAAAACCTATCTAGGTACGATCTAGATGTTCCGCTGTGGTTGGTCCACGTCCACAGTGGCACAGTCAGAAAATCTTGTCGATATCTATCGGCCAGTTGAAATCGGCCGATTAACTGTTTTAGGATGTTACACTCCCCTCTATCGGGACATGCTCCTACATAGTCCCAACGTGCATCTAAGATTCCATTCCAGTCCCCCACTAACAGCAATTACAGATAGAAAGATAGATAGATAGATTGGCAGACAGATAGATAGATAGATGGATAGATAGAAAGATAGATAATTAGATAGATAGATAGATATCTTTATTTGCCACAAGGGCGCATAAGAAAAGGGGACAATACAAAGACATGCCGAGTATTTTACATACAGTCGTGTAAAAAAATATAAAACAAACAATTACAACAATCGAAATCTCCAATAGGGAGGGGGTGTGTGTGTGTGTGCTACGAATGGGTTGTTTAATACCCCGTAGATAGAACAACCGTCAACTCCAGGAGCGTGTTGTGCAAGTGCTACTTTCTTCCTTTTGCTCTCTTCTTTAACCTAGAGGCTTATAAACAGAGAAGGCCCAATAACTCGGGCCATTTTCGCTTCATTCACCCACCTTTCAGTAAATTTACTGGGGTGCAGTTCCTCTCTCTCCACTTTGATTCTTCTTCTAAAGAAGGGAATCAATTGTTGTCCGGAGAGAAAGACATCTATCCTCAGTCCTCTTAATCTCATCCACCATATAACTTCTTTCACAATACCCACTGGACAGAGGAAAATCGCCGCTCTTTCGTTTCTGAAAGAGGCTGGCGGTTTGATCCTTACTATGGAGTCGGCATTCAAATGGATTTGTCCCATACGCGACAGCAGTTGTTCTGCATAGTTCCACAGGACGCTTACGCCCGGGCAGTGTACAATTGCGTGCAGGACGGTTTCAATGCCCTGCGCGCATCTTGGACACGTCCTCTTGGAAGGATCCCTGCCGGGGCGTCCGTGCCTGTAGACTTTGTCACGAACAGCTGGAGCTCCTCGGTAGCATTGCCAGGCCAGGGACCTCTGGAAGTTGTCATAGGTCCCGGGCGGAAAGTCCTACCAAACAGAATGGTGAGCTCATCGTCTTCGATGCCCATTGTCTCTCCGAGCACGTCGTCGCCCTTGTAACGTACAATCCCTCTATAGAATGTCGAAGTGGAGTCTCCACTGATTGCTGTGCCCGCTTTCCAGAGGATTGTGAGCGCCTGAGCGCATTCAATATGCCAGGCGCCCATAGTTTTCGGTCTTTTCTTGACCCAGGACTGCAGCTCCGTCAGCGAGACGAGCTGCGGGAAAGCCTGTCTCACAAACGGTGCCCACATCGGTTGGGGTTCGGTGAGGAATAACTGGAGATGCTGCAGCCTCAGCGCATGTTTGCGCATCATCAGCCACGGCATTTCCAGCCCTTCGTTGGAAGGGTGCTGACAGCAGACGGATCTCCTCACCAGCGGATCCTGCTTCTTCCACAGAAACTGGAAGAGCATGCAGTCCACCTTGGCGAGGTGTTCACGGGGACAAGGCACGACAGTCAAGCGGTAGTAGATGACGGACGCTATGAAAGTGTTCACCACCTCCGCTCAACCTTTCAAGGACAGTTTACACTCTGCCCACTTCTGGGTGAGCGCAAAAACCTTGGCAAAAACCTCGTCGCTAGCACCTTCGCCAAAATCTTTAACTCTGTGTTGAGCAGAGTTATGGGCCTGAAGTTGTCAATTTCGTCTCTCTTGTTCTCGTCTTTCCTGATCAGCGTTACTACGCCCTTGCCTGCAGAACTGGGAATTCTTCCGTTCTGCTACCAATTGCAGTAGACGGCGTCGAGGACGCCAGAGAACAAGTCCGGCATGCCTATGTAAAACTCATAGGGTAGACCATTTAGACTGGGGGACTTGCGTTTCCCGCAGCGGCCCAGAACGTCCCGTATCTCAGTGTCCGTGATCGGTCTTTCGCAGAACTCGGCGTCCGTGTTCGAGAGACGCGGAAGGCCGTCGAGGTATGAACTAAAGTCCATTGCCGCGTTCGGCTCACCGTCGTTCTGTTCAAACAGTCGCGCAAAGTGCTGCTGAAAGGCCGCGCACATTTGCTTTGGGTCAAGTAGCACGCGTCCGTTTTGGTCTTTCAAAGACCGAATCGTGGACTTGTTGCCAATTTTTGCTCCCGCCACTCGGGCCCAGCTGACAGCTTTCGCTCCTTCGTTTTCTAGAGAACATGTTTTGCTTCTGACTACGCAGCCTTCGTGTTTCGCATCGAAGAACTGGTCCAGTGCCGTTCTCGACGCTAACACTGTAGCCGGGTTGCCACTTCTAAGTGCCTCCTCTACCTTGGCTACTAGTTCTCTTTCTATTTTGTTTTTCTCTAAGGCTAACTCTCTGCTAAACCCTATCGATCCTACTCTAATTGCTTTCTTGAGAGAGTACCACCATCTATTGTTGACGATGGCTCCCCTTAACTGTTGCTTGATTAGTCTACTTATCCGTTCACTGTAAGCTTTACGTGCCGGCAACGATACGTTCAGCTTCCAGTATCCGGGTCCCTGTCAATGAGTTCTGTCACGGTTGACTATGCAGACGACTAATTTGTGATCTGAATAGGCAACCATGTGCATTTGTGGACAGCTTAACATCTCCTTGTCCCTTTCTCTAATGAAGAACCTATCTAAATACGATCTAGATGTCCCGCTGCGGTTTGCCCACGTCCACTGTGGTGCAGTCGGGAAATCCAGTTGATACCTATCGGACAGTTGGAATTGGCCGATTAAAGTTTTGAGGTTGTTGCACCCCCCTCTACTGGGACATGCTCCCACATAGTCCCATCGTGCATCTAGGATACCATTCCAGTCCCCCACTAAAAGTAAGGAGCGAGACGTTCCCTGAAAAGGCTCTAGACGCTTAAAGAAGTCTGGCCGTGATTGCGAATGCCCGGTCGGGCATAAACGGCCACCAGTCTGAAGGCTCCACCTCCAATACTGTTCACGCCTAGGACTACCAGTCTACTCTCCGGGTCCAAGTATACTTACTGTTATTCGACGTCCAGGTTCTTCCGAAACATGACAGCCACTCCCCCTCCACCTCCTGGCTGACAGAGAGATGCGTAGATCTCAAAGTCGTCGAAGGTGGGGGTTAGTTGCTGCCTGTTGTGGATCCTGGACTCGGTGATGGCTATCACATCCATAACGTGTGACCTAAGCTCGTTTAAAAGTTGGCCCTGTTTCTAGGGCATCCCTAGGCCACACACATTCACGCTTCCAACTCGTAAACTAGCCATGTTGGTGAAGAAAAGTTGGCGAAAAGGACGAAAAGGTGCACTTACCTTTTCGTTTCCTGGAGATCGGGTTGTTCAATCTCCATTTCAGTTCTGGTGGGGGTGTTGGGTGGCGTGGGAAACATTTTAATAAGACGCGGTTAATAGGTTTTTGACAGGGGTTGCCAACATCCTGCGAAAATTGTTTTTTTCAATTTCTGATAGGTTTCTATCGAAACCCTTATTAGTTTTAGGTGTGGAGACGATTCTGCTTTGACGAAGATTTTGCCCTCCGTCTCCACCTTGGGGTTTTGGAAGATGACCTCCATCAAACTCTTGTTGTTTGTGTTTATGTATGCGTAT
Source organism: Eledone cirrhosa (assembly GCA_964016885.1). Classification (NCBI taxonomy): domain Eukaryota; kingdom Metazoa; phylum Mollusca; class Cephalopoda; order Octopoda; family Eledonidae; genus Eledone; species Eledone cirrhosa. Next base: position 112,878,507 of record OZ024740.1, read on the forward strand.
TGTTGTTTGTGTTTTTGTTGTGTTGCTTTAGTTTGTTGTTCGTCCGGGAGTTTTCTTTTTATGGTGGGTGCTTGTGTTTGGGGTGGCGTTGGTGTTGGTTTTGCTGGTAGGGGGATGTTTGACTGTGGTGTTGTTTGTGTTGTTGTTTGTGTCTGTGGTTGTGTGTTGGTGTTGGTGATTGGAGTTTTGGGGGTTTTGTGGTGTCTCTTTTTTTGTTTTTTAGATTTCCGAGGCTCTCCTTCTTCTTCACTTAAAGAAGGAGAAGCAGCTTCATCTGTCGTTGAATAATTATCGTCAGGAGTGTGGGGTAGGGGTATGTTGTGTGGTGGTGGTGTTTCGGTGTGTGTGTTTGTGGTAGTGTTTGATGGAGTGGGATGGGGTGGGGCTGTGTTTTTTCTGTTGTTGTTGGTTGAGTGGCTGTTTGTTTTGGTGTGTTAGCTCGTTTCGTCTGTTGTTGTACTTGTGGTGGTTGCTTTGGTGTTGGTGTAGGTAATAGTGTTTTTTTAATGATGTTGTTGTGGTGTGTTTGTGAAGGACAGGAGGCTTTTAGGCGTGCTGAGCTACCACAGCGAAAGCAATGAAATTTACGCCACTCTACCGAAATGTTTATTTTGTTGTTGTCGTCGACTTTTTCGGGCATTTTGGAGATTCTCTCCGGCCTCATTTGCATCAGAATCTCCAAATCAGTACCCGCCCACCTTTCTCTAATAGACTTTCGTATTGAAAGAATCATATCAGTCTCTGGTTCGCGAAGCCAGCCAAGATCCACCAGATGTTAATGTTTGGTGGTATATTTTTTATTTTTATTTTTTGTGTCCTTTTTCCCATGTACGTAGGGAAAAAGGTGAATGCTTTTGACACCATTGGTGTCACAGAATATTTTTGAGCGAGTGCCTCGCTTTTAAACAGTACGGAAACACTTCCATACTGTTTTTCTCGTTGGAGAAAGTCAATATTTGCTAGAGTCTTCTTCAAGGTGGCTTCTATATCTCCTTGACTAACAAATATTGGCTTTCTCGTTGTGTTGGAGACAGTCCTGAAGGTCACTGTCCTTCGAACTGTCTCCTCTTTTATTTCGAGGGTTGAGTTAATTCTAAACCCACCCTTGTCTTCGAAAGTTACAAATATTCTCCCTTGCTGGAGCATATCTCGTGCATTGGCGATGTCGAGATTTATAAAATCTTGTTTTTCGTTCACTGTTTCAGCGGAAGACATTTTTTTGTGGTGTTGCTGTTATTGTTGTTATCGTTGTTAGCCTCGGTGTTGGAAATCTCAATTTCTTGACGAGGTGAAACTTTATGTGTAGATGTATATATGGAGTTGTTGTTTTTATCTTTTTCATGTGTATGTATATTAATAGGTTTAATTCCTGTGTTTTCCTGTGTGTTATTTTTCTCCGCTTCGACGGTAGAAATTTTAAAATCTTCAAGTGTTAATATATTTTTCTCTTTGTTGACAGTCGTATCCATGACGACGTCCATAGTAGCAGAAGCAGATATAACGTAAACATCTCCCTCTCTACCTCTCTTCTCTCTGTCAACGTTCTCTAGCATTCTTTCCGAGCTATTCATGTTTTATAGTTGGCAAAATTTGATATTTTAAAACAATTTTTAAATTAAATTTTCGCCTCTAAAGGGGCGAAAAATGGGATTACCACCCAGCTGACAATTCAGATTGGGGGTTAATCAACAAAATAATATGTTTTTTCAAACAATTTGTTCAGTTTTTTGTATAGAAATTTACAAAAACCTTACCGGCGATGTTCCACGCGTCAGGCAGATAGAGATATAGATAGATAGATAGATATCTTTCTTTATTTGCCACAGGGTCGTACAAAAATGGTACATTACAAGACGTGACGGCGGGGCTTTTACATAAAAGTAACTTTAACATTAATAAATAACAATTGAAGTCCCCAATAGGGAGGAACGTTACTGCAGGGTTGTTTTACACGCCGTGGATAGAACAACCCCCAACAGGAGGAACTGTCTTCCCTCTGTTTATCTTCCTCAACCTACAGATTTATATACAGAGAAGGCTTATTCACCACATTCACTCACCTTTTCGCCACATTCACCCACCTTTCAGCGAATTTACTGGGGTGTAGCACCTCTCTCTCCACTCTCACCTTCCTTCTGAAGTGGTACTTAAAGAAGGGGATAAGATGTTGTCCGGAGAGAAAGGTGTTTGCCCTCAGTCCTTTTAACCTCGTCCACCATATTACCTCTTTCGCCATAGCCACAAAACAGAGGAAGACCGCCTCTCCTTCATTCTTAAATGAAGGCGGCGACGTGATCCTCACGATGGACTCGGCTGACAACTGGATGCGTCCCACACGTGACAGCAGCTGTTCGACATAATTCCACAGGTGGGCACTGAACAATTGCGTGCAGAACGGTTTCGATATCCTGCTCGCATCTTGGACATGTCCTTTTGGCAGGACCTCTGCCAGGGCGTCCGTGCTTGTAGATTTTGTCTCGAACTGGTAGAGCTCCTCGGTAGCACTGCCAGGCCAGAGACCTCTGGAAGTCATCCATAGGCCCTGGACGGAAAGTTCTCCTGAACAGACTAGTCAGTTCGTCCTCCTCGATGCCTAGAGTTTCCCCGAGAACGTCGTCGCACTTATCCTCCACTAATCCCCTATTAGATAAATAGATAGATTGATAGATAGATAGATAGATAGATAGATAGATAGATAGATAGGTAAGTGGCTATATCTAACTCTAGTGGCAAAATTATGTAATTGACTTATTACGCATTCCTATCAATTATGAAGTAAAACAAACCTAAATTTCCTTAGAAACCAAATTTTTCTTGGAATATACTAAGTGCATCGTATTTAAGTCGGAGACTTACAATTGGAGACAGAGTCTCTGTAGGGGGGAAGTGGTTAATTTGTTTGAAATGTATTACAACTACATGCCATATCAGAGATATAAAGAAACCAGGTGAAGTAGTAAGCCGTGGAATCATAGACTGACTGACTGGTTGGTTTGTGTATTGACGCGACTGTGGCACTATCAACTGATACGATAGTTTCGTGTGAACAGCGTAAAACTACACATAGAATAACAACAACATCAGCTATTCTCATTAATAAACGATATGATGACATGAACGTTTTCATAAGCTAACATAACCGTGATGATATCTTCTTCAGCTCTGTATTCATAATTTGTCTTTCCTTGTATCAATATTTAATCTCGCTGTGAGATCATTGAATTTGAGTGGCCGATGTCAGCGTGAACGACAAGACTTGCACTACACTTACACTAACAACCTCGCCAACATTACAACCAACACAAAACTACAAACATGAATAACACTTAGTATTTCTCTAGCATTCTTCTGTAGTTTATTTCAGCTGCGTCGACCGACACTAGTCTAGACTTGTGGCTGCGGTGTGAGTTCAGATAGTGTGTGTGACTGAAATATGTGTAGTCTAAAATTAGACTAGATTATTACGATTGCTTACGCTAATTCAAAACGTACTTAGATTGCTTTTTAGGTAAAGAAACTATAGAATAGAGTAAACTAGTGCAATAGCGGAACATTGATGTATATGTATATATATATATATAATGTAGAAATGGCTTCTACAGGACTAGAACTGTTTCATTCAGGAGATATCATCGATAAGCCCTCGTGATTTCTCCTGAATGAAACAGTTCTAGTCCTGTAGAAGCCATTTCTATATTAAATATTTATACTCTGCTATACATTGAGTAGCTTACTTACTGTGGCTACCCCCAATTGAACCCGGGATAAACATATATATATATATATATATATATATATATCTATACACACACACACACACATATATATATATATATATATATATATATATATATATATATATGTGTGTGTGTGTGTGTGTGTGTGTGTGTGTGTATGTGTGTGTGTGTGTGTGGTGTGTGTGTGTGTGTTTATACTGCCTGCTTTCATTGTAAGCTTTTGGTATAACGATCGAAAAACGCTGCCATTCGTCAACAGGTATTTTGTTCTCAGCCGGCGAGGGATTCCTAGCAGTAGTAGTTTTGGAGTTATTACCCCACGTGTTTACCCTGCGAGGGAGGTAACCCCGGTTTTGGCGGATGGATTCAGTATGTGTAAAATTATTGCAAGAATTGCAAAAAACTGCACAAATGGAATTAAGCTGTCGACGGGTTGTTTTTAAATAAACTTAACCAATTAATTAGTTAATAGAATTGTCTAATAGAATCAACTAATTAATTGCTAGGCCCGGGAGATTAATACAAATATAGTTTCAGCGAGATCGTATTTCAGCTGTGGTCAAAATCAAAGCGAAACGCAATTTTCGAGATATAAGGCAGGCGCTCAATGGACTCAGAGAAGACCAGAGCAATTAACATACGTTATAAAGGCCAAATAAACTGAAAACAGCGGTCAAGAAGCTATCAGCTACCGGAATAAAAAAAAACCAAGCAAGCGAAACAGGTTAAACAAAAGAATATATATATATATATATATATATATATATATATATATATATATATATATATATATATATATACATGTCGTTAGATATACTTAATATTATGGATACTGACCTTAGTAACGTCTATTTTCCATGGGCATATTCGATTATTTTCAAACCATGGTACACCTGTCTTTAAAAAATAACAACAATTTTATTAATTATAGAAAATGTCGCATCTTTTCACAGCCCTGAGGGAAATCATTGGAACAGTTCTTACCTAAGGACTTTGCACTTTGTATCAAATAATATAACACCAGCTTGACTTCTAGTCCCTGTCTAAATGATGAGACAAATATTTCGTAAACGTGTTAATGTATGCCGCCCATCCAAAATGATGGATTTCAATGGCATATAAGTGTATACACAGGTTTACTATACAAATGACAGCATTTTCACACATATTTTTACTGGTTTATTGATAGCTTAATGAAAGTTATATAACAGTTACTGGCAGTTAATTGACACCATCGTTAGGGCGTCAAATAAAAGGCTTCATGTTATTTATTCCGGCTCTCTGTTCTCAGTTCAAATCCTGCGGAGGTCAACTTTACCTTTCCTCATTTCGTGGTCGATAACTGAAATACCAGTTCAGTATTATGGTTGATTTTTTATTTATCTTTTCTACCCTAACCCTAACCCTGTGATGGACTGGTGTCCTGTCCAGTGGGGAAGTCTTGTATTCTCAGTCACTTAACACCAATGAAACTAAGACTCGGGAAGAAATTGGCTTCGTTTGGATCTGGCGTAGAATAAAGACAACATATCAATAACGATATTATGTTTACAAAAAAATATTATAATATAATTTACAAAACAGACAGATGTACCCGTAATTATCAATATTCGGGATTCGCCTTTTTTTTTTACAATATTTATTATAGTATTATAATGAAGGCTCGTGGTTCAGTGGTAAAAGAATTGAATTTTGAATTTGCAATCGTGAGGTTGTGAGTTCGATTCCTGGACCGGGCGATGTGTTATGGCCTTGAGCAAGACACTTTATTTCACGTTGCTCCTTCTACTTGGAGTTGTAACCGATAGATAGTATTAGCAATTGGAAAGACCAACGGAAACATTGTTTCCTCAGTCCGATTTGACGAAAGTCGATCGACTGTCAATTATAGTACAACTGATTTCTTCGTGTTCGTTCGTTATTTATCAATATGTTAAGATTATTTCTTTACTTGTCTTGTTTAACGCAACATAAAACCAAACTCTAACCCAGTCTTATTTGAATTCCCTCAGTTTACCAGCAAGAGCAGTGGGATAAACACCTTATCCCTCTACCCAACTTTCTTTTTTTCTACTATCACTCAACCACTCTCTATTTGTCATTTGACAACCCCCTACCGTGACAACAAAGAGATGCACATTGCTATACACACACACACACACACACACACACACATAAGCACTCACACTCACACGTGTACATACATAGACACACACACATACACACACACACACACACACACACACACACACATATATATATATATAAATAAATATGTATATATATATTTATATATATGCATATCTATAAAAATAAACGGAAGTAAGCACCTGTTCAGATGTTTCCTATTTCACCGATTTGTCCGTTTGTTTATATAGATTGCAAGAGTACCGACTCATGTGCATGTGTAAATATACTCAGTTCGGCAAACACGGACATACGTACACACATTCATACACACACACACACACACACACACATATATATATACATAAACACGTACACACGTACACACAAACACATATACAAATACACACACACGCGCACATATATATATATATATATACATAAACACGTATATATATGTAAATATATATATATATATATATTTATATATATATAAATAAATATATATATATATATATGCATATATATATATATATATATACATACATATATATATATATATATATATATATATATATATATATATATATATATATATATATATACACACACACACACACACACATATATATATATATACAAATATAGATAGATAGATATAGATATAAGCATACACCCAGCATGGATCTAAAGTGACTGATATCAATAAGTTTATTTGTGAGGTTGTTATGAAATTATATCACGGTTAGAGCTATATTGTTTATTATTGTTCACCCAGATTTCAACGTTTAACTAATTATATATACTTACATACACAGACACACCACACTTTTATACATATGCATTAAACACATACGCATTTGAATATTTGCTTACATAATATATATATTTTAAAACTCCTATATATACATACGTGTGTGTGTGCGTGCGTATGCGTATGTGTGCGTATGCGTGTTTGAATGTGTGGGTGTGTACAGCTGTATATATGTATGTATATATAGCTCTACATTTCAATATAAACTTTAAACACGTGTTGACATACGTCATACCTCTGTATAATATATTTTACTCATAATACTTTTAATCCAAAGACTTAAAAGACTAGTTATACACGAGAGAACTCAATACCTGACAATATTATTCTTTTGAATCCATGTCATGTAATTTTTCAAATTACATCGTTTTCTTCAGGAACAAATATTAATAACAGTCTCAATCTCTTATATAAGGGGTTGTGAGTTCGATTTTCGGATCGGGCCTTGCGTTATGTTCTTGAACAATACACTTTATTTAATGTTGCTCCAGTTCATTCAGCTGTAGAAATGAGATGCGGGGTCACTGGGGCCAAACTGTATAGGACATAGCCTTTCCCTTGGACAACATTGGTAGCGTGGAGAGGGGAGACTGGTATACAGGAACGACTGCTGGTCTTCCACAAAAAACCTTGTCCGGACTTGTGCCTCGCAGGGGAACTTGTTAATTGCAAATCCCATGGTCATTCTTGACCGAAGGGGGGGGGGGGGGGTCTTTACCGTATCTCTTATATTATACAAGGATGATAGGTAAAGTTGAAATGGGCAGGATTTCCACTCAGAACGCGGAGATAAATTTATATAACTATTATAAGTCATTTAAATAAGACTTTTAAGTAAGGAAGCTGGACTTCTGTAATGCATATGGCCGTTAGATTGGAAGACGTTTTGTTTTGTTTTACTGTGTGCGTGTGTGTGTGTGTGCACGTGTGCACACACATGTGTATGTGTGCGTGTTGACATTCCTAGTACTACCATCGTTGTTTTCAGTGAGATCATCGTGAGAGTCACAAGACTAACATTTCGAATTGCTAGTACGAATATTGTTCAGCTAAAGAAACATGAAATAACGTGTCTTGCTGAAGGACACAACGCGTCGCTGTGGATTGAACTGACATGTGACAAAAACTGCAAGCCCTAAGCTTCACGCATTCACTGACCTTTTGTATTGTACTGTTTTCTTTCGCATTTACCAATGAATCTACACATATGCGCGCACACATATACATATATGTATGCGTATATATATATATATATATATATATATATATATATATATATATATATATATATATATATATATATATATATATTAGAAAGTGAGGTTTTTTTTACAAAATGAAAAATAACCGAGGTGTCCTACACGAGTGAAAGTATAAAGAAAAAAGATGAAATCGAAAATGCAACTGGAGTTTTTTTTTTTTTTTAATATATATATATTTGGTTCCTTTACCGGTTTCGCAGTTCTTCTGCTTTTCAAAAGTAGAGTTGAGATGGAGAGTCTGTGGTTTATCTCTACTTTCTTTATTTAAATAGAAAGTCTGAATTCTGACACCCCAGCGCACCAGCCATATTCACTGAACCTGAACAATTCTCCCCATCCCATTTCTCTTGACCATTATCTTTTGTTTGGCACAAAATTCTCTAAATGGATATAAAAAAATTCCAAAATACGGGCGCGAAATTGAATGTACTTGTTCACGTGACAGTCATAATTTCATTTATAACCAATCAAATTACATCTATAAAAAAAAAAGCCTTCGTGAGCCACATTTTTTTAAAGTAAAAAGAAATTCAAACACAAACTGGCGCGAAAGCTGGTGTTTATTCACGTGACTGCATCAACCACCCAAACTTCACTCATATATGGAAAAACAACCCGAGCCCCCCCCCCCTTTGTTTGAAGAACTTTGTAACGCAAACTGGCGCGAAATTTATTATACTTATTCACCAACCAATCAAATTACTTTTCTAAAAACCTGGCATAAAACAAGTAACATTCAAAGACCAACCAGATGTGAGAAAAACCACAGACCCTCCATCTCAACTCTACTTTTGAAAAGCAGAAGAACTGCGAAACCGGTAAAGGAACCTAATAAATATATATATTTAAAAAAAAGAGACTCCAGTTGCATTTTCGATTTCATCTTTTAACCATATATATATATATATATATATATATATATATATATATATATATATATAACAAAAACTCTGTGATTATGTGCTTGTCTGTAATTTAATACAATCAAAATGGCGCATAATAAGAAGTTACTTTTAAAGGAAGTTGCTCCTGAAATGAGAATACAAATGGAATAAAACAAGTTCTGCGTAAATCGAGGCATGGGTTCCCGAGATACGTGGTTTTCCCGAGTACTTTCATCAATAGAGAGAGAGAGAGAGAGAAATATATAGAGAAAGAGATAGTGGTTGTGAGAGAGTAGATTAAAAGAGAGACATAGAGAGAGAGAGTAGGAGACAGAGAAGGAAAATGGAAGGGAGAGAGAGAGAGTGAGAAAGAGAGAGAGGGAAGGAGGGAGAGAGAGAGAGAGAGAGAGAGAGAGAGAGAGAGAGAGAGAGAGAGAGAGAGAGAGAGAGAGAGAGAGAGAGAGAGAGAGAGAGCTGGTGGTGTTGTTGAATGAAATTAACAGGTGACTTCAAAGAGTCGAAAACAGCATTACTGTATCTGGTTCGAAATTGGTGACTGAATTTTAAGTCATATGTATCATATAACTTGTCTTGGGACATGACGTGTACCTTCATAAATAGAGAGAGAAAGATATAGTGGTCTGTCTGTCCATCTATCTATCTATCTATCTATCTATCTATCTATCTATCTATCTATCTATCTATCTATCTATCTATCTATCTATCAGACGTGTGTCACTTCGCGGAGAAGTTTCCGTTAATTTATGTAAGAAAAAAACGTGAGTTTTTAGTTAAATTTTATATCATTGTGTAACTTGACCACCCGTCTGGACCTTCAGCTGGTGGGTCAACTCATTTTCGCCCCTTCAGGGGCGGAATATCCATTTAAAAAATTTTTCTCCATCGAATCTTGGAAAAAATATTGTAAAATTTTGATTACGTTATGAACGCTGCGTCCAACGATAATGGTGGTGGAGAGGCGGTAAGACTACAAAGCTCGCAGTCAACAACGTCTTCTTCACTAGATACTATAGAGATGGAAAGACAAAACGAATTCATATCCAAACAACACAAATGACACCAAACAGCTCAATGACAACACAAATAACAGCAAAACCGATAATGATGATAAAAGCAACAATGATAACAACAACAAAGAAAAAAATAAAGACAACGCCAATAACACCAGCATCAAAGACAACAACAACACCAAGGAAAATACGGATGATACCAACATCGGTGACTAACAAGAATAACAACAACAATAACAACAATAATGACAACACCACCAATACGGATTCCACAAAGAAACCAAAAATCTCCTTTGCAGAGAAAGTTCAAAAGAAAGAAGAATTGATATATCTCGACATAACAAATGCTGAACACCCTTTAAAGGACGCTAAGAGATATGTCACCTTCGAAAAAAATGGTGCTTTCAGCATCAATTCTCCGGTAGAAATTCGCAAGGAAACTGCTCTCAAAACGATAGTTTTTAGGACAGTTTCCAATTCTACCCGAAAACCAGTCCAATTGTCACAGAAAGATATTGAACTGGTTTTCAAAGATTCAATGAATGATATTGCATTCATTCAAAGAAGCAAACTTTTTGGGAGTATTTCGGTACTCATGAAGGATCAATTGACGGCCCAAAATTACTCTGTGTCGCCAATTGTATCCAACCTGTACACCTTTTTCCCTACATACATGGGAAAAAGGACACAAAAGATCAGAATCACGTGTGTCACACCATAGGTGAACATATGGTGGATACTGTGCGGCTTCATCAATTTTGATGAAGACAGAATACTGTCAGTAGGAAAGTCCCCCAGAGATGTATTCAATGGGACTAGCATTGAAGTTCTGGTGCAAATGAGCCCAGAGCGAATAGCTATGATCCCACAGCGTGTACTCCTGGACGGTCTCACCTACATAAACCTTTCGGTTGAGGGTAGGCGGCCTTCATGTTACCATTGCTTTAGCAGGGGTCACCTGAGGGCTTCCTGTCCTAAACTAATGAACCAAAAAAAGGCTCTTCTGCCGACACCCATCAAAACAACACAACCACCAACACCACCACAACAATAACAACACCAACACACAAAAATAACCACAACAAACACAGTCCCACCCAACCCCACTCCACCTAAAACCACTGCAAAATCACATACAGACACAACAGCACCCCAAGACATACCCCTCCCCAATCCCACAGACGATACAACAGATGAGGCTATCTCGCCATCACCCAGTGAAGACGAGGGAGAACCCCATCGCTCGAAAAGAAAGAAAAGACATCACAAAAGCAAAAAACCAGCAAACACTACCACAAACATACAACCACCAACACAAAAAACAAAAATATCACAAACAAAACCCCCACCTCCTGAAAACAAAATACCTACAACAAAACGAAAGCACACACAAGAACTACAGACAAAAACAAACACAACACAAGAAAATTACACTTACACTTACATAAACACTGAAAACAAAACACTAATGGAGACCATCACGAACGACCCTTCGGTTTTCACCGAAGGGAAAACTTTCGCCCACTCTATAAAAAATAGCAAAAAACTGAACCTAAAACTGATTAGGGTCCCTATACAAACTTATAGGTCCCTAAAAGAAACATTTGAGAAGGATGTGGGGAATTTCCTGCGTGAAACCACTCAACCGCGTCCTTCTCAAATGCCCCCCCACCCCAGACACCCCCATCCCACCAGACCCCACCCCACCAAACATGTGCGTCCCCACCCCGCCGGAAACCACCACCCATCCAGACAACCCCTCTAACAACCCCATGGAAATCGTGCGGCCTGGTCCCCAGGAGGCGAAGGGTGAGTGATCTCTTTTCCTCTTTTAACTTTTCAGCACCAACATGGCCAATATAAGAGTTGGATGTGTGAACGTACGCGGCCTGGGGATGCCCTGGAAACAGGGCAAACTCTTAAACGACCTCAGGTCGCACAGTATGGATGTGGTAGCCATTTGCGAGTCCAGGATCCACGGCGAGCGACAGCTGGCCCCCATCTTCGATGACTTTGAGATCTACGCATCTCTCTGTGAACCGGGGGGTGGGGGCGGAGTTGCCGTTTTGCTGCGGAAACACCTGGGCCTCGTAACACAGACGGTACATCTGGACCCGGAGGGTCGACTGTTGATCCTAGACGTTGACGGTAGTGAAGGTAGAGCGTTCAGGCTGGTGGCCGCATATGCCCCATCCGGGACACCGCTGCCAGACTTCTTCAAACGTCTAGAGACTTTTCTGGGAACGTCCCGCTCCTTGATTTTAGTGGGGGACTGGAATGGAATTCTAGATGCACGTTGGGACTATGTGGGAGCATGTCCCGATAAAGGAGGGTGTAACAGCCTCAAACAGTTAATCGACCGATTTGACCTGGCCGATAGATATCGACTAGATTTTCCGACTGCGCCACTGTGGACGTGGAGTAATCGTAGCAGAACATCTAGATCGTACCTAGATAGGGTTCTAGTTAGAAATAAGGATAGGGACATGTTAAGCTGTCCACAAATGTTCATGGTTGCCTATTCAGATCACAAACTAGTGACCTGCATGGCCAACCTTGATAGAACCCATAGACAAGGACCCGGCTACTGGAAGCTGAACTTGTCGTTACCGACAAGCAAAGCCTACAGTAGACGGATTAGCACTTTAGTTAAACAGCACTTGACAGGGGCCATTGTCAACAACAGATGGTGGTACTCTCTCAAGAGGGCAGTTAGATTAGACTCGATAGTTTTTAGTAAAGAATTAGCGTTAGATAGAAATAGAACCGAGAAGGAACTGGTAGATAAAGTAGAAAAGGCAATTAGAAGTGGCAACGTATCCATCGTGCTAGCAACAAGAACGGCCTTGGACCAGTTCTTCGACGCAAAGCACGAGGGCTGCGTTGTCAGAAGCAAAATACGTTCTCTGGGAAACGAGGGAGCCAAAGCTGTTAGCTGGGCCCGAGTGACGGAGGCAAAAAGTGGCAACAAGTCCACGATTCGGTCTTTGAAGGACCAAAACGGACGCGTGATACGTGAGCCGAAGCAGATGTGTGCGGCTTTTCAGCGGCACTTTGCTCGGCTGTTCGGGGGGGAGCGGCGCGCCGGGAGAGGCTATGGATTTCGGTCCATACCTCGACGGCCTACCGCGACTCTCGGACAGCGAGGCAAAGTTCTGCGAAAAGCCGATTTCAACCACTGAGATAGGGGACGCGCTGAGCCAATGCGGCAAACGCAAATCTCCAGGTCTCGACGGTCTACCCTACGAATTTTACGTAGCAATGCCGGACTTATTCGCCGGTCTCCTGGAAGCGGTCTACTGCAACTGGCAACAGAACGGGAGAATTCCCAGTTCTGTAACCGGGGGCGTGGTCACACTAATCAGGAAGGACGAGAATAAGGGGGATGACATAGGCAACTTCCGACCCATAACTCTGCTAAACACAGAGTTACAGATTTTGGCCAAGGTTTTGGCAAAGAGGCTGGAGCTTGTCGTCGAAAACCTGGTGGGGGAAGCGCAGACATGCACAATCCCGACCAGGTCCATACACGACAACCTCCACCTCATGCGATATATCATAGAGAGCGTAGGGTGTTAACCCGGCTTCGGTGGGGCCCTGATCAACTTGGATCAGTCTAAGGCTTTCGATAGGGTTGACCATCGTTACCTGGATGCGGTGCTCGAGGCGGCAGGCTTCGGACCCGTGTTCAGGGGCTGGATTGCTGCAATGCACAACAGCAACATCTGCTCAAGGGTCAAGGTGAACGGCTACCTCTCGGAGCCGTTCCATATTACGCGATCCATTCGACAGGGATGCCCTTCTGTACGTACTGACTCTCGAGCCACTACTGCGGAAGCTGGAGCTATTGCAGGGCATCCCTCTGGAACCGGGACTGCGGAAAGCGGCGTCGGCCTACGCCGACGACGTGACAGTAATGGTGTCGAGCGCCTCGCAAATCGAGGAAGTCGGCACCTTACTAAAGGAATACGAAAGTCTCACAGGAGCGAAGCTGAACCGGGACAAGTCCATCGGTTTGCAACTCGGATCGTGGAGAGGCAGACCGATGCCTTCCGATGGCGTCGTCGGACGCTGGACGGAAGGACCGGTAAAGCTGCTCGGGGTCTGGTTTGGTCCGGACCTCCAGGTGGAGAAGAACTGGAACGAAGTGACGGCCAAGGTGTTTGCACTCACCCAGAAGTGGGCCGAGTGCAAACTATCCTTGAAAGGTCGAGCAGAGGTGGCGAACACTTTTATAGCGTCCGCCATCTACTACCGCTTGACCGTCGTGCCTTGTCCAGCCAAAACGCTCGCCAAAATGGAGCGCGCGCTCTTCCGATTCCTTTGGAAGAGGCGGGCTCCTTTGGTGAGAAGATCCATCTGCTGCCAACACCCTTCTAACGGAGGACTGGGGATGCCGTGGTTGACGATGCGCAAACACGCGCTCAGGCTGCGGCATCTCTACGCATTCCTCACAGGACAACCGGTGTGGGCCCCGTCCGTGAGGCGAGCCTTCCCACGACTCGTCTCGCTGACCGAGCTGCAGTCCTGGGTCAAGCAAAGACTGAGGAAAATGGGCGACTGGCATATCGAATGTGCTCAGACGCTCACAGCCCTCTGGCAGGCGGACCCGGCGATCAGTGGAGACTCTACTTCGTCATTCTATAGAGGGTTGGTCCGCAGCAAGTGCGACGACGCGCTCGGTGAAACTCTAGGCGTAGAGGAAGATGAACTGGCCAGTCTGTTCGGTAGGACCTTCCGCCCGGGACCGATGGACAACTTCCAAAAGTCCCTGGCCTGGCAGTGCTACCGAGGAGCTCTACCAGTTCGAGACAAGCTCTACAGACATGGGCGCCCGGACAGGGACCCTGCAAAAAAGATCTGTCCGAGGTGCGTGCGAGACGAAGAAACCGTCGCGCACGCATTCATACACTGCCCGGGCGTCACTGACCTGTGGGGCTATGTAGAACGACTATTGTCGCGGGTGGGACCAATCCAGTTGACCACCGAGTCCATCGTCATGATCAAACCGCCACCCTCCTTCAAAAACGAAGGAGTGACGGTTTTCCTTCGTGTGATAGCTATGGCGAAAGAGGTTGTATGGTGGACAAGGTTGAAAGGGCTGAGGTCAGACACCTTTCTCTCCGGCCAACAACTGATTCTTTTTTTCAAATACCACTTTGGAAGAAGAATCAGGATGGAGAGAGAGGTGCTGTACCCCAGCAAGTTTTATGAAAGGTGGGTGAAAGTGGCGAGAATGGCCCGAGTGAATGGGCCTTCTCTCTATATCAGCCTGTAGGTTGAGGAAAAGAAGGAGGAGAGGAAAGGAGTACAAACTCTTCGTACTCCTGGAGATGAGGGTTGCACATTTTTTTTGGGGGGGGGTATGTGTTACCCATATAAACTGTCTCCCTCTATTGGGGAAAATCGACTAACTTTTTAAATTCCATTTGTGATAACATTCTACACGTTTTTATTGTATGTAAACTTCCCCCTTTGTATTTGTCCCCTTCTTTTGTGCCCCTGTGGCTAATAAAGAAGTCTATCTATCTATCTATCTATCTATCTATCTATCTATCTATCTATCTATCTATCTATATATCTATCTATATATTCATCTATCTAGCTATATACCGCTCCATCTATCTATTCATTAATCTATATGTCTCTCTCCCTCTGAGCGTGTGTGTGTTTCTGTGTGTATATGTGTGCGCATGTTTACATACATAGATACATCCATATGTATTACTAGTTTCACATTGTTAATATATTCTTTGGAATATCATGATTCGTTCACAAACAGTTGATTTTAAACATCAATACTCTTGCTCTGACATTATGATTTACATTTATCTAAAATACACATACACACATATTTATGTATATGTATGTATATGTATATATATATATATATATAGAGAGAGAGAGATAGATATATGTGTGTATTTGTATAAACACACATACACCACACACACACACACACACACACACACACACACACACACACACACACACACACACACACACACACACACACACACACACACACACACACACATACACACACACACACACACACACACACACACACACACGCACACACACACACACACACACACACACACACACATATATATATATATATATATATATATATATAAACGGGAATTTAGACGCATGCCTCCCTGCAGTGTCTCTAGAGTTACTAAATAAACTAATGTCTTCGACTAAAAGTGAAGAAACTTGCTGCAGTTCTCATTGGAATGGTAAAATGGTAAATGTAGAAGATTGGAAGGAATGTTGTTTATTTAGTTTATATATAGCTGTGTACAGCTGTAATCTGGACGCAGCATGGGCGAATGGTAATGAAGATTCTTTCACAGTAACAAGGCTCCGAGTTCGATTCCATTGCTTAGATTCTTGTGCAACTCTTCTTTAACCCTTTAGCATTTACATTACTCTATATATACTATTGTATTTGCACAATAAAGGCTTTACCTCACATAATTATTTCACATAATATCGAATCTATGAGATTTAGATATTATTTATATACATTCATATCAGTATGAGCTGCCAGTTGCAGTAAGTTTAAACAGAAAGAGGTGAGAGAATTCTGGCCGTATATGGCTAAAGGGTTAAAATGTATTTGTTGTTGACTTAGAGTTGTTGATGTTGTTGTTGTTGTTGCTGCTGCTTCTGTTATTGTTGTTGATATTGTAGTGATTAAATAGTGGTCAGACGAGATGGCCACGGCTAGAATGCCTTTGATTATAGACCTTCTCGATTAGAGATGTCTACACAAAACCATTATAGAAGAGATATTTTATTTTCTAAATGTATGATGTGTATGATGTGAATTAAATGAAGTTTAGCTTCATTTTCTAGCAAATTGAGCGACCACATAGCGCCCCTGACATAGGCTCCGTTGATGATGTGTGAGTTGCTCTTGTAGATTTAAATTATATATTGCTGCAGTTACTGTTATTCCAAACGTTGTTGTTATTATGTTTATTAGTATTCGTGTGACCAGAACTTGTTTATTTCTGATATTTAAAATATTTAATATTTTTTCTCCTGACAATCCATTTCTTTCGTGTCACATTTTAATCATTTTCTGGTAGAATTTCAACAATTTCTGAGGTGACGGGATAGGAAGATGAAATGGCCACTAAGGGGCAACGGCAGTGGGGAATTTGAGTAGGTATTTATTTATATATATACATATGTATATATACACACACACAAACGACCATGCACATACACATATAGAGAAACACACACATATTATATATATATATATATATATATATATATATATATATACATATTCTTTGCTTAAACTTTAATCTGTTATTTTAATAAATATTTGCTCTACGGTTCTTATATATTTGATATATATTTTCCTTATCGAGCCCTCTTTGGATTTTAGTCTTCAATTTTATTATTATTACTATATATATATATATATATATATATATATATATATATATATATATATATATATATCCGGTGATGAAGAGAGAGATGTAAGGGATGTAGAATGAGATGTATAGTGTGTAGAGGAACGTAGGAAAGAGCGTAAAAAACAAAAATAATAACACGAGATTTAATTGTCCCTATATTTCGGATTCGCATCCATCAAATGGGAGGAGGGGGGGTTTATCTGTCGGAGAGGAATGGTACGTGTCCTCTGCTGTTTGCTGTTTATGACTAACTGAGGTATTCTGCAGAGCTCACATGCGCGCGGAATAGGTGCGGTCAAGCAAAGGTCGAAGCAGTTCTTTTAATTGTGGGAGTGGGATGGCGTTAGCTGTCAATCTATTGTACTATTTATCTGTGCTGGTTTTTGGTACTAGCAGTGTAGTAAAGTCGTATGGTAGTAGTCTGCCTGGTCGCTTGTTGGTCGGTGGAAGGTGGCGGTGCTACAACCACACTATAACAATCGTTCGAATGCCACTGTGTGCGTGTGTGTGTGCGTGTGTTGTTGTCTCGTTTGTTTACACTGTAAACAAACGAGACAACAACACACGCACGGTTGGTGTAAACTTTACATCAACCACCTCATCTCACTTCTCTCGGATCGGTTATTTATTTGTGGCCCTTGGCGTTTGATCCAAAGTGCTTCCTTGATTCGTAGCGTGCAGACGTTGCGTTCTGTCACTAGCCCTGTGACAATGGGCCTTCCGTATTTTTTTCCGCGTTTGGTTATGTGTGTTCCAGAAGGACGAGGCCCTGGTGTTGATGTGCTCCTTGATCCGGATATGTAGCGGCCGGATTGTGCTACCGATATAGTAGTGGTTGCACTTGTCACATTCTACCTTGTATACAACGGATGTGCGTAAGCAACAGTTCGTATGGCGCCTCGGACAGTTTCTGAGGGAAATATAGGGACAATTAAATCTCTCCCAAGGTAACTCTATCTCGTGTTATTATTTTTATTTTTTACGCTCTTTCCTACGTTCCTCTACACACTATACATCTCATTCTACATTCCCTTACATCTCTCTCTTCATCACCAGATCCTGTTACTCGGAGACTTACCCATCTGCATTGTTGAGGCTTCCAAAACGACCAAAAGAAAATAAATCTTATTATTCCACAATGCTTCAAGCAAACTTCAATACTCTCTTATATATATATATGTGTATATATATATATATATATATATATATATATATATATATATATATATATATATATATATATATATATATATATATATAAATATATATATATATATGAATAAAGTTAGTGCTTCATTTGTATTTCATCGTTTTAAAGACCATATACCTCCGGTTGGTGCGAGCAACGGCTAAAGAAAGTCGTTGGGACACGTAAATAAGGGGAACGAGCGAGACTGTAAACAATCAAAGAGGGTAATGCAACGAAAAGTGAGGAAGAAAGAGTCAAGTCCCAGATTTCTATGAATATAAGTTCGGTGAAATCGTGAACGAGAGAGAATAAAGACCATCAAACCTATATATATATATATATATATATATATATATATATATATATATATATATATATATATATATATATATATATACACACACATATATATATATATATATATATATATATATATAATATATGGAGAGAAGTACTGAGAAAGACAGAGAGAGAAGAGAGAGAGAGTGAGAGAGAAGTGACAGAGAGAAGAAAGAGAAAGAGGAGAAGATGGATAGATAGAGAGAGAAGGGGGAATAGATCAAACGAAATACAAGGCCTCACACATGTTATTGTTGCTATAATGTTAAAATATCAGTGGTCACGTGATATTCAATGTGTCAAGTAGGAATCATATGAAATAATATTAAAATAAGAAGCCTGCGTCTTGTTGAAATCTATATATTTCTGAGTACACACACTTACAAACATGAAACACACACATACAGACACACACACTTATGTATATGAGTAAGAAGTTCATATATGCAGACACATAAATATCAAATTTCGTTTTAATTAAATTGAAATATATGAGTGTGTATATGCATGAACGCGTGTGAATTTACATATATATATATTTATATATGTGTGTATATATATATCTAAAAGTCTAAAGTCTGTCTTAAGCCAGAAGGCTCATTTGGCCGGTGCTTATCCCGGTTTCATGGCATGAAGCGACTGAGAGTACAAGACTCCGTCTTGGACAGGACGCCAGTCCATCGCAAGGTTAAACCCCCAGCTTTTGCTGGTACTCATTTTCAGCAGAGTATACTGTAGCAACGTGAAATGAAGTGTTTTGCTCAAGAACACAACACGCAATCCAGAAATCGACCCCATGACATTATGATCGTAAGTCGAAATCCCTAGGCCACGTACCTCCACACACACACACTCATACACGCACGCACATACACACTCACAAGCGCACACACACACACACACACACACACACACACACACACGCATATATATATACTTATGTATACACTTTTATATATAGGTATATATGTATATATGTAATATACATGCTTATACACACACACGCACACACATACACCGGGAGCTTATATCCGTAGTAAGTAAAGCACTCAGTCCAGAGGACGAGTTCGGTATAGAGATAATGTGAGGTGGAATTAACTCTCTCTCTATATATATCCATACGAGGTGTGTCAGTAAAGAAACAGAGCTACAAACTACAGGGTTCCCCTCAAAATAACCCCCTCAAGTCTAACGCACTTTCCTATCCTTCTTCCCCACTCCTTCATGCCCGCCTGGAAGAATTCTCCACAGCTCTTTCGTCATGGCCATCTTGATGGCCTCCACATCCGGAAAACGGGTCCTACTCGAAGATCGTGGATGACTCTCCCCAGCAAGTCTGGTTCTGTTGCATGATACTCCAAGATGTGCTAACACACCTGCATGCAGCGATCCTTCTGGTCATCGTTCAGCAGCTTCGGCACCATCTTCGTGCAGATCTTCTGCATGCATACAAATCTTCGGTGATAATCCTCTAAACGCTGTCGTGGTTCATGCCAAGCTCATCGAACCATCAGCACGCATCACCTGCCTCATGCGCTCATCATTAGCCTCAGTCATGCTGGGGTCGTCTTCCACCATTTGAGCTACTCGAAAACCCATGAGGGCGACATTGTCTCATCTCCGTACACTTGCTGCAGCATTCCATGTTCTAACGGAGTTTTCCCCAGCCAGGTAACTCCAGATAGGTTCATTGTCCTGTGTCCATTGCTCCACGGCCTAAAATTGAGAAGCCATTAATAAAAGCATGTAAAAGAATATACAATGACGACAGAAAGCAGATATTGCAGTATATTTGCCGGATATTACGTCTCACAGTAACGCAAACCGGTAATCCCTACCCCTCTCATAGCTCACACTGAACATTAAGTTCTTTTATTTTCTAACACACGTCTTATATATATATATATATATATATATATATATATATATATATATATATATATATATATATACATACATACATACATACACACATGTATATATATATATATATATATATATATATATATATATATATATATATATATATATATATTTATATAATATATATTTATATAATATATATTATATATATATTTATATAATATATATTATATATATATATATATTTATATAATATATATTATATATATATATATATTTATATAATATATATTTATATAATATATATTATATATATATATATATTTATATAATATATATTTATTAAAATAACAGATTAAAGTTTAAGTAAAGAATCGCTGCTTTCACCCTTAACGGGATCTTCTGAAAGTAAAAAAAAAATTTGCTCTACGGTTCTTATATATTTGATATATATTTATCCTTATCGAGCCCTCTTTAGATTTTAGTCTTCAAATTTATTATTATTACTATATATATATATATATATATATATATATATATATATATATATATATATATATATATGTATATATATATGTATGTATGTATATATACACATATGTGTGTGTGTGTTTTTCTATAGAACCTGGTTCATGTACTTATACGAGTTTACCTGGGTCCAGTTCCACTGCGTGTCACCTTGGAAAGTATCTACTATTGCCATATGAGAGGAAATTGGGTAGGTGGAAACAGCAGAAGCTCGTCTCACACGCAAACACACACACACACATATTCCCACACACATACACATAAATATACACACATACACGTAACATAATGCTACATATATGTATGTATGGGATTATGAATGGCAGAATCGGTATAGCGTCGGACAACATGCTTTGCGGCATATTGTTATGGCCCTTTACATTTTGAGTTCAAATCCCGCCGATATTTTCTTTGCCTTTCATCCTTATTGGGTCGATAAAATAAAGTACCAGTTACGCAGTGGGGTCAATTTAATAGACTTTCCCCTCCCCCAGAATTGCTGGCATAGTGCCTAAATCAGAAACCATTATTAAGGGCGGTGGATTGGTAGTATAGAGTTAGGGCCCTTTATGATCTGAGTTCCAATCCCGCCGAGGTTAACTTTGCCTTTCATCCTTACGAGCGTCGATAAAATAAAGTACCAGTAATGTACTGGGTAATTGCTTGCCTTGTGCCAAAAGTAGAAACAATTATTAAGGGCGGTGGATTGGCAGAATCGGTAGAGCGTCGGACAAAATGCTTTGCAATGCATTTAGTTCTGGCCCCTTTACGTTTCCAAGTTCAAATCATGCCGGGGTTGGCTTTGTCTTTCATCCTTACCGGATCGATAAAAAAAGTACCAGTAATGTACTGGGGTACATTTAGTCGACATTCCCCTTCCCTTCAAATTGCTGGCCTTGTGCCTAAAGTAGAAACAATTATTATTTTCACTATGCTCAGAAATACAAGTTGAAGTGGGTGTTGGAATTACTTTTCAAGTGTAAACTTCTCTAAACATACTTGTAGGCAAAATTCTTCAATTTATATCTCGTCTAGAATTTTTTGTAACATTTGTTGATGATTAGAGTTAAATATATAGCAATCAATTGAAGGAAAGACGATGAAATTGTGTTTGGTTGAGTGTTTTTGTGCGAGCATATATGCAGGTATACATACACACAGAGAAATGAATGACATACGTACATATATATATATGTGTGTGCATGTATGTATGTATATACATACTACTGTACGTCTGTATATATATATGTATGTACGTATACATAGTTAAATTTAAGTATAAGCCGTACTAAGTATGAGAAATGAAATTTAATTTTTTCCATTTATCGTTTTCTGTACGCCCGGCCGACTAACTCACCCGATATGCAAATTAGGCTGCTCAGCCGTTAATATGCATAAGGAAAGTATATACTTTCAAACGTTCACTCGACTGACAGGAAGGTATACGGTGCTGATGACAGCTAATAAGCTAGAAACTAGTTCATCGTTCCTTTGTCAGTGTTGAACAAAAGGGCAACGATGGTTGCTAAACACTGTACGGCTTGATTCGGGCTGTTTGTTTACAAACAAACCGATCATTATAATAAATGTTCGGTAATCCCATACGTACATATATATATATATATGTGTGCATGTATGTATGTATATACACACTACTGTACGTCTGTATACATATATGTATGTACGTATACATACTTATATTTATATATATATATATATATATATATATATATATATATATATATATATATATATATATATATATATATATATATATATATTTGTAGCAGTGATTGTGTAGATATTTAAGTATGTATGTGTAAATGTGTTTGTCCATGTATGAATGTGTGTATGTGTTTGTGCATGTATGTGTATGTATGTGTGTATGTGTAGATGTAAAGGTATGTATGTGAATGTGTGTGTGTGTGTGTTTTGAGTTCAACACATTCCGACCAGCAAAAAATAGGAGACAAATCTTTCTCAAATTACACATTGCTCTTTTATTGACCATTAGCCGTGTATAATAGAAATATATGAAGTATAACGTTGGGTGAACTATGGTCAAGCAAGCCTATGATCAAAAGGCTTTTCTACTTTGTGCCTTCATTTTTATAGTTTTTTATCCCTATGCCAGACTTGATCAAGCAGATAAATGATGAAAGGTGTTGGAACCATGCCCATGTTCTCTATCTTTCAGGTATATACTACATATAATTGCATTATTTAATATGTTCTTCATCATTTAAGATGATAGAATATAATTTGGGGGAGATTTGGCTGTCATAGCAACGCAAGTAACCTTGTAGCGACTCTCTGACTGGTATATACAACAGTAGTTGTCTATTATGAATGTCTGAAGAGCTATAAAGGTCATGTCATTAACGAGAGTGATTTACTGCTGTAATCAGTAAATTAATTACCACTAATGAGGCTTGAAACATGTTAGTTTGACCGAGATCAGACATTAGTAATAAGATGAAAAATTTAATAACTATACTGTGAAGCAGCATTTTAAAATGATACCAGGACTCGTGGGTTTCTGTGTTATATAATTAAAAAAAGGTTAGATACACTGTTTAGATATTCTTTTATACTGGATACAGTTATTTGGGAGAGGCCAAGCTAGAGCATTGCTCCTAAGTATTTATAGTAGATTATTTCAAGAGCCCATCCTTCTTTAGGTTTGACAACATGACAAAAGCCGATTTCTTCGATAAAAATTCTTGATTATTTTCAGAAATATTTGAGAAACCAAGGCAGTGTTTTTCATTGAAAGAATAGTAAACCTTTTATATTAATTTATGTAAGAACCTTTTCTTTAGTCATTTTCTATACACTAACCCAGTAACGAGAAAGTTAGTTACGAAATGTGTACAAATTCTTGATAATTTTTATAATTATTTAAAATAATAGCTGCTGGTACAGCTGTGTGGCTTCACAACCTCGTGGTTCTAGGTTCAGACCCCCTGTGCGGCGCTTTGAGCAACAGCTTTACAGCTACAGCTACAGGTTTGGGAGTAGAATTTGGTAGATGGAAACGGCAAAAATGCGTGAATGTCTTTGGGTGAGATCAATAAGAGAAATAGGAAATCAACTTGGTGCCCTAATATGGCCAGAATCTAATGGCGTCAACATATTACAACAGCAAAATATTACAGAGCATATTTCATTTGCAGTATGGTAACGTTAGGGTTAACAGCTCTGGCTAAGAGCCGCCATCACTGAAGTGTAAAAAAACGGATAGCCAGACAAACACCCAATTCTAGTTAAAATAATAATTCTGTATGTAACACAACTGCCGATGAAGTTGCTTTTTATGTCTGAAACCCATGTCAAGATAAAACTTAATGATACGAAATGAAAGATAAAAACAAACATAAAAAACAAACATAAAAACAAAAAAAAAAAAAAACAAACATAAAAAACAAATAAAATACATAATCTCAGATAAAATATATAAAAATCGGGTGGGATGGGGGCTCGTTTAGTTATAAAACAAAAGAATATTGTTGATCTGGTTCCACCAGTCTTTTTTAAGAGAAATTGTGGAAATAAATATACCTGACTGAATCAGATCGCTAACAGGGAAGAAAAACAAGAGGAAAAGCAAACAAAACCACCTAACAACAAAAAATAAAACAACAGGAAAAACAAATGCTTTTATAGCATTGAAAACTTCGGGTAAACAGGAAAATGGAAGCGGAGAACTATGTATAAGAAAGCAATGATGTTAATGTTGTTGGACGTTCAGCTGTCTTGCAAACAATAATTCATATTTTAGACTATAAATTAGAATTATAAATTAATACATTATATATAAGTTTATTCATATATATATATATATATATATATATATATATATATATATATATATATATATATATATAATATATATATATAAATATAGGAACAAGTATGACCCCGACGGCAGAGCTCAAGTCGTTTCGACGGCTATTTCAGTTCCTATTAACCACTCTACTACACTAAGTATTGAGTACTTTGGTGCGTTATGGTCCATCTGGTTCCTTACCACAATTCCTTCGTTATATATATATATATATATATATATATATATATATATATATATATATATATATATATATATATATATATTTATACATATATATATGCAGAGGTTATATTTAATTTGTTGGCATTCAACAAGCTTAACAATCCAGGAAGCTCCAACCGTTAAGGTTGTCTTTTTTTCTGGGTATGTCAATATTTATTTATAAAATAAATCTGTATTTTATCTGATGAAAGCGCACCATAATTTGCCTTGGTTGCCCCTGAAATATGTATAATAAAATAAATATGGTTTTATAAATATAGTTTCCATTTATTAATATATTGTATATATATATAAAAGGAATTCCAACTTTGTCTGATTTATTCGTTTTATTTACAATCCTTTAAAATGTATAATGGTATTAGAATGAAATAGTATGGTAGAATATTAAATGTTAAGTGTTAATTGAACAAGTACTTTCATGCTTTCGCAATCTACAGGTTCATATTCTGTGTTGACAGTCAAGTTTGCAATTTTCAACTGTAAATTCTGTGCCTTATATACAGTGAAAAGCGGCTACAGGATGTTAAATTTTGCAAACTGTATTTCGACCAATCGGTGTGTAGTTTCGCTAGATTACTAAAGCTGATTGGTTTAGGCGTCAGGGTTGATTGAGCATGTCTAACGACTTCTATTTGACCCTTTCCAAAGCATCAATTGTTGCTATTTTTAGAAATGATGAAAATAGCATCTTCTAGTAATCATCACCA
Organism: Eledone cirrhosa; assembly: GCA_964016885.1. Lineage (NCBI taxonomy): Eukaryota > Metazoa > Mollusca > Cephalopoda > Octopoda > Eledonidae > Eledone > Eledone cirrhosa. Next base: position 112,904,505 of record OZ024740.1, read on the forward strand.
TCAACATCACTTTTATTATTATTGTTGTTGTTGTTGTTAGTGGTCGTAGTCGACATGGTCGCAGTCAGAGTCATAGTAGGAGTAATATCCCATTATTATTGTTCATTTAGCTTGGGTTGGAATTTATCAATAAAATTCTTTTCTTTGATTTTTCTCTTGATTTCACTTGAGCTGTGTAATTTGTAGAATGGAAATATGAATATTCTCTGACCACATGTTGCTAGATGGTTACTCAAGTGTATCTGACGGACATATATATATATATATATATATATATATATATATATATATATATATATATATATATATATATATATATATATATATATATATATATATGCATATATATATATGCATATATATATATATATACATATATATATATACATATGTGTCTGATGGTAGCTAAGATGCTTCCATAGGCGGTATGCCGGTTGAGCACTCTATGTTCTTACAGAGCAGAGTATGATAGAATATAAAACGAAAAATCAGTGATGCATCTGAACTCAATTTATTGTGTGTTACAATTGTTTCCCCGGCGGACAGCTTGAGACGCGATCATCGTGTGGATCTGTCTGATTCTGGACCCGCAGGTTCGACGGACACTGAGAGAATATGCTCCGAAATCATTAGACGTGTCCGTCGAACCTGCGGGTCCAGAATCAGACAGATCCACACGATGATCGCGTCTCGATCTGTCCGCCGGGGAAACAATTGTAACACACAGTAAATTGAGTTCAGATGCATCACTGATTTTTCGTTTTCTATTTTATATATATACATATATATATATATATGGTGCACATACACACATACACATGCACGCACACACATATATAAATATATATATATATACATATATATATATGCCTATTTCTCTCTCTCTCTCTCTCTCTCTCTCTCTCTCTCTCTCTCTCTCTCTCTCTCTCTCTCTCTCTCTCTCTCTTTATATATATATATATATATATATTAATAATAATAAATTTCAAGACTAAAATCCAAATCTGTTATTTTAATAAATATATATATATATATATATATATATATATATATATATATATATATACATATATATATATATATATATATATATATATATATATATATATACATACAATATATATATGATATATATAAAAACAAGAAGTGTAAGTCAACAGGATAAAATTAGCTTCGTTTATTCATATTTGCTGCTATATATATTTCAGTGATAGCCATTATTCAACAGGTATGACCTCATTAGGAAGTAAGAACTTAGAGTCCTTAGAGGATTAACACCATACTCTGGATCTGAGCATATTAATGAATTAACAAAGTAAAATCTATTACAACATTATGTTTTCCTGTTTTTTCTGTTCAAGTTCTTACTTCCTGATGAGGTCATAGCTGTTGAATAATGGCTATCACTGAAATATATATAGCAGCGAAGCTAATTTTACTCTGTTGACTTGCACTTCTTGTTTTTATTTTACTCCGGAGTAAACAGACCAACCTGCGCAATTCGTTGAGTGCTCCAACCTGCATACTGAGGTGAAAGCAGCGATTCTTTGCTTAAACGTTAATCTGTTATTTTAATATATATATATATATATATATATATATATATATATATATATATATATATATATATATATATATATATATATATATATATATATATATATATATATATAAGTATGTATACGTACATACATATATGTATACCGACGTACAGTAGTATGTATATATATACATACATGCACACATATATATGTACGTATGGGTCCACCGAACAATTATTATAATGTTCGGTTTGTTTGTAAACAAACAGCCCGAATTAAGCCGTACAGTGTTCGGCAACCATTGCCCTTTTTTTCAACACTGACAAAGGAACGATGAACTAGTTTCTAGCTTATTAGCTGTAATCAGCACCGTATACCTTCCTGTCAATCGATTGAACGTTTGAAAGTATATACTTTCCTTATGCATATTAACGGCTGAGCAGCCTAATTATAATGTTCGGTTTGTTTGTAAACAAACAGCCCGAATTAAGCGGTACAATGTTCAGCAACCATCGTTGCCCTTTTGTTCAACACTGACAAAGGAACGATGAACTAGTTTCTAGCTTATTAGCTGTCATCAGCACCGTATACATTCCTGTCAATCGATTGAATGTTTGAAAGTAAATGTTTATAATAAATGTTCGGTGGACCCATACGTACATATATATATGTGTGCATGTATGTATGTATATACATACTACTGTACGTCGGTATACATATATGTATGTACGTATACATACTTATATTTAAGTATCAGCCGTACTAAGAGTGAGAAATGAAATTTAATTCTTTCCATTTATCGTTTTCGGTACGCCCGACCGACTAACTCACTCGATATGCAAATTAGGCTGCTCAGCCGTTAATATTCATAAGGAAAGTATATAATTTCAAACGTTCAATCGATTGACAGGAAGGTATACGGTGCTGATGACAGCTAATAAGCTAGAAACTAGTTCGTCCTTCCTTTGTTAGTGTTGAACAAAAGGGCAACGATGGTGGCCGAACACTGTACGGCTTAATTCGGGCTGTTTGTTTACAAACAAACCGAACATTATAAATGTTTCTACTTTTGGTACAAGACCAGCAATTACCCAGTACATTAATGGTTCTTTATTTTATCGACCCCGTAAGGATGAAAGGCAACGTTAACCTTGGCGGACCCATACGTACATACATATATGTGTGCATGTATGTATATATATACATACTACTGTAAGTGGGTATACATATATATATGTACGTATACATACTTATATTTAAGTATCAGCCGTACTAAGAGTGAGAATGTAAATGTCATTTTTTCCATTTATATATATATATATATATATATTCAATCAAAAATATACCTATATATATATATATATATATATATATATATATATATATATATATATATATATATATAATATATATATATATTTCCTCCGGTTAGACCTGTGCGAAATTCCTTCCTTGCTCACATTTCAACCAGGTTTGATGGTCTTTATTCTCTCGTTCACGATTTCACCGAATTTAAATTCATAGAAATCTGGGACTTGTCTCTTTCTTCCTCACTTTCTGTTGCTTCACCATTTTGTTTGTTTACCCTCGCGTCCCCTTTATTTACGTGTCCCAACGACTTTTTTTAGCCGTTGCTCGCACCAACCGGAGGTATATGGTCTTTAAAGCGATGAAATGCCTATGATGGTTGGAAGATCACTGATGAAGGACAAACTTTTTTCATATATATATATATATATATATATATATATATATATATATATATATATATATATACATATATATATACATATATAATATATATAGATATACATGCCGATTGCTATTTGTCAGAAGCGTGCTCTCACTTTAGTGAACATTGCACGATCATGTGATCGCAAGTAAAATTTCAGAACTGCCTTTGTTTTGCAGGTACTTTCACAGATGTGACACTTGAACTGTTTGTCTACTGGCAATACCAGCTGGAGTGTGTCTTCCTGGATTTTTCCATGTCTGGTCCGTCCACCAGCTGACTTGCACATTAAGCCATACTCGTGGGGTGTGTGGTGCTAAAACCACCTCATAGGTGGTTCGATTTCTCCCTGGCACGTGTGATTTCGGATGGTTAACAATATCAGCTCTTGTTAGAGAAAATCGACCACATACATTGCACCTGAATTCCTGTTGAATTTTTGCGGGCACTATACTTGAATATCGTTTATGAAGTGATCGCATCAAAACAGCATGCTTCACTCGATTTTTCTCAAAAATATCACATCCATATTGGGTCATCTTACTCCAGTCCCCACCCACCCCCAGTTATTCATGTTAATCTTCAGAGCTTTAAGAATGTCATTTATCACATCCTTAAACCACTTCTTTGAGTTATGCTGCGACCTTTATCCTCTGGTCAGCTCCCCATAAAATAACCGTTCAGGCGGCCTTCAATCTTCCATCCTGACCACATGACTAGCTCAGTGCATCTGATTCATAACAATCCTCTTAGAAATGCACGCCATCTACACGCAAAATCAACACCCATGATAGACGTGTACACTCTAGATTGCCCCCCCCCCCCCCCCCCTGAACGTCAGACTATTCTTCTCGCCTCAACCGTCTTAAGAAGATTTGTCTTCCATAGCCAATGTTCCAATGTTACACTCAGAACTCTCCATTTCCTGAAGAAGAACGTATATCCGACGCATCAAAACTTTCGTCTACTTCTTACAAAGCGTTAAATAAATAAGACTTTGCATCTCTATGTTGGTCTTACCTATTCTTGAACTATACACAAAGCAGGCACAATCACACACACACACACACACACACACACACACACACACACACACACACACACACACACACACACACACACACACACACACACACACACACACACACACACACAGCCAAAATATCGCCAAATTGTATCTCAACCTAACGGGAGATTATTAAATATAAAGGTTTACATATACATAAACATAAAGTCAGATATATATGTTGCAACAGGTCACGTTGTAGCTTTATGAAGAATTAATAAATTAAATAATCAGAGCAATATATCATAAATCATGCCCTTAGAATTATTAGATAAAATATATACCCTTTCCTCTCCCAATTAGCATAATTAACCATATAAGAAAATCAATTAGACCAAGCTATAAGAATAAAGGCTCTGATGAAGAGATTTCCGACAAATAATGAAAGCGGCTTCTTCGCGGTGGCCTCAATAGAGTATTTAACCAACAGTTCGACATTTATGTTTATGTATATGTAAACCTTTATATTTAATAATCTCCCGTTAGGTTGAGATACAATTGGGCGATATTTGGCTGCGCTTTCTAGCAACAAGCCTACCCGCCGTAAGCAACTAATCACATTCTTTCTAACTTGACCACTGCCACGTCACGATTCTTAGCCATTTTTGAATCTATTTTTGGCGCGATCACTTTGGAAAACTAAATGTCTAATTTTGAGTTTGTCTCCTGATGAATCCGATACTCCAGGCATATCCTATTAATTGGATGTCTAAAAATACGGATGAAACCATGGTAGAGATATAATTACGGTATGTACACATTTCTTCTAAGTTTGAATTTACACCTAATTGTGTATGGTTGATGGTATATTTAGTCAGTTTCCACACGAAGAGGCCGCTTTCGGTTATTTGTCGGAAATTTCTTCATAAGAGCCTTTATTCTTATAGCTTGGTCTAATTGATTTTTTATATGGTTAATTATGCTAATTGGGAGAGGAAATGGTATATATTTTATCTAACAATTCTAAGGACATGATTTATGATATATATATATATATATATATATATATATATATATATATATATATATATATATCACCTAGATATGATTTATGATATATATATATATATATATATATATCACCTAGAGAAAATCAAACTTGCTCCTGTAGAATCAAAAGTGAATGCCCATACAAGGTAAATGCAACACCAAAGCCATTGTATATGCGGCTAAAGTGACAACCATCAACAACAACCATCCAGCCACCAGTGAACGATATGTGGGTATGACGCAAGTCTAATTCAAAACGCGTTATTACTCACATGTCGCATCCTTTCGACATCCAGAAAAAACATTTACAACAGCTCTGGCTAGAGAATTTGGGATTTGAAAGACCAAGGCATCCAATATAAATTAGATTGGTAAATTTTGAACCAATCTAAAGAATATGCTAGAGGAACAAGAAAATGCACGCTCTGCATAAATGAAAAATACTGGATATTGCAAAATCTAAAATCACCAAAGACCTGCCTGAACACAAAGACGGAAATTTTCACCAGTTGCCCACACATGAAATCACACCTGCTTTCCAGCTCATATAAACTTAACACACTTTCAGATACTTACCCTCCATAAACCCTTATTATTCTCTTTATAATTACCTTTTCTGATTTACTTTCATTTTTATCCTTATTATTAATTTCATTTATTTTTATTTTTATTTTTATTTTTATTTTTATTTTTATTTTTATTTTTATTTTTATTTTTATTTTTATTTTTATTTTTATTTTTATTTTTATATATTATTATTTTTTTATTTTTACTTCACATCCACCAATACCCCCCCCCCTTTATTCTCCGATTCACTTACCTAATATTTTCACTTTCCATTTTTTTACTTCCCTATTTCCTTCACTAACTGATTATACATGTCATTTGTGTTTTCCACCCCAGATATATTTTATTTTTTTTATTTTTGCGCAGCCAATCTTACAATTTTATAATTTTATATTTGTACTTACTTATCCACAAGTTTTTTACACCCTATATCAATGTTGCTGAACGCCTTAATGTGTGTATACCTTCTATATATGTACATGAGCGACTACGTATGTGCGGGCGCGTGCGTGTATATATATATATATATATATATATATATATATATATATATATATATATATATATATATGTATGTATGCGTATGTGTATGTGTCTTTATATCCGTGTTTTTTACATCTAGGTTTTATGTTTTTGTTCCTTTTTTCTTCCCCCCTTTTTTTACTAACTCATTTTTATGCGTGTGCATGCAAACAGGTCAATATGCGTGAGTGTAAGTATGTGTGTGTGTGTGTGTGTGTGTACGTCTCGAACGTATGGATGTGTAAGTGTGTGTGCATATATAAGCATGTATATTTTTGCGTTTCTTATGTGAGATATACGTGTGTCTGTATGTATGTACCTTTTTTGTCTTCTTTTCTTTAATTTTTTCTTTCTAAATTATTGTTCCATTTTTATAAATATATCGAGATTGATACTTTCCTTTAATTATTACACTCCCTTACCTCTTTTACTTCCGCATCCAAGTGTACGTGTGTGTAGGTGTGTTTATGCGCGTGCCTTCATATTCTTACGATGTATCTATTCTGTCTGTAGATTACAGACATACAGATACATTTGCCCTAAATTATATATTTACGCACACTTTTTCACTATACGTATACATATGTGCATACACATATATGCACATCTGTGGGTGTATATACATACATATACACACCTAACTATTTTTCATGAAAGATTATTATATATTTCATATTTTAATTCATTTGTCTATATCTTTTTTTTTTTTTTGTTTTTTTGCTTTTCTTGATGAGACTTTCCAAGTATTTACCCATGTTTTATATTGCCTCGTCTGACGAACGAATGAAGACGTTTCTTTCGTATTCGCCTCATTCGGGAAACCTCTGGTAATGAGGTAATTATATTGTATTGATTTTTATACATTAAATTTTGCTCTGATACTTACATAGAGCACTCTTCACATCTATGACCTTTTCTGTTTTCAACGGAAATTTCAATACTTATATATATATATATATATATATATATATATATATATATATATATATATATATATATATATATATATATATATATATATATAAATAATTACATATACACATACATACACGCACGCGCACACACGCATACACACACACACATATATATATGTGTGTGTGTGTGTTTGCGTGAGTGTACGTGTAATGTAAATATTTCGGCTAAAAACAGAGATAGATATTCACGAAGAAGCAATAATATATTTATACAGAGAAATATAGATTGCTGCAGATAGCAAGACAGGAATATTTAGGTGAACAGATATATCATACAGCAAATAAATAATTCGATATACACGTATACACAAGCACACACACACACACACACACACACACACACACACACACACACACACACACACACATACACACACACACACACACACACACACACACACACACACACACATATATATGTACATACATACATACATACAGACATATATACACATATGTATATATATATATACATATGTATATATACACATGTACATGCATATATATATTCACATATATAAACATGGAAATATGGAAATACATATATGTATAATCACATCCATAATGCATAAATATGCACGCACATGCCCACAGACACAGACACACATATCCCCACACGCACATACTTACAAACACATATATACATATCCTTATATATATATATATATATATATATATATATATATATATATATATATATATATATACATATATATATATACATATATATATAAATATACATATCCCTACATATATATATATATACATATATATATATATACATATATATATATACACACACATATATATATATATGTATATATACACACACACACATATATATATATATATATATACACTCTCACTCATATATATATATATATTTATGCATTGAAAAAGTGGAGGAACAAGCAGAGAAATAAAAATAATGATCATATTTATATAAATGCATTACATATATCAACAATAAAGAATAAAAACCTTTCTAGAATGAAAATAAGAATGGTGTCGATGAAACCATGAATCCTGGGTAGCGTTTCTAAGAAACGACATTTATTTCGTTTTCTTTGCAACGATGTAACAAGAGATACGGTGTGAGAATAGGATTTCTTTAGAATTAGCAATCTCAGAATATATAGCAAAAGAAGAGGTATACTTTTTTTTATATATACCTGCCTGTCTAACTGATGAAATTTTAGATAGGTTTTTTACGTAATATAGAAAAAAAGAAAGTAAACAGTCTGTTATCAGATTAGCATCAAGTTGTGCAATATACATAAGGATAAATGGAGTAAAATGCATGCAATACACGTAATAATATAAGGCCACATACTTGAAATACACCAATACACGTGATGTTTACCAGACCACATGCAAGGAATATACGCAATGCAATAAGACGACATGCAAGGAATATGTGTAATGTTATAAGGATACATGGATATCCATATGCAAACATAGCATAAAAAGAACATATAATACAACAAATCTATTAGCATATAAATACACATACACACATATATATATACATACATATATATTTATATACATATATATTATATACATATATATGTATATATATATGTGTGTGTATATATATGTATACACACATATATATATATACATATATATGTATATAATATATATATATGTATATATATATGTTATATACATATATATGTATATATATGTGTATGTATATATATACATATATATATATACACATGTGTGTGTGTATATATATACACACACATATACACACACACACATATATATATATACACACACATACACACATATATATATATACATATATTATTTCTTATACGTATATATATTTATTATTTCGTATAAATATACCTACACATAGATATGTATATAAATATACATACACAGATATGCATATATATAATCAACTGATTGAGTGATTGGCTAATAACTGGAGCCACTCTGGAGTATTGCATCATCATGAACATTTGGAAATGGTTAATACAGCGATGAAATCCAAAGTAATGGCAAATGGCTCAGCCAATTTATTGACCTAATTTCTACATTTATGTTTACCTATTATATTGAAGCTGTAATACATATTGTGTAAAAAGTCTGCCAAGCTGGTAGAATGCGAGAAAGAGAGATAGAATAAAAGGGGAGAAAAAGGAGAGAGAGAATGAGGCAGCTAGTTTGTATTATTTCGGTAAACATAACACGTTTCGATCTTATTATGACTTCATCAGAGGGCGGTGGATTGGCAGTATCGGTAGAGGGTCGGACCCCATGCTTTACAGCAGAGTTACGCCCCTTTACGGACTGAGTTAAAATCCCGCTGAGGTTAACTTTGCCTTTCATCCTTACGGTGTCGATAAAATAAAGTACCAGTAATACACTGGGATAATTGCTGGCCTTGTGCCAAAAGTAGAAACAATTATGACTTCATCAGTGAAACAAATATTCACCCCTACTTGTCGGCGTAATGATCGCTGTATCACCAATACATGTACTGTATTATACCCTGGTTTGGTACTGATTTTATTTCACCTGCGCAAAAGGGAATATTTCCAGATTGAAATAAAGTCACATTTGTATCGCTACCCCTTAATGTACTTGCTTATATTCCAGTTTGGATCTTATTAAAATATGGGTTTGAATAAAGGTTTTGAAATGGCAGAATCGTTAGGTTGTCTGAAAAATATACTTTGTAATATTTATTCCAGCTCTCTCTCTCTCTCTCTGCTATGATGTTCCATGTCACCTAATATAACTTTGCTTTTTAGAGCTTTCCTGGCCTTCCATATTTCTTCCCCTGAGAAGTCGCCAAGGGTTCTTCGGTAACTTTCAGAGCCAGTTTCTGGACGGCTTAGTACTTTCTTCAAGTGCACGACTCATGATGAAAGACAAAAAAAAGCCTTTAGGCAACTGAACAAGATCTGGAGAAGCAGAAACATTCGCTTAGTACCAGGATAAGATTTTGCAACAGCAATGAGCGTTCAACGCTCCTGGATAGATGCGAAACCAATTAGATGACTTTGACACTAAATGCCTACGGAATATCGTTGGCATCAAAGACGTCTGTCAACAAACCCACCAAGAATGTGTGTCTAACATCATGTGTAAGTGTCGCCGTGGTTGGTTGGGACACACCACACGATGCCCAAGTGAGAGACATGGTAATCAGGTCCTTACTGGTACGCCTGTGTAAAGAGGCGAAGAAGACGTACTAAGAAGAATTGGAGGCAGATAATCGACAGAGACCTGAAACCTGTCACCAAAACGTGGAACGATGTACTGGTAGATGCAACTGACCGTAGTCATCGGATCACTTTGGCTGCCTCATTCGTCTCAAGGCGCGCGACCTTCTAAGGTTACACATAAGTATGGTCAACTTTGTCTTACCTCTTTTCAGGTTCTATAAATAAGGTATAAATTCGGTGGTGAATTTGATGGAGCTGGTATTGCGTCGGACGGATGTTTTCTGGTATCTCTTCCGACCAGCTTTGGCGTTCTTAGCTCAAATCTCACCGCCTCTCACCGACAAAGCGGCGCCGATTCTGACAGGAATTGCGACTGACAGATATAATCAGAGACATCCGAAGCTAGTAATAAATAAACCCAGGTGAGATGCAACATTTGTAGACACCAAATGTAGGCAAAATCTCAAATTGCTCATTAAGTAATTTAGTAATCAGTGCATAATGATGTGATCTGCATTTAGGGTACGGGCACACATGTGTGTATGTAGTGTGAATAATGTATTTACAAGTAACACAAACCAGAATTTGTGGGGAGACGGGTACCTTAAAATAATAAAATGGTTTAGCTGCCACTTCTCTGTGCATAGAAAGGCCTGGGAAGAGGTTGTGTGAGCTAACCACAAATCACATGGGCGACGACAAAGAATCGTGACGTGTGGAGAGATGCCGTGCCGAGAAGGACCTCTCCAACACATGCAAGCTAGAAAAGCGAACGTAAAAATTATATATATGTATATATATATATATATATATATATATATATATATATATATATATATATATATATATATATATATATATATATATACATGTATGTTTCTGTATATGCCTCCCAAACCCGTTCAAAGGTTGAGATTTAAAAATCTAAAAGAGTTAAATGGTAAAAGATAACAAAAAAGCAATAATAAAAAAAATCAGTCAGTCACACACAATTATATACATGTATATACACACTTGACCAATCCCACTCTCTGAGTATCGAAAATACTACCCGAAAAGGAGAACTTGTCAACATTATCGGATGCTTCCGAAGCCGCAGGTTTTTTTTCAGTTTCCTTCTCTTAGAAAGGTGTTGTGACAACATCTGGGGGCCTTTCGCTCCCAGGTAAAAAAAAAAGTACTATTTTGATGGCCGTTGATTCAGTTGAGTTCCTCCGCCCTTCGCTGGGTCTTGCATTTCATCCCACATACATACATACATACATACATACATACATACATACATACATAGATACATACATAACAACTGCCACCAAATTAAAGCACAACCGGCCTGATATTGTTGTTTGGGACCACACATTGAAAACGTGTTCTGTTGTGGAGATCAGCTGCCCACTTGATGTCAACGTTGTCAGAAAAATACAGGAGAAGGAGGACATATACGAACCATTGATGAGGAGTTTACAAATCCAGTATCCAAGATACACCTTTAGCTTCATACCCATCATTATTGGAGCTACGGGTTATATACCAACCCGCTTGGACCAAAGTATGACTGAACTTGGATTTGCGGACAAAAAGCGCAGCTCCCTAATTCATAGGCTACAAATGGCTGCGATAGCTGGCACCTTCAAAATTTGCAAAACATTCTTGCGATTCAAGGGATGACAATTTCCTTTCTTTTACAACCTTGTCACCAGGAAGGTGGCCGGTCAAAAAAAATATACTCGAAATTAAGAGAAAGAGATATACATACATACATACATAAATACATACATACATACATACATACATACATACATACATACATACATACAAGCATACATACATACATACATGATGGCTGCCCCCTCGTTATCGAGTATGGCCATTGCACGAGAAGAAAAAAAAAAAAAATAATCATAATGATAAATAAATAAAAAGAAAAAAAATATTAATATATATATATATATATATATATACATATACATACACACGCACACACACACACACACACACATATACACACACACATACATTAATAACAATAATAATAATAATAATAATAATAATAACAACAATAATAATAACGACAACAACAATAATAATATACATATACATATATATATACACACACACGCACACACATAAGCATATCTACACACACACACACACACACGATAGCAACTAACAGCGCTGCGATCGAATGTGGCTTGTTAGCCCAGCCAATGATCTAAATGTCTTGCACAGAGTCGGCAACCAGAACATTCACTGGGAATAGTCGGCTGTGGTTGGAGTTCGTGTACTTTTGCATGTCGCTTGATCCCTCCTGCTGATTTACATTCTCTACCACATGTTTGGCAAGCATGATGAGTAGCATCTCCAACAGCAGCCTGGTAGTCAACCACTGGTCTTACTTTATGACTGCGAAGATGACTTTCGAGTCCAGCTTTACTTAGGCAGAGTCTCGCACATACGCTGCATGTCAGCACCATAGGAGGACCCTCGCCGCCTGGAAGTGCAACAGCAATGCCCTTCCTCACATCCCGCTTTACTTTCTCGTATGCGATTCGAGATGCCTCAAAGGCAACTTTTCCCTCATATACAGTCTTTCTCCATTTATTACGATCAGCAGCAATATTCTCCCATGTATCAGCAGAGATGTTAGCGTCTTTCAGAGAGGCTTTCAAGGAATCCTTATACCTCTTTTTTGGTTTATGTGGCGGTCGTTTTCCTTTAACCAACTCTCCATAAAAGAGTTGTTTTGGTATTCTAGAATCCTTCATCCTGGCAAGGTGACCACTCCAACGGAGTCGTTGTTTAAGCACAAGAGCTTCTATACTGTCACACATAGAGCTTTCTAAAATCTCGACATCACTGATGTGGTCCCTCCATGAACGCCATGGATCCGTCTGAGACACATCTGATGGAAACGCTCCAATTGCTTAAGATGGTGTCGATATGTGACCCAGGTCTCGCAGGCATAAAGAAGACAAGAGAGCACACATGCCCTGTACACCTTTAACTTTGTCCTCCTGCATATGTCTCGCCGACTCCAGAGTCGCCTTTCTAGCTTTCCGAAAGCATCACTTACTTTCCTAATCCTAAGTAAGATTTCACTGTCAAGGTTGCTGTATCGATTGACAGTGCTTCCCAGGTAGAAAAACTGATCAACCACTCCAAGTCGTTTGCCATACACATAGATGTTTGGTTCAGTGTACTGCCTACCAGGGGAAGGTTGGTACATGACGACGGTTTTCTTGAGACTGACAGTCAGACCTAGGGCAGTGCAAGCGCCAGAAAATGCATTGAAACATACATACATACATACATACATACATACATACATACATACATACATACATACATACATACAAGCATACATACATATGAATATTTATGCAGAACTGATGAGAAATCTACAGATATTCCACCCTGATTACACCTTCAGATTTATGCCAGTGATTATTGAGGCACTGGGGTATGTAGTAACTACCTCAATACAAATCTTGAGAAGCTAGGCTTCACAAGAACAGAAAGAACACAACTAGTTAGGAAATTACAAGTACAATCCATTAATGGAACAGTAAAAATATGTAAAACATTCCAAAAATGTTGCATCTAATAACTGCATATACAGATGTACAGATGCAAAACATATACACATGCACACATATAACTCAAAACATACACATACACACATACAATAACATCCATATCTACACATGCATGCATACATAATCTACCTAGTTGATGTTGTGTACATTTCAATGAGAGAGTCTGTGTCTATGTTAGAAACCGACTCTCTCTCTATTGGGAAAAAATACATACATACAAGCGTATATATATTTGCGCGCACCTGTGTGTTTGTGTTTATGTTTAGAAAGAGGGAAGACAGAATATTCTGCACAGTTAGAGATGAATTAAATAAATATGTTGTGTCCGCCGAAAGAGTGTGTACATGTATATTTGTATGTATGTATGTATGTATGTTCTTCTGGTTTTATAATTTCACAAAGTTATACCAATAGAGAGAGAGAGTCGGTTTCTAACATAGACACAAGACTCTCTCATTGGAATTTACACAACATCAACTCGGTAGATATGTATGTATGCATGTGTAGATATGGATGTTATTGTATGTGTGGATGTGTATGTTTTGAGTTGTATGTGTGCATGTGTATATGCTTTGTATCTGTATGTATGTATGTATGTATGTATGTATGTATGTATGTATCCAAAATCACCGGGAGAGATGACCCCTTAGCCTTTGTCAAGGCAGAATTCTAGGAGAAGGAAAACTCTGATATAACACCTGCAACCCTGATGGTATCCAATGATGTTGACTTGTTCTTCTTTTTGGTAAATATCATCTTTGTTAAGAGAGTGGGACTGGCTTTGTGCAGTGCCTTTGCTCACTATAAAAGCTTCACGGCACAGGCATTGCTTTATATCTGGAGATCTCTCTGCACTTGTCGTCACATGGTACCATGGGCCCAGCACTATGTGTCAATAATTGTCGCAAGTGTAGTGTTTGTACCTGAGTTTTCAAGTCGCTGGCTGGACTAAAATGTCACACTCGTTCAGCGCATCGGTAGGGGTTCTCCTTCATGGATATAAAGTAGTGGCCGTACTCGAAAACGAGTTGGCAGCCACCATGTATGTATGTATGTTCTTCTGGTTTTATAATTTCACAAATGTTTGCCAATAGAGAGAGAGTCGGTTTCTAACACGGATACAAGACTCTCTCCTTGAATTTACACAGCATCAACTAGGTAGATTATGGATGTATGTCTGCATGCCTGTGTGGGCAGGTATGGATGTTCTTGTATGTGTGTATGTGTATGTTTTGAGTTGTATGTGTGCATGTGTATATGCTTAGTACTTGTACATGTGTATATGCAGTTATTAGATGTATCTATGTGTGTACGTATGTATGTATGTGTATATGTATGTGTGTATGCTTGTATGTATGTATGTATGTATGTATGTATGTATGTATGTATGTATGTATGTATGTATGTATGTTTGTGAAAACGAGTTGGCAGCCACCATGTATCTATGTATGTATTTATGTATATATGTATGTGTATATGTATCTGTGTATGTTTGTATACATGTATGTATGTATGTCTGTGTGTATGTATGTATGTATGTATGTATGTATGTATGTATGTATGTATGTTTGTGTATATGCATGTATGTTTGTATGTTTGTATGTTTGTATGTATGCATGTATGTGTGTATGTCTGTGTGTATGTATGTATGTATGTTTGTATATATATGTTTGTGTGTATGTATATAGGTAGGTACTTATGCATATAGATCAAATATGAGGACTAGCATGAAATGAGTGATTTTTATAGTTATAGCTCAGGTTTTATATAATGAAATATATAATAACATCATGAAGCGAATACAGACGTAAAACGTTCCGTTTCGGATATCATATTTTTCATGATATAAGATTTTCATGACGTCATCATTCACAGTGTAATGGACCGAAGTTGTTGTAGACGCAGCTATTGCGCTTTCCTGTTGAGTCTCATAAAACCCCATGAAGCCAAAAGAGCGAAAAGAAACCTCTCCTCACCCCACCATCTTCCTACTGTCTATTTTTCGTTCTCCGTTTAAGGGCTGATAGCCTCATGGAAGCCTTTTATGAGGTTTTATATGAAGACCTATGATTTATGGTGTATATTTAAAGTCAGGAATATTACGCTGCCATAACAGCCGAGAATATTTTACATGTTCTGCACGAAGAGAGAAATAACTAATATATAAATGTATGTATCCACCCATCCTTCTGTGTGATTATCTATCTATCTATCTATCTACCTATCTCCCTGTCTGCCTGTCTATCTGTCTATCTATTTATTTATCTATCTACCTATCTATCTCTTTCCCTATCCATCCATCTCTCTCTCTCTCTCTCTCTCAACCCCCCTCTCTCTTTATCTTTCTATCTAACTATCTAACTATTTTTCTGTCTCTCTAACTATTTATCTATCTATCTACCTATCTATCTATCTACCTATCTATCTATTTATCTATCTAACCCATTTGTGGGGCTTCCCCCCTATTGGGGATTTCAATTGTTGTAATTGTTTGTTTTATATTTTTTACACGACTGTATGTAAAATCCCCGGCATGTCTTTGTATTGTCCCATTTTCTTGTGCGCCCTTGTGGCAAATAAAGAAATATATCTATCTACCTATCTATCTATTTATCTATCCATTCACACCTGGGCCCGCGTGACAGAGGCCAACAGTGGAACTAAATCCACCATCCGGTCTTTGCAAGACCTGGATGGACAGGCGATTCTTGAGCCTAAGCAGATGTGTGAGGCCTTTCAAAGGCACTTTGCCCGACTGTTCGGGAGGGGCGGGGAGCCGGTTGGGAACGTGGACTTCGGTCCATACCTCGACGGCCTGCCGCGCCTCTCGGACAGGGAGGCGAAGTCCTGCGAGGAGCCGATTTCGGCCGCTGAGATAGAGGACGTGCTGAGCCAATGCGGCAAACGCAAATCCCCGGGTCTCGATGGTCTTCCTTACGAATTATATCTAACTATGCCGGACTTGTTCCCCGATCTCCTCGAGGCGGTCTACTGCAACTGGCAACAGAACGGGAGAATTCCCTGTACTGTGACCAAGGGCGTAGTCACGCTAGTGAGGAAGGACGAGAACAAGGGGGACGAAATAAGTAACTTCAGGCCCATAACACTGCTAAATACAGAGTTACAGATTTTGGCCAACGTGCTAGCAAAGAGGTTGGCGCTTGTCGTGGGCAACCTGGTGGGAGATGCGCAGACATGCGCTATCCCGTCCAGGTCCATCCATGACAACCTCCACCTCATGCGATACATCATAGAGAGGGTTGGGAACGAACCCGGCTTTGGTGGGGCTCTGATCAACTTGGATCAATCTAAGGCGTTCGATAGGGTCGACCATGGTTACCTGGATGCGGTGCTAGCGGCGGCAGGCTTCGGACCCGTTTTCAGGGGCTGGATCACTGCTATGCACAGCAGCCGCATCTGCTCTAGGGTCAAGGTGAACGGCTACCTCTCGGAGCCGTTCAAAATCGCGCGGTCCATCCGACAGGGGTGCCCTCTCTCCTCCCTTCTGTATGTGTTGACTCTCGAGCCACTACTGCGGAAGTTGGAGTTGTTGCAGGGCATCCCTTTGGAACCGGGATTGCGGAAAGCGGTGTCGGCCTACGCCGATGACGTGACAGTAATGGTGTCGACGGCCTCCGAAATCGAGGCGGTCGGCACCTTACTGGAGGAGTACGAAAAGTTCACAGGGGCTAAGCTGAACCGGGACAAGTCGATCGGTTTGCAACTCGGCACGTGGAGGGGCAGACCGATGCCCTCCGATGGCGTCGTCGGACGCTGGACGGAGGGCCCGGTGAAGTTGCTCGGGGTCTGGTTCGGACCGGACCTCCAGGTGGAGAAAAACTGGGCGGAGGTTACGAACAGGGTGTTTGCACTGACCCAGAAGTGGGCCAGTTGCAAACTATCCCTGAAAGGTCGGGCGGAGGTGGCGAACACCTACATAGCGTCCGTCATCTACTACCGCCTGACCGTAGTGCCCTGCCCAAGGGAAACCCTCACCAAGATGGAGCGCGCGCTCTTCCAATTCCTTTGGAAGAGGCGGGCTCCTATGGTGAGGAGATCCATCTGCTGTCAACACCCTTCGAAAGGAGGGCTGGGGATGCCGTGGCTAATGATGCGTAAACACGCATTAAGGCTACGGCACCTCTACGTATTCCTCACCGGACAACCGGTGTGGGCCTCGTTTGTGAGACGAACCTTTCCCAGACTCGTCTCACTCACCGAGCTGCAATCCTGGGTCAAGCAAAGACCGAGAAAACTGGGCGCCTGGCACACTGAGTGTGCCCAGGCGCTCACCGCCCTCTGGCAGGCGGATCCGGTTATCAGTGGAGACTCCACCGCAACATTCTATAGAGGGCTGGTACGCAGCAGGTGCGACGACGCCCTCGGAGAAGCCCTAGACATGGAGGAGGACGAACTGGCCAGCCTGTTCGGTAGGACATTCAGCCCGGGACCTATGGACAACTTCCAGAAGTCCCTGGCCTGGCAGTGCTACCGAGGGGCTTTACCCGTTCGAGAAAGGCTCTACAGACACGGGCGCCCGGGTAGGGACCCCGCCAAAAAGATCTGTCCCAGATGCGTGTGCGACGAGGAAACCGTTGCACACGCATTAGTACACTGCTCGGGCGTAGCCGATCTGTGGGGCTATGTCGAACAACTGCTGTCAAGGGTGGGACCGATCCGGTTGACCACCGAGTCTATTGTAATGATCAAGCCGCCTCCCCCCTTCAAAGATGAAGCAGAGGCGGTGTTTCTGTGCGTAATAGCCATGGCGAAAGAGGTTGTATGGTGGACGCGTCTGAAAGGACTGAGGTCGGGCACCTTTCTCTCTGGCCAACAACTGGTCCGTTTCTTCCGATATCATTTCGGAAGAAGGATCAGGATGGAGAGAGAGGTGCTGCACCCCAGCCGTTTCTATGAAAGATGGGTGAAAGTGGCGAGAATGGCCCGTGTGAATGGGCCTTCACTCTACATCAGACTATAGGTGAGGAAGTTGAAAGACCAAGGGAGCACCCCCTCTCTGTGCTCCTGAGGAGAAGGGTTGCACACTTTTTTCGGGGGTGTGTGCGACCCCCCAAGGCGCCTCCTCTCTATTGAGGATTTTGTTAAAAAATTTATTTTTTGTTATATCTTATTTTATTTTTATATTTTGTTATTGCCTCCTCCTTATTGAGGACGCCTTTTTGTGTAAACTCCCCCCTTTGTACTTGTCCCACTTTTGATGCCCTAGTGGCAAATAAAAGAAATATATCTATCTATCTATCTATCTATCTATCTATCTATCTATCTATCTATCTATCTCTCTATATATAACAGCGTAGATGTAATTCACTTCGCGCAGAAGTTTTGTTCAAATTTATTGCGGAAATTTTGTAAGTTCAATTTTAATTTTGATACTATTGTGTAGCTTGACCCCCCGTCTAAACTGTCAGGCGGTGGGTCAGCTCATCTTTACCCCTCCTAGGGGTGAAAAACCTGTTTTTAAAAATTTTGTGGCATAAAAAATTTCAATCGTCTGACAGAAATGTTAAATGAAGCTAACGAAAATAGTGGTGGGGGGACAGCGGTAAGAGTTGTAAGCTCGCGCGCTTTAGTCCCCCCTTCCTTCCCAACTAACGTCATAGAGAAGGAAGGAAAAAATAAAATAAAAACAGACGAATCTGCGGAGAAAAATGACGAAAACACAAATCTGGACATGGATTCCAACAACGAAAAAAAAAAATTTGAAAAATTGCATGACAATATTAATACCACAAACAAAGACACAACAAACACAAAAATAACATTTGAAAACAACATCATAACAGAAAGCAAAGCAGACGACAAAGTCAACACCAATAATATTTCACAACAAAGAAATCTTTGACATATATACCTGAAAATATTTCAGATGTGGCACAAAGAATTGCAGACGCCAAACAATATATAACTGAAGGAGAGAATGGTATTTTATCGGTAAAAATGCCTCAATAACTCACCAAAGACATTGAAAGTCGAACGGTCGTTTTCCGCACCATCAACAACACTTCAAAAAAACCTGAACAGCCAACTCAAACAGAAATCAAAACAATACTTACAGAAGTACTTAATGAAACCACTTTCATAAGAAAAGACAGACTGTATGGAAGTCTAGCGATTATTATGGAGAACGAATAGGCGGCAAAAAAATGTGCTTTGTCACCGATTCGTTCGAAAAATTTTACCTTTTATCCATCTTATATGGGTAAAAGAACTCAACGCATATGGCTGGATGCAATGATGCCAGATGTGGACTACTGCTGGCTCATAGCTGGCTTTATCGATCCAGCGAATGACAACGTGATTTCCATTGGGAAAACCACAGGCAATGCGTTCAGTGGAACAGGTATAGAACTTGTAGTGCAAATGAAGCCTGAACGCATCGCCCAAATACCCGACAGAATCCTATTAGAGGACCACGGGTATATAAACATTAGCGTGGAGGGGAGAAGGCCGTCCTGTCATATCTGTGCAGGCAGAGGGCACCTGAAGGCGGCTTGTCCCCAACTCAACAAAAAGAAAACCCTGCTACCAACACCAGCTCCACCACCACCACCACAACAGATAAACAAACAACAAAACTCAGTCCCACCCAACCCGTCCCTCAGTAAAACTACACCACCACCACAACACAAACAGTCACAACACATTACCCCAAAACAAAATACAGGCCCACCCAACCCCTCACTCAATAAAACAACACAACCACCGCAGACACAACACACAACACAGTCTAACATAGTGACATCCATCTCCCCCACAAAGAAAACCAACACGGAAACATTACCAGCAAACATACCTCTTCCCTCCAACACTGAAGATAACCCAACGAATTCGGAGGAAGAAACGGAGTCCTTCAGACAGATTAAAAGGAAAAAAAGAAAACATGTGCAAAACACACAAGGCCAAACAACCCCCACCCAAATGTCAACACAATCCAACAAAACAGAAAACACCCCTCCAGCAACAAACAAAACCAAACCTGCCCCTCCCCTCTTCGAAACACTCACACCATCCGAAAAAAAGACATTACACTATACTTACATCAACAGAAACAATAATAAATTAAATGAACTCATAAACAATAATCCTTCGGTACAAACCGAAGGTGTAAACTTTGTTTCTTCAGAAAACTACCCACATTTAAAATTAATAAAGATCCCAATGAACCTCTACCAAAAACTAAAAAAGGATTTTAAGGAGGACGTAGGACCACCCTCTGTCAAACCCATAAACCGCGTCCTACTAAAAAGCTTTCCCCCTCCCCTTCCCCTCCCCAACACAACTCCAAACACCCCAACCCCACCACACACTGACGACCAGACACCACCACAAGACACCCCTTCACCCAACACCCCCGACCCCATGGAAGTCGTGCGACCCGAACCCCGGGAAGCAGAAAGGTAGGTCTCTACACTCTCCTTTGGCTCTGCCGCCCACATGGATGTGTTAAGAGTAGGATGTTTGAATGCACGTGGCCTGGGCTCAACTTGGAAGCAAGCAAAGCTTCTAAATGACCTCAGGTCATGTGGTATAAATGTAATGGTTATCTGTGAGACTCGGATCAGCGTCGTGCGGCAGCTGGCCCCTACCTTCGATGACTTTGAGGTGCATGCATCTCTCTGTCAATCTGGAGGTGGGGGTGGGGTTGTTGGACTGCTGCAAAAACACCTGGGTCTTGCCGTACAGGTTGTTCACTCGGACCCGGAGGGTCGTTTGTTGGTGCTAGACGTTGGCAGTAGTGAAGGTGCGGCCTTGAGACTGGTCGCCGTCTACTCCCCTTTCGGAGCTGAACAGCCCGACTTCTTCCAGCGTTTGGAGACTTTTCTGGGAACGTCGCGTTCCCTGCTTCTAGCGGGGGTATTGGAATGACATCCTAGATGCACGTTGGGACTATGCAGGAGCATGTCCTAATAGAGAGAGGTGTAACAGCCTCAAGGGGTTACTCGACCGTTTTAACTTGGTCGATAGATATCGACTAGATTTTCCAACTGTGCCTACCTTGACTTGGAGAAACCACAGTGGTCAATCTAGATCGTACTTAGATAGATTCTTAGTTAGAAGTAAGGATAGGGACATATTAAGCTGTCCAGAAATGCGCACGGTTGGCTATACGGATCACAAATTAGTGACCTGCGTAGTCAATCTCGAGAAAACACATAAACAGGGTCCCGGTTACTGGAAACTTAATTTGTCTTTACCGGCAAAAGAGACTTACAGAAACCGGATTAGCAGATTAGTTAAGGAGAGGTTGACGGGTGCAATCGTCAACAACCGATGGTGGGCATCTCTCAAAAGAGAGATTAGAACAGAATCAATAAGTTATAGCAAGATGTTAGCTGCCGATAGGAATAGAAACGAGAAAGAATTAACAGGTAAATTAGAAGAGGCAATCAAGAGCGAAGATGTGGCCAGAGTGCTGGCATCGAGTACGGCCTTGAACCAGTTTTTCGATGCAAAGCACGAAGGCTGCGTCATTCGAAGTAAAATACGTGCTCTAGGTAATGGCTGGGCCCGCGTGACAGAAGCTAAGAGTGGAAATCGATCCACCATCCGGTCGTTGCAAGACGAGGATGGATGGGTGATCCGGGAGCCTAATCAGATGTGCGAGGCCTTTCAAAGGCACTTTGCCCGATTATTCGGGGGAGGCGAGGGTCCGGGCGGGGGCGTGGATTTCGGTCCATACCTCGACGGCCTGCCGCGTCTCTCGAGCGAAGAGGCAGAGTCCTGCGAGGGACCAATCTCGGCTGATGAGATCGGGGATGCGCTGAGCCAATGCAGCAGAC
The DNA here is from genome assembly GCA_964016885.1 of Eledone cirrhosa. NCBI lineage: Eukaryota > Metazoa > Mollusca > Cephalopoda > Octopoda > Eledonidae > Eledone > Eledone cirrhosa. Next base: position 112,927,482 of record OZ024740.1, read on the forward strand.
GCAAATCTCCAGGTCTCGATGGTATACCTTACGAACTTTATTTAGCAATGCCGGTCTTCTTCTCCGAACTCCTCGAAGCAGTCTACTGCAATTGGCAGCAGAACGGGAGAATTCCTTGTTCTGTAGCCAAGGGCGTAGTCTCGCTGGTGAGGAAGGACGAGAACAAGGGGGATAGTATAAATAATTTTCGGCCCATAACCCTGCTAAACACAGAGTTAAAGATTTTGGCCAAGGTGTTAGCAAAGATGTTGGCGCTTGTCGTGGGTAGCCTGGTGGGAGATGCGCAAACATGTGCTATCCCATCCAGGTCCATTCACGATAACCTCCACCTCATGCGATACATCATATAGAGGGTTGGCAACAAACCCGGCTCGGTGGGGCCCTGATCAACTTGGATCAGTCTAAGGCCTTCGATAGGGTCGACCATGGTTACCTGGATGCGGTGCTAGCGGCGGCTGGGTTCGGTCTTGTTTTCAGAGGCTGGATCACTGCCTTACATAGCAACCACATCTGTTCTAGAATCAAGGTGAACGGCTACCTTTCAAAGCCGTTCGAAATCACACGATCCATTCGACAGGGGTGCCCTCTCTCCTCCCTTCTGTACATATTGACTCTCGGGCCTTTACTGAGGAAGTTAGAGTTGTTGCAGGGTATCCCCCTGGAACCAGGATTGAGCAAAGCGGTGTCGGCCTACGCCGATGACGTAACAGTAATGGTATCGACCGACTCGGAGATCGAGGCGATCGGTACCTTACTGGAGGATTACGAAAGGTTGTCAGGAGCGAAACTGAACCGGGAAAAATCCATCGGGCTGCAACTCGGAACGTGGAGAGGCAGACCGATGCCTCCCGACGGTGTCGTCGGACAGTGGACGGAGGGCCCGGTAAAGTTGCTTGGTGTCTGGTTTGGACCGGACCTGCAGGTGGAAAAGAACTGGGACGAGGTTACGAACAAGGTGTTTGCACTAACCCAGAAATGGGCCAAGTGTAAGCTGTCCCTAAAAGGCCGGGCGGAGGTGGCGAACATTTACATAGCGTCCGTCACTTACTACCGCCTGCCTGTCGTGCCTTGCCCTAAGGAAACACTCACCACCATGGAGCGCATGCTCTTCCAATTTCTTTGGAAGAAGCGCCCTCCTATGGTGAGAAGATCCATCTGCTGCCAACAACCTTCGAAAGGAGGGCTGGGGATGCCGTGGTTGATGATGCGTAGGCACGCATTAAGGCTATGGCACCTACAGGTATTCCTCACTGGTCAACTGGTGTGGGCTCCGTTCGTGAAAGGAGCCTTTCCGAGACTCGTCTCGCTCACCGAGCTGCAGTCCTGGGTCAAGCAAAGATCCGGAAAACTGGGAGACTGGCACACTGAGTGTGCTCAGGCGCTCAGGGCTCTCTGGCAAGCGGGCCAGGCCATCGGTGGAGAATCCACCTCGTCATTCTATAGAGGGCTGGTGGCTAGCAGGGGCGATTACACCCTTGGAGAGTCGCTGGACATGGAAGAGGACGAACTGGCCAGCCTGTTTGGTAGGACTTTCGGCCCGGGACCAATGGACAACTTCCAGAATTCACTAACCTGGCAGTGCTACCGTGGGGCTCTACCCGTTCGAGAGAGGCTCTACAGACACGGGCGCCCGGGCAGGGATCCCTCGAAAAAGATTTGCCCTAGATGCGTGCGTCACGAAGAAACCGTTGCGCACGCATTGGTGCAATGTCCGGGCGTGGCTGATCTGTGGGGCTATGCCGAACGACTGCTGTCGCGGGTGGCGCCGATTCAATTGACCGCCGAGTCCGTGATGACAATCAAACCGCCTCCCCTCTTCACAAAGGAAGCAAAGGCGGTTATTCTGTGCGTAATAGCCATGTTGAAAGAGGTTGTTTGGTGGACACAATTGAAAGGTCTGAGGTCAGGCAACTTCCTCTCTGGCCATAGTCTGGTCTACTCCTTCCGATATCACTTCGGAAGAAGGATAAGAATGGAGAGAGAGGTGCTTGGCCACAGGCAGTTTTATGAAAGGTGGGTGATAGTGGCGAGAATGGCTGGTGTAAATGAGCCTTCTCTGTATACCATCCTGTAGGTAAAGAAGTGAAGGAGAGGGGAGCACCTTCTCCATGTGCTCCTCGGGCAAAGGATTGCACACTTTTTCGGGGGTGTGTGCAACCCCCATCACGTCCCCTCCCTTTTGAGGTTGTTTTCGATTATTTTCATTTTATGCCCTTTTTACTCGATTGTATGTAAACTCCCCCTTTGTATTTGTCCCTTCTTTTTATGCCTTTATGGTAAATAAAGAAATATATCTATCTATCTATATATCGATCGATTTGGTGCTAGATATTTTTGCAAATTATTATAATTTAACAACGAAGAAAGTCTATTAATGATGCTTCGTACATGGGCCATTCTTGCAACATTCATTCAACTTTAACAAATGTTCTGGGGGGAGAGGGGGACAGCCCTTCTCTCTCGACTCTTCCCTTCCTTTTTAGGTGAAATATCAAAAAGTTGATAGTTGATTGGTCGAAGAGAAAAGTTTCTGTCTTCATTTCTTTCAACCTCATCTACTACACAACCACTTTCACTACGGCCAGCATACTCTGTGATATGCCAATACACACATACTAGGGGATCAAAGCCAATCTAGAGGATGTTATAGTCAAATACCACAAAAAAGAAAGTCTTCTATTTTATATATGAATCCTCACAAATGGCAATATGTCTACAAGGAAATGGAGAAATTATCCATATATAAAGATGAAGAGATAGAAATAACCCGAATCTAGATGATGAAATCAGAAACAATATGAATAATAATAGGTGATACGAGAATAATAATAATAAAAAAACAACATAGACAGATACATAACAAAAACCCCAGAGCTTAGAAATATATACAATATAGAGAAAATAGCACTAGGCACTGCATATATATTACGAAGATTACTCTCAATACAATAGAAACAACACCAAAACTCACTCTTCCCATACCCATGCCACACAGAGTTGTGTTCGGTAATGCAGTAATGACACGTAATAAAAACAAGACTAATAAGGATAATAATAATAACAATAATACTGCTGATGCATAGATATAGTTGTGGAAGGATAGGCAAAATAAATAGGTGAAGTATATGTAATATAGATTACTGCGTAAACATGCACGTTCGCATCAGAGATTTGTTCATTTATACTGTGTGAAGCTAATCTCAGTAGAATCTGAAGTTACGACCCATTACGTTCTGAGTTCAAATCCCACCGAGGTTAGCTTTGCCTTTCAGTCCTACGGGTCGATAAAATAAAGTACCAGTAACACACTGGTGTCGATTTCATCGATTTTTCTCTCCCCTAAAATATTTGGTCTTGTGCCTATATTAGAAAACATAATTATGATGTATAGATTTGGCTATAGAGTGGTGCGATAACAGTTATATTAAAATGTATTAGAATCTAACAATTCAATGATTTACCATATTTTTCATGAATATACAGTGATGATATATTAATTATCTCTAATGTGGGTCAATGTTTGTATTTGCCCGGCTGGCTGACTAATGGTTAAATAATAGCATCTGGTTTCCCATTTAAAACATTTCTTTTTCCAGGATCTTTATAGATTGGGGTGAGGGTGGGGTGGGAGGACACACAGTTCTTCCGACGTGGTACTTGCTAAAATTTGACGACATCCCAAGGTATATTTTCAAACGGATGTAATAGCAGGATAGGTTAGGTTTATTAGTATTTTTAATTTATTCTGTAGATGTATAGAACATTTTCTCTCTACATCTACAGAAGGTTCTGTGGTTTGTGTGGGTTGCAATGAACAAGATCTCAACGAGAATTAAGTAATTTATTACGGTGAAAACATCTTCATTGCTTCGATCACTGTATTCACTCTGGTAGGGATTTGCGATCCTATTATGAACCGTGTAAGGTGCTAGTTTATATTCATGCCTTTGAAAGCCAAGATATATATATATATATAAGTTGAAATAAAATGAAAACGAAATTTCATTTCTCACTCTTAGTACGGCACTTACTTAAATGTAAGTATGTGTGTATACGTACATACATATACGTATACAGACGTACAGTAGCATGCATATATATATATATATATACATATATACATACAGGTACACATACATATATGCACGTATTAGTTTAGCGGACGCTTATTATAACGCCGCTTTGTTCGTTTGTAAACAAACTGAACAGCCTGAATTTTTATGCCGTACGGTGTTAAGGCAACCACGTCACCTTTTTGTTCAACACTGACACAGGAACGATGTACTAGTTTCAAGCTTGTTAGCTATCATCAGCACCGTATACCCATCTGCCAGATAGTTGAACGTTCGAAAGTGTATACTTTCCTTATGAAAATTAACGGCTGAGCAGCCTAATTTGCATATGGAGTGAGCTAAGTCGGTCAGGCATACCGAAAACGATAAGTTGAAATAAAATGAAAACGAAATTTCATTTCTCACTCTTAGTACAGCACTTACTTAAATGTAAGTATGTGTGTATACGTACATATATATATGTATACAGACGTACAGTAGCATGCATATATATATATATATATATATATATATATATATATATATATATATATATATATATATATATATATATATAGATATATATATATATATATATATATATATACATACATACAGGTACACATACATATATGCACGTATCAGTTTAGCGGACGCTTATTATAACGCCGCTTTGTTCGTTTGTAAACAAACTGAACAGCCTGAATTTTTATGCCGTACGGTGTTAACGCAACCACGTCACCTTTTTGTTCAACACTGACACAGGAACGATGTACTAGTTTCATGCTTGTTAGCTATCATCAGCACCGTATACCCATCTGCCAGATAGTTGAACGTTCGAAAGTATATACTTTCCTTATGAAAATTAAACTGATACGTGCATATATGTATGTGTACCTGTATGTATATATGTATATATATATATATATATATGCATGCTACTGTACGTCTGTATACATATATATATGTACGTATACACACATACTTACATTTATATATATATATATATATATATATATATATATATATATATATATATACAAATGAATATATGAGAGGGATGAACACCGATACAAGTATACATATGTTCGAATTGTAAATGACCAAGTTCGCTATTTAATTGTAAAAGACTATTTTAAGTTTATAACTCAATATATGATATATATATATATATATATATATATATATATATATATATATATATATATATATATATATATATATATATATACGAGAATCTTTCTTTGCAACGAAGGCCGTATGGTCTCCGTTTATTTTTGGGATTCGAAACCGATTGGTAAAGGTAACTATAGTAGGTAAAGTCAATTTTTTAAAATTTATTTTGAAACTTTCATTATTTGCCAAACCTTGTTTATATATGTTCTGACTCGTTAATTTATTAACCTACCATTGAACCACATTGGCATTTGGTTGGACAATACATGCGTCCCTTAGCGCCTTGTGCGTGAAGGAACACATATCCTATTATTACTACTCTCCTCTACTGTTGAGACAAATTGGGTCGCTCCGACTGCTGCTAGTGATAGTTGCGACCTACCTCCCTCTGCCTCTATCTTTACTTCGGCCCTTGAAAAAATTGTTTCTTCATCCACTCTCATCCCAGGAACAGTTTTGATAGCGCTAGTTCGTAATTTAAATTCAAGAATTTTATATTCTTCGAATGAAAAGATCCTTCTGACGAGAATCTTTCTTTGCTACGAAGGCCGTATGGTCTCCGTTTATTTTTGGGATTCGAAACCGATCGGTAAAGGTAACTATAGTAGGTAAAGTCAATTTTTTAAAATTTATTTTGAAACTTTTTCATTATTTGCTAAACCTTGTTTATATATATATATATATATATATATATATATATATATATATATATATATATATATGTAGGATGTGAGTTGACAATTTGGAATCTATAAACTTTCAAGCTTCTGAGATTATATCAAAACTTGGCATTGTAAAAAAACCGAACCATTCCTCCCAAGAACTCCGAGGATAAATCTCAAGGATCATAAAAGTAATTTTCGAACGGAACTACCTGTTAGACTAATCGCCCCTCTAAATCAGATCTGGGGGTTGTTACTAAAGCCATCTTGGATAGAATGATCCCACAGGTTCGGTCTAATTGCTCTATTTCTAACTTAAATTTATGGTTTGGTAATCTGAAGTAATTGGCTGGTTCAACAACCTGAATAAGAAGAACAAACAAAAATTTATTCAATTTGATATTGCCAGCTACTATTCTTCTATTTCGCCTTCACTTCTCAACAATGTTCTATCTTTCGCATTTAAATATTCTGACATCACCACAGATGAACTTCACATCATTCTCACCTCAAGAAAAACCATCTTAGAATTCAACAATGAATACTGGACTAGAGCCGATACTTCCAACAACTTTGATATCACAATGGGTGCTTCCGATTCATCGCAATTGACTGATTTGATTGGTATTTTTATTTTGAATTCTTTAAATCGGAAAATTCCTCAAATTCGAGGTGGAATTTATCGTGACGATGGATTTTTTACTATCTTAAATTGCAATTTAGTTAACCTTAATATTATTAAGAACAATATACGTGATCTCTTTAAGCAACATGACCTTAAAATCGAATTTGATAACAACGTCAAACTAGCTAACTTCTTGGATATGTCCCTTAATCTTGACACTGGCCCTTACCATAAAAAACAATGAGAATCTAAATTATGTTAATTTTAAATCTAACCACCCCACTAACATTAAAAATGCTATAGTCAGTAATATTGGAAAAAGAATATCAAACCTATCCTCTAATAAAAATATCTTTGATGCTAACGCCAATTACTATAATAATGCGCTTTCTAAAGCCGGTTATCCTGATAAAATTAAATACAGTAAAGAAACCAATCCTAGAAGGTCTTACAGTAAAATAATTAATTATGATTATTCCAATAACTTAAATAAAAGACCTAGATACAAAAATAAAATCTGGTATAATCCTCCTTTCTCTATTTCTATTAATAATAATATTCCTAAACTATTCTTTAGGGCCTTAGATAAATGCTTCCCTCCTTCACATATCTATAGTAAAATCTTTAACAAACATACAATAACATTTTCCTATTCCACCTCCTCCAACATCTCTAACATTATCTCTAAATACAACAATAAAATATTAAGTATTAAATCACATCCTTCCAACACTGAGCGTCATAATAATAGCAGTAGTACTCCCGACGTCATTGTTAACTCTAGGCTAGATTCTGCAAACTCAAATACGACGTCAAACGTAACGTCGTTGAATGTTCATAATAGCAATCTAAATCAGGAAACTATTATTCCTATCGTAAATAACTTCTCCCATCCAATTCCTCCTATAAATAACACTAGGTCACTTGTTAATATCTCTGTTAATTTCTATAATTGCAATTGTAATTGCCCTGTTAGAACTAAATGTCATCTCAATAACCATTGTCTTGATAAAAACTTAGTCTATGAATGTAAGGTTATAATTGATACCAATTCCTTTACCTATTTCGGTTCCACTTCTACCTCCTTCAAAGCTAGATTTTATAATTACAATTCGTCTTTTAAATACCAACTTAAAAGAACTAACACGGCACTCTCAGAACTCATATGGTCCTTGAAAGACAAAAATATTAACTATAACATCTCTTGGAGAAAAGTTTGTTCTGCCTCTCCTTACTTGAATGCCTCCGTATCCAGAATATGTAATTTTTGCCTATCTGAGAAATTTACCATTATATCTAATTTTAATTCTATAATAAATAGACGCACTGATTTATTTTCTCTCTGCTTGCATAAATTCCACAGAATATTCCATAAAGTATACAGCTAATATCTAATACCTTACTAGTTTAAAATCCTTTTTCTCAAAGGCTTATATATCTTTTTAAAATATACCCATCTTTCTACCTTATTTCAATATTATTTATTATATATTATATAATACAAGTTACTCATTCTATATCATTCCTCTTTATCACTTTCATTTCTTCCTCTTTTCTTTTTAATTTCTAACCTTTAATCTGTACTTTTTCTTCCTAACTACTTCTCAATGAGTATTATTACTCACCACAACATTATCCATTCTTCCATCTTTCTTCATATCATTGGCCATAAAAATTATTATTTTTTTAATACATTATAGTATTACCTTTAATAGTCCTTCGTAAACATAAACATTTTTTTTGACGTTAGATTTTCTTCCTTAAATTCCTTATCTCTTCCATTCATGCTCATTTGACTTTTACATATTGCAATACATAAAAACAAACTTAAACCCTAACTAATTTCTTTTAATATATTATATTATTACCATTAGAAAATATTTCGTAAACATATATATTTTTTGATGTTATATATTTTCTTCCTTAAACATTCTTTTCTTCTTTGCTTTCTGCGCTCATTTTTAAACAAACTATTTACGTACATATATTACGCACATATATTACATTACATAAAAACAAACTTAAACACAAACTAATTCCTCTAAATTCATAACTCATTCATTTTTTTACTTCTTTTCACATTATATCCTTAATAACATTAATATTTTTATTTTAATAATACATATTAATAATTTCTTTTCCTCGCACATATTATTAAACCCTTCAATATACAAACCTTAATTTAATATTATTCTTAATCCCTTCTTCTCTTCATGCATAAACCTCATTAACTCTTAATTTCAAATTCTTTTAACTTATCTATTATCTTCCAACGGCTTTTTAACTCTCTCTGTGAGACAATATTTTTTTTTTCTCAGTTGTAAAGGCTATCTCTCTCTCTCTATCACCCATCTCTCCTCCTCTTTCATCCTTCCTTCTTATACACCTCCCCCACCATTCTTTACTCTCATCTCCTCCTCTTCCTTACATTTTCCACCCCCCCCCCCTCACTTTTTCCCAATCTCATACATCATCCTTAAATTATTATTTTTCATATGTTGATTTAAAACTTCACTATTCACAAGTGTTTTTTAAGCTTCATATCATGTATCCCTATTTTATATGATGAAAACGCAGATATCATCCCATGATGATATTTGTTTTTGAAATGCGCATAATAAAATACTTGGAACAATTTTAACCATCTTTTGATCTTATATATATATATATATATATATATATATATATATATATGTATATATATATATATATATATATATATACTGTATATATATATATATATATATATATATATAACGAAGGAAATGTGGTAAGGAACCAGGTGGACCAAAACGCACCAAAGTACTCAATACTTGAGGTAGTAGAGTGGGTAATAGGAACCAGTAAGACCCCGACAGCTGAGCTCAAGCCGTTTCGACGGCTAATTCTGGTCCAGAATTAGCCGTCGAAACGGCTTGAGCTCAGCTGTCGGGGTCTTACTGGTTCCTATATATATATATATATATATATATATATATATATATATATATATATATATATATATATAGTATATATATATATATATATATATATATACTGTATATATATATATATATATATATATATATATATATACTGTATATATATATATATATATATATATATATATATATATATATATATATATATATATATATATATATATATATATATATACACAATATATAGAAATGGCTTCTACAGGACTAGAACTGTTTCATTCGGGAGAATGATGATTTCTCCTGAATTAAACAGTTCTAGTTCTGTAGAAGCCATTTCTATATTAAATATTTTTACTCTGCTATGTATTGAGTATCATACTTACTGTGATTACCACCGATTGAACCTGGGATAGACACACACACACACACACACACACACACACATATATATATATATATATATATATATATATATATATGTGTGTGTGTGTGTGTGTGTGTGTGTGTGTGTGTGTGTGTGTAAGAGTTGATCAACAAGATCCCAGACCACATTCGCTTAACGTGTGGGGTGGAGCTTCTTAAATCGGATCGAGGAAACAACGTATCCATCGGTCTTTCCATTTGCTAATACTATCTACCAGTCGCAAATATAATTGTTTCTACTTTTGGCACAATGCCAGCAATTATTCCAGAACATACTGGTATTATTTTATCGACCACGTAAGGATGAAAGGCAAAGTGAACCTCAGCGGGATTTGAACTGAGACTATAAAGGGGCGTAACTCTATGCTGTAACGCATGGCGTTCGACCTCCTACCGATACTGCCAATATCCCTGTCGCAAATATAATGAAGAAACATAAGAAAGGGAGAGAGAGAGAGAGGGAGAGAGAAAGAGAGAGAAAGAAAGAAAGAATGAAGGTAGTGAGAGGGGAGAGAACAAAATGGAATTGAGAAAGGGGAACAGAAGGATAGATGTAAACGAAATGAACGGATTATAGAAACAAACATTATAAACTATAAAGGGCGGTGGATTGGCAGTATCGGTAGAGGGTCGGACGCCATGCTTTCCAGCATAGTTACGTCCCTTTACGATCTGAGTTCAAATCCCGCCGAGGTTGACTTTGCCTTTCATCCTTACGGGGTCGATAAAATAAAGTACCAGTAATGCACTGGGTAATTGCTGGCCTTGTGCCTAAAGTAGAAACAATTATAAACTATAGTGAAAAGAGAAAAGCAAAATTTCGATGACATAATCAAAAATATTGAAAGCAGAAGACGAAAAAAGAATGATTATCAAAAATCAGTGAAAAGTACGATAATAAAGATGGCAAGACTTTTGGTCTCTAGACTATCAACTATGAAGATCTTCCATACAATAGTTATATATATATATATGTGAAAAATATGGGGAAAGGAATACTGCATGGTTGCACATGGATTACATGTTATAAAATGAGTCCCTCATCAGTGATTTGCCAACGATCATTGGTATTTCATCGCATTAAAAATCATATATCTCACGTTGGTGCGATAATAACTAAAATAAGTTATTAGGACAATGAAACGCGTAAAGCGAGTGAGACAAGTAAACAACACAGGGGAAAGCTAACCGAAAATAGAAAGAAACACAAGCAACATGGTTATTCTGTCAGTATAAGCTGGGTGAATATATATATATATATATGAAAAAGTATGACCCCGACGGCAGAGCTCAAGCCGTTTCGACGGCTATTTCTGGACTGAAATAGCCGTCGAAACGGTTTGAGCTCTGCTGTCGGGGTCATACATTTTCCTATTTCCCACTCTACTACCCTAAGTTTTGAGTACTCTGGTGCGTTATGGTCCATCTGGTTCCTTACCACAGTTCCTTTGTTATATATATATATATATACAGACATTTTTTCCAATTCAATTTTTGGTACCCTTGAAATATCTATATTACTAAACTAATATTACTAAATCTATATTACTAAACTATATTACTAAAACAGAGAATGTCTGTTTGGCTGTCTGTCTGTCTATCTGTCTGTACAATCACTAAAACGCGAGAACCACGCAACCGATTGTTTTCAAACTTTACACATGTAATACTTATGGTCCTATTGAGTGTTCTGAGCAAAAGAAATTTCAAATTTTCAATGCCCTAGGTACCGCATTAGGCAATTTAGCGATCTCTTTCCCTCTCTCTTAGTCTTTCTCTTTTTAGATAGATACATAGATATTACGTTGCGCCCTTATAATATCTGTCTGTATGCCTAGCTGTCTGCATTACGTCATTATGACGTGGTGTGTGTGTGTGTGTGTGTGTGTGTGTGTGTGTGTGTGTGTGTGTGTGTGTGTGTGTGTGTATGTATATATAGTGTGTGTATATATATATATAGTGTGTAACGTTTTTCGAAATATTTACTTCTGCGTTCACAGATTTATTATTTTAGTTTCAGAAGATCCCGTTAAGGGTGAAAGTAGCGATTCTTTGCTTAAACTTTAATCTGTTATTTTAATATATATTCGTGTACAGATATGTTTGCATACAGATATAAATAGAAGTATTTATTTCGCGATAAAGTATTGATTTTCTTCGAACGGAAAAAATCCTGGTAATGTACGACGAACTTTTTTTATAAGCACAACATGTAGACACCAGCCCGAGATCGAGGTATTCCGTACTTCTCTGTACTGTTATTTCAATATTCGTGTACAGATAATCTTGCATACACAATAATAAAATATTAATATAAACAAACGTATTTATTTCACGAGGCTCAATAAGGATAAATATATATCACATATATAAGAACCCTAGAGCAAATCCTGAGCAACGCCTGGCCATTCTGCTAGTATATAATGAAATAAATATGGTTTTACAAATATAGTTTCCATTTATCAATATCATTGATATTGTACTCCAGGAAATTTGTCGAGTGCTTCGAATCTGTTATAAATAAATTTGTTGAATTACCAGCAAATTAAATATCTCTTTGCTAGTATATATATATATATATATATATATATATATATATGACAATAATGGAGCTGCGGCGCTGCAAATGGGTTACATATGAAAAAGTTTGTCCTCATCAGTGGCCTTCCAACCGTCGTAGGCATTTCGTCGCATTAAAGTTCATATACCTCAGGTTGGTGCGAGCAACGGCTAAAAAAAGTCGTTGGGACACGTAAATAAGGGGGACGCTAGGGTAAACAAACAAAATGCAGTCTCTCTCTCTCTGTTAGCCTCTTCCTCACCTTTCACTCACTCACTCTCTGTCACTACCTCTCCTCCTCTCCTTTCTTCCCGTTTGACCTGTCCGTAATCCTTTTCTCGCGGGCACTTGACCAAGCCGGTATGAATTTTTTTTCTCTCTCTCTCGTCTGCGACTTCACAGAACTTATGTTTACCGAATTCGCAGACCAGACCCCATCTTCCTCCCGTTAGACCTGTGCGAAATTCCTTCCTTGCTCACATTTCAACCAGGTTTGATGGTCTTTATTCTCTCGTTCACGATTCCACCGAATTTATATTCATAGAAATCTGGGACTTGTTTCTTCTTCATCACTTTCTGTTGCTTAAACCATTTTGTTTGTTTACCCTAGCGTCCCCCTTATTTACGTGTCCCAACGACTTTTTTTAGCCGATGCTCGCACCAATCTGAGGTATATGGCCTTTAATGCGACGAAATGCCTACGACGGTTGGCAGGCCACTGATGAAGGACAAACTTTTTCATATGTAACCCATTTGCAGCGCCGCAGCTCCATTATTATCATATTTACACATATATTTTTCCTCCGCTGCCACCAGTCTGTTTCGTTCTTTGTGTCTTTACCCTTTCTAGCAGTCTCTCTCTCTCTGTTAGCCTCTTCCTCACCTTTCACTCACTCACTCTCTGTCACTATCTCTCCTCCTCCCCTCTCTTCCCGTTTGACCTGTCCGTAATCCTTTTCTCGCGGACACTTGACCAAGCCGGTATGAATTTTTTTTCTCTCTCTCTCGTCTGCGACTTCACAGAACTTATGTTTACCGAATTCGCAGACCAGACCCCTTCTTCCTCCCGTTAGACCTGTGCGAAATTCCTTCCTTGCTCACATTTCAACCAGGTCTGATGGTCTTTATTCTCTCGTTCACGATTCCACCGAATTTATATTCATAGAAATCTGGGACTTGTTTCTTCTTCATCACTTTCTGTTGCTTAAACCATTTTGTTTCTTTACCCTAGCGTCCCCTTTATTTACGTGTCCCAACGACTTTTTTTAGCCGTTGCTCGCACCAACCTGAGGTATATGGCCATTAATGCGACGAAATGCCTACGACAGTTGGAAGGACACTGATGTGGACAAACTTTTTCATATATATATATATATATATATACTAGCAGAAAAAACCGCCCTTAGGGTGGTTTCTGCTAGCAGGAGTAGTGTATATATTGATATTATACGCAGGCATATATACATATAGATATGATACATCAAATGAAATCGTAATTGACAATATAAACAGAAATTGAACAGAGACGTTGTTACACTCTTATGTAATCAGTAACGTAATCCATGATACATTAAAAAAGACGATATTATATATAAACTGCATTAGGAGAAAATTAGTGACAGAAAATAAGTATGTTTATTTAAGTGATCGCCGCCGGAAGTGTTGACATCACAAACTCTCTCTTTCTATATATATATATATATGGTAGTTGAAGTGGTGATGGTGGTGGCAACAATATACCGGAAGTGCAACTTTGGAAAGAAGTCAATTTTAAATTATTTATTTTTACGAAATTATTTTTGTTTACGAAATTTAGTAGATAAATTATGTAATATTCATTAGTGGTGAATTGGCAGTATCGGTAGAGGGTCGGGCGCCATGCTTTGCAGCACAGTTATGTCCCTTTACGGACTGAGTTCGAATCCCGCCGAGGTTAACTTTGTCTTTCATCCTTATGGGGTCGATAAAATAAAGTACCAGTAATGCACTGAGTTATTGCTGGCCTTGTGCCAAAAGTAGAAACAATTATTTATTCAAAGTAATCCAACTTATTTTACTAACGGGATAACAAAAAATAAACCGTACGCACTCCCGCATACCTTCCTTTATTATATATATATATTTACATGGAACATGACCACAGGAGCGGAAGGCCCTCAACCACCAGGACTATATAAGCCTGGAGGTTGAGGAAAAAGAGGAAGAGAGGAAAGGAGTACTCACTCTTGTTGCTCCTGGAGATGAGGGTTGTACATTTTTTCGGGATGTATTCAACCCCTGTGTAACGCCTCCCTCCTATTGAGGATTTCAATTGTTATTTGTTGTTTTATTAATAGTTTTATTTTCATATACCTGTATGTAAACACCCCATTTGTATTTGTCCCCTTCTTTTGTGCCCTTGTGGCTAATAAAGAAATTTATCTATCTATCTATCTATCTATCTATCTATATCTGTAAATAAAGAAATCTATCTATCTATATCTGTAATATTTTTTCTCTATTAGTTTATTTTATACAGACATATTCTTACAAACACATCCACCTTGATACACTCCGTCACTCCACACTCTCTTTATCGATCTTATTTTTTACCCTCTCTTCATGTGTGTACGCGCGTGTATATGCATGCTCATGTTTCTATATA
Organism: Eledone cirrhosa; assembly: GCA_964016885.1. Taxonomy (NCBI): domain Eukaryota; kingdom Metazoa; phylum Mollusca; class Cephalopoda; order Octopoda; family Eledonidae; genus Eledone; species Eledone cirrhosa. The sequence goes on from OZ024740.1 coordinate 112,942,545, forward strand.
TGAGTGTGTTTGAATGCATATATATATATATATATACGTAGTTTAGAAAGCCACAACAATGCAGAGGGAAATCTCGAGGTAGGAAGAGAATGATAGATAGGAGAAATAGGATAAAGTGAAAATTGAGAGAGACAAAGATGAAAACAAAACAAAGGTAGAAGGGTTACCGTAGTGGAGATTTAATCCCAATATTTCGGGCTCACGCCCATCAACGGGGAAAAGTTCCAAAAGGGGGGGGGGGGGGAACAGGCTAAGCGGAGAAAGTTGTGATGTCGTTAAAACAGGAATATCACAACTTTCTCCGCTTAGCCTGTTCCCCCCCTTTTGGAACTTTCCCCCGTTGATGGGCGTGAGCCCGAAATATTGGGATTAAATCTCCACTACGGTAACCATTCTACCTTTGTTTTGTTTTCATCTTTGTCTCTCTCAATTTTCACTTTATCCTATTTCTCCTATCTATCATTCACTTCCTACCTCGAGATTTCCCTCTGCATTGTTGTGGCTTTCTAAACTACGTATTTCACACATTTCACAATGCTTCAAGCAAACTTTAACACCCTCTTATATATATATATATATGTGTGTGTGTGTTCTTGTCTGATGACCCTGTGATAAACAGGCGAAACTCCAGAGTAATAAGACGCACTATACGCCTTAATAAAATGAAAAAAAATACATGTGTGTGTGTGTGCGTGCGTGTGTATGTGTGTGTGTGTGTGTGTGTGTGTGTGTGTGTGTGTGTGTGTGTGTGTGCGCGCGTGTGTGTGTGTGCACGCGTGTGTGTTTGTATTTATGCGTGTGCAAGTTTGTATGTGTGTGTTTATCTTTCCATCTATTATTGCTTCTGTTTTTTTTACTGTGCTCTTTCCTTTTTTTTCTTTCTTTTCATCCTTCCTACCTTCATTCTTTCTTATTTTCATTTATTTTCATCTTTTCCGACTCTTTATATGTATTCCATTTCTCAAAGCTACTTGGGATTTCAGTTCCTTTGAACATTCAAACCGCTTCTTTCTTCAAAGGCTACATATCACAATTGGAATATTCGAAGAGATGCCAGTATGACCGTCTGTCTGTCTGACTATCTGTCCGTTTGTCTGCCTGCCAGTCTCTGTGCTTGTCAGTCTACCTATCTGTATCGCTCTTTCTCTTTATCTCGTTATCTATCTTTTTCTCTGTCAGCCTGTGTTACTCTCTGTTACATTCAATCTTCTCTCTTTTACTCTCTATGTGATTTTACTCTTTTACTCTCCCACACCCACTTACCGACTTCTTTACTCTTCTCATTCCCTTTCCAGACTTTTTGTTTTGCACTTTTCTCTTTTTTTCATAAGATTTTCTTTCGTCCTTCATTTGATCATTTAACAACCATTTTCTTTCTTTTTTCAGGAGGACACCAGTATTGCCAATTGGTTAAGAAGCTCGATTTATAATCCTTAAGTTGATCCAACTGTGTATCAACCTAAGCAGGTGCCATTTACAAATTCATTGAGTCGACCCAAGCCTTGTGAGTGAAACTGGAATCAACTTGAGCAAGTGTCATTTACCAATTCCTCGAGTCAACCAAAACCTTCTGAGTGAAACTATGATCAACTTGAGCAGGTGTCATTTACCAATTTCTCGGATCGATCCAAGCCTTGCGATTGAAACTGGGTAGATTGAAGCTCTCTAGAAATACGTCGGATCGACTGTACCTATATTACAAAAGAGAAAGCCTTGTTACACACATTGTCACATAGCATCTCCCCGAGGAATTATGTTAAGGTTACACGTATCTGTGGGAGTTTCAGCCACTTGCACGTTAATAAAATGAGCATGCTATATCATTAATCGAACAACTGGAACACACGTCGTTGGATCCGACTGAAATTGATTTTGCCTTCCTCTTATACGCGAAGGCCTGACATTAGTGCACGGCATGAGGAATCAGGAATATTTCGTCACATTCACTTATAGGTTCAATATACATTAGCACTGGTTATATTAAGTATAGGCTAAGGTAAGTTTAGTTTAGAATTAGTTATAGTAAGGATTCGTTAGTATTAGGGTTAAGTTGAGAGTTAGAATTCATTAGGATTCCCAAACCCGATGGCGTGTTGGGACTTGAACAACTCATTTCCTGTTGCTTCTGTCTAGTAAGGTAACAATAAATAAATAACTAAATAAATAAATACCAGCAGCAGCTGGTGCTCGGGAGGGACCAACCACGCTGTAGACTGGCGTCCAGTGCAAAGGGGAAGTCGCGTAAAGTATCATGAAACCGAGATAAGCTCTGGTATTCGTGTAACTCGCGTAAAGCAAGAAAGAATGGCCGATGACGTAAGTGTTATAATAAAATAGATTGATCAAGTATTTCAGCAGTACTATTTTATTGATGGCGGAAGGAGAAAAGGTTAAACAGACTTCTGCAGGATTCGAACTGAAACCTAAAATGGAGTTCTACTGATTTTGGCAATCCACCATTATTTCTTCTGTCACTACGACTACAAGATCATAACTTAATACACACACATATATACAGATACTCTCTCTCTCTCTCTCTCTCTCTCTCTCTCTCTCTCTCTCTCTCTCTCTCTCTCTCTCTCTCTCTCTCTCTCTCTCTCTCTCACACACACACACACACACACACACACACACACACACATACATATATATATAGATAGATAAATCTATCAAAATATACGGTAGTGTCCAATCCGTATGAAGAACTCAATGTACTCCAAATATAGAAGATATCACGAAAAGAGAAGATGCATTAAACATTTTACGATAAAAATCATAGGAAAACAGAGTCAAGATAAATTAATAAAAACAATGAAATAAAAACAAAGAACAAGTTCCTTATATTAAAAAGTTCATCATTTTACGATCGTTTCTGGGATGTATATGTGTGTTGGTATGTATATCATATAGATCTATGTAAAAGTATTACAAATTATCAGAGGAAATATACATACCTTCACATATACATGCCGTCCTCAGAAATGATGAGATGTGTTTATTGAAAAAAACAAAGAATTAATATAAAGGGTCTGTTTGGGAACAGGTTTTGAATTGACCAATAGAAAAGGAGTTAGAGGTCAAGTTGATAGAATAACAGTAGTATAAATTAAATCTAGGGGTAGAGGAGTGCAGACTTATGCTTTGAATGAAAAGAATACTATGGAGATGAAATGAGGTCAAGTCAAGAAGATAGTGAAGGGTACACGAAAATTTGATGTTATTAAAAAATATTGTTAAAAACGAAGGAAAATAAAATTTTAGGGTAAGGGTATTAGTGAGAAATACCTATCTTATTTAAACCACAAGGAATCTAGATATATAATTAAATTAATTGATAGGTATACTTACAGGGATAAAGTTATATTAATTCATATGAATGTGATAAATAAAAACTTGATATGTTATTAAAGAATGTTGTTAAAAACGAAGGAAAATAAAATTTTGGGATAATGGTATTAGTGAGAAATACCAATCTTATTTAAACTACGAAGAATCTAAATACATAACAGGAAATTAAATTAATTCATATGAATGTGATAAATAAATAAATAAGAAATTAAAGCAATAAAAAATAAAAAATAAATATATGGAAAAACTGAAGTAGATAACATTTTTTTATAAAGTGTATTGTATCTATACGGACATTGATGATATTAAAGATATTAATTATATTTAATAATCATAGGTATTAAATGTGAAAAATAGGGGATGCGATTAAATGAAGTAGTGTGGTTAAAAGTAATTTTAGGAAAAGAGAGCTGTAAGAGCGAAATAAAAATATGAAGTTCTCTGTAGTAAAATATTAATTATAGGTTAACTAAATAAAAAAAAAACAATTATAATAATTTGTAAAATATAAAAGTAAGGTGTATATTAATTACTACCAAAAATATACAACAGAATATAAGTGCGTACAACGCATATAAGTGTAAAAAAAACATAAATATACCACCAACACATCAAACCAACCATAATAATACTAAAATAAACCATATAAAACCACCATCTTCTTCACCTATAACAAGTCCTGTAAACTCCACACCAAATTTGACTAACTTCCCTGATATAATATTTACGATTGGTTGTAACTGTAGAATCAAAAGAAAGTGCCCATTAAAGGGAAATTGTCTTATTTATAACATAGTCTATAAATGTAAAATTAGCACTAAGGACTCCACTTATTCATATATAGGAGCTACATCTAACCAATTTAAAGTAAGATTTAATACCCACAAACATAGTTTTAAAAATGCCGCATTAGCTAATACAACATCCTTGGCTGAAACAATTAATAATTTAGAAAGAAGAACATCGATTACAACCTGACCTGGAGCGTGCTCAAAAGGGCCACCCCTTATCAAAATAGCAGATATGAGTGTTGGTTATGCTCCCAAGAACTTTTTGAAATCATGAAATCTCAGGATATCCTATTAAATAAGCGACAGAAATTAATTATATCTTGCAATCATAGAATTAGAAGAACCTTCAAATATTATAAACCTAATTAATATACACCTTACACTTATATTTTACAAATTATTATATTTGTTTATTTTTAAATTTAGTTAACCTATAATTAGTATTTTACTACAGAGAACTTCATATTTTTATTTCCCTCTTACAGCTCTCTTTTCCTAAAGTTATTTTTAACCACACTACTTCATTTAATCGCATCCACTATTTATCACATTTAATACCTATGATTATTAAATATAATTAATATCTTTAATATCATCAATGTCCGTATAGATATAATACACTTTATAAACATTTTTTATCTACTTCAGTTTTTCCATATATTTATTTTTTATTTTTTATTGCTTTAATTTCTTATTTCTTTATTCATCACATTCATATGAATTAATATAATTTTATCCCTGTAAGTATACCTATAAATTAATTTAATTTCCTGTTATGTATTTAGATTACTTGTAGTTTAATAATATTTGTATTTCTCACTAATACCCTTATTCCAAAATTTT
>OZ024740.1:112950026-112960026 GCA_964016885.1 Eledone cirrhosa
CAACAGTTCAATGAAGATATATATTAGATTAGCATTTAATATAATAGGAAAAGTTTCGACGTTTTGGGCACTAATGCTTCGTCAGAAAAATAGAGTGAGAAATTAAAGGAGAAAGAGAAATAGAGGGGAGATTGGGCAGCGGCATAAAAGAAAAACAGTTCTTCGAGAAAATGCAGGTCAGTTCATTTCACCATCTCCTTGAAAACTATTGATAGTGTTGGAAGTTCAATTGGCCGTCTTTTGAAAGATTGTGATTCGACAGTCGATCGACTTTCGTCAAATCGGACCGAGGAAACAATGTTTCCTGTGGTCTTTCCAATTGCTAAAACTATCTATCGGTCGCAACTCTAGGTAGAAGGAGCAACGTGAAATACAGGGTCTTGCTCAAGGACATAACGCATCGCCTGGTCCAGGAATCGAACTCACAACCTCACAATTGCGAATCCAATTCTCTAACCAATCAGCCACACGCCTTCACTCGGATTAAAGACACCTATATCGTGTTGAAAATGAAAAATATTGTATTTAGAGTGCATATGTAGGTAAATGTTTGAGGGTGTGTGTGTGTGATCTTTGTTGGTTCGTACAGAGTTATGAATGTAAGTATAGAGGTATATGCGTGTTTGTTGTTCGTTTCCATAAAGCTGTGAGGGTGTGTTTGTGACCGTAAGAGAAGTGTAGGAAACTTGAGGGGCCAATGAGCACGCGCATATGACAGCGGATGCAATAGCAGTGACAATGGCTTAGGATGTGGAAGCATAGGTGGATATGATTCCGGAGAGGTAGAACGGTGGGGTAGTAGGTGAGGGGAAAAGGAAGGCGGATTTTGGGTGTATGGTCGTGGGTTGAAGAGATGACATACGGTCGTTTCAACGGGTTCGAGTGAGGCCAGCTTAGTTAAGGTTGGGAACATATTCACGGTAGATGAAGCGCCGGACCTTGGGTCTTGAAATAGCGGTCCTTGCTACAGAGCCGACGATGAGGGAGGAATTGGGAGTAGGGGACGGAGAGTTTGGTGCGGGTGGAGTAGGAGGTAGTGAAGTTAAGGTAAGAGTGTATGTGTCGATGGCTGTGTAGAAAATGGACGATGTGAGGGAGTGCTGAGAGGGGTTAACAAAGAGGGAGATGTCCTGACATTGGATTATATATTACGTGTGTCGTGTGTATGAATATACAAATATATAGATATAGATAAATTAACATAGGTAAATAATATAATATATATGTATATATATGTATATATATATATATATATATATATATATATATATATATATATATATATATATATATATATATATATATATATAGATGTTTATATGTATATAATATATGTATATATATGTATATATATGTATATATGTATATATATATAACGAAGGAAATGTGGTAAGGAACCATGTGGACCATAACACACCAAAGTACTCAATACTTAGGGTAGTAGAGTGGGTAATAGGAACGAGTAGGACCCCGACGGCTGAGCTGAAGCCGTTTCGACGGCTAATTCTCGACTAAATGAACATTTTTATCCTGGTATATCAGCCGTCAAAACGGCTTGAGCTCAGCCGTCGGGGTCCTACTCGTTCCTATATATATATAATATATAAGAACAAAAGATGGTTAAAAGAGTTCCATGTATTTTATTATGCGCATTTCAAAAACAAATATCATCATGCAATAATATTTGTGTTTTCATCAGATAAAACAGGAAGACATGATATGAAGATTAAAAAACACTTGTGGATAGTGCAGTTTTGATTTAAAACTGCACTATCCACAAGTGTTTTTTAATCTTCATATCATGTCTTCCTGTTTTATCTGATGAAAACACAAATATTATTGCATGATGATATTTGTTTTTGAAATGCGCATAATAAAATACATGGAACTCTTTTAACCATCTTTTGTTCTTATATATTATATATACTCCAGTCCTACAAACTGTAGAGTGCTTCTTATCCGATATCTGCATTGCTTTATTGTATTACAATAAAACTCACCTCCTACATATATATATATATATATATATATATATATATATATATATATATATATATATATATATATATATATATATATATATATATATATATATATATATATATATATATATATATATATATATTGTTATACTTGGGGAGGGTCATATTTGTGTAATATTGCCAGAATTAATAACAGAACACACTCACTGTTTGGTTGGTTTTTGCTTTTCGATTCTGTGTCTTTTATATCGGTAATCTAATTTATTCGGTCCTCAATGTTGCCATTGACTGACCAACGGTCAAAAATAATACAGATACAATATAGACACAAACACATATATATAGTTTATCAAAGTTCTTTTGTTGCACATCTGCAACATCGTCAGTGGTGCTATTGTTTCCTCCCGTTACATTGTATGTCTACGCCATTTTTATTTAGTCTGTCTATATATTTATTTATTTATTTGTTTGTTTATTTTATTTTGTCTTCTTTGCGCATGCGTTTGCTTGTGTGTATAGTGTTTTGTTTGATGTGTGTTCGTGATTGGGTGACTGTGTATCGGTTAATGTATTCTATCTTTACTAGTGTGTGTTTATATGTGTTTGTTGTTATTGTGCTTGTGTATGTATTTATTTATTTATTTATCTATTTATTTATTTATTTATTTATTTATTTATTTGTTTGGGTGTTGTTGTTATTCCATTCATTCTTTCTGTTTAGTCTTAGCCTTCTAAGTTCTATTTCACTGGCCTCTCTGATTTGCCTATCTGCTGGGTCATTTCTATGTTTAGATATTATTCTAATTTCTATGTTGTCTATGTTACCGTCGTGTTGTTGTCTGGCATGTTCGTATATTACTGACCCGTTTTTTCGTCCTTTTAGTTCCCCCAGTGTTGGTCTATCCTTTCACCTATGCTACGAGCTGTCTCGCCTATGTATGTTGTTGTCATGTTTCTGCAAGTACCCTCTGTACATCTTATGCTATAGACTACGTTTCTAGTTTTACAGTTTATCCGGGGGTTTACCTTACATATGATACATTTCCTATTAGTAGAGTGGGTTTTCTTAAAAGGGTAGGTTTTGCTGATCAGGGATTTTATGGTGGTTCCTGGCTTTTCTACCACCTTAATCTTTAAGTGGGTCTTTCTCGGGGCCTTTCTACACTGGTTAGCTAATTTCCCTCCGGGGGTAGCGTCCACAAACATGACACTCTGGTATCTCTGGTCGTCGTACCATGAGGTAGCTTTCCCTATCTTATGTCTAGCCCTATCTAAGCTAATCCATGATTTGCTCCTGTATAATGGGCTAAATTCCTTTCATGTCCAGTTCTATGAGGGTCTTATACTTCTCCATGGCTCCTTCGTATACTCTGACTCTGTCTCTTTGGTTGTAGCCAGAGAACTGCATGCGGTTGATGAAGTGTTGGATGTGTCTTTCCATTTCTGTTGGGTCGCACATGCGGGACACATTCTTCATCACTCGTACCAAATCTGCGATCAGAATATTAAACTTAGCACTACTGGACATTGCTGAGTTTTTGAGTATCAGGTAGTTGGAGGCCATGGGTTTAGCATAGTGTGAGTGGAGAATTTGGGCTCTCTCGTCTATAGCGTTAATCCAGAGTTCCGTGTCTAATACAGGTAGTCTATTGTTAGGGAAGTCGATAGTTACAGTTATACTCTGGTGTATGGAATTAGCTATCTGCTGGATGCTTTCCATTGTGCTACGTTCTAAATGAAACTTGTTAGTGCTCTCTAGTGGGGATGTTCCTATAACTATATTGGTATCGTCTACGTAACGAGAGTACATGATGAGGTCTATGGAGCTCTCATTAAGGAGATCTTTAAGTCTCCTTTCCCACCATACCATGAAAAGGTTGGCAACATCACCAGCTATGCTGACGCCAATGGGTGCTCCCTCATTTTGGGTGTAAATCTTCTCCTTGAACTTGAATATGTGGCCCTTTAGGGTAGTTTTGATACTAGCCCCTATTGCATGTGCGACCATTTTTCTTACCTGATCATTGTTTTGGGGGGTCCGTATAGCTTTGGTCCACCCAATCCACCTTCCCATGGGAGTCTTTTTTGCCATTGAGGTTATGGTGGGGGGTCTACCTCTTATGGGTCTACTAGGGCAGAAACGTCTAAGGTCATGGCTGTCTAGGTAGTCAGTGTCGTAGGTAAGTCTAAGTAGGAGGCCCAGTTCGTCTGTCGACGTCGCAGAACACCACCTCACTCTCAATGATCATCTCCACACATTTTTCCACAGCAAAATCAATGTTAATGGATGGGTACAGTGATACCACATCCATGCTGCCTATTATGCAGTTGGATAGGTTCCTGTTTTTGTTGCACTCACTGATTCTGCTGAGGAGGTCCTCTGTACTGTCACATACATCTGGGGACATCTTGATTATGGGGTGTATAACTATTGAGAGGAAGTAGGAGATCCTGTAGTTGCTAGCTATATTAGCTCCGCATACGGGTCTTGTTGGTGGTCCTGTTGTCGAGTCGTCGACTGTCTTGTGGTCTTTGCGGAGCCCATACAAGGGTGGTATGCCATTGTTAGACGCCTGGAAGTTGTTGGCAGTGCGTCTGTTTGGCTTTAGGATGTCAGTCCACATCATCATGTGAGCGTTGAGGATTTTCTCTCTCCCATCATGTGTTTGCTGTGCAATTTCGCTCGTGTTGGTGATGTGGGGTTGGATAGCCTTGATGTAGTTCGGCATGCTATCTATTGACATCCTACCAGACTTATCCGTGGGTAGACATACTACCTCACCATCCCTTGTGCGCTGCTTGAGGCTAACCAAGCCTTCTACAGGTTTCCTCCCAAGTTGTTGGGCCTCTGGTCTGATCTATCTCTCAGTATACCGGTCTACTATTTGTCTAATCTTATTTCTAGCTATGGTGAACTGTGCCTCTGTCTCATCATCTATTTGTTGTGGTATGCAAACTCTTTTATTAAAGGGTCACCTCGTAGGGTAGATATTACCCATCTTATATGTTTTGTCAGCTGGGTTGAAAAATAGTTTCTCTAAGGGGTTGTCATTATTATGTTTTTTGTTTTTGTTGTGTCTATCATTAATGTTGCTACATGTATTATTTCCATTATTACCACTGTGGTTATTGTTGTTGTTGTTCGTATTGTTACCGTTATTACTACTGTGGTTAATGTTTCTATTATTATTATTATTGTGGTTGTTGTTGTTCTGTCTATCGTTAGTATTATTACCATTATTACTATTTCTCACTCTCCTGCTATTGTTATTATTATGGCTGTTATTTCTATACTCAGAGTTATTGTTTATATTACTACTACCGTTATTATTGTTGTTGTTGTTGTTTACTTTTGCATTCCAACGTATTTCTGTGAAACACTTTTCCAGCCCCGTTTTGCACTCAATAGGGTTAATCTTTTTGTTGATGGCAAATTTTGGTGGTAGCTGCAGGATTTGTTGTTCTTGTTCACTTATTAAAGTGTTCCCATAAATATTTACTGTGTGGTCATTGGTAAATTCTTCCGGTAGTTTTACATCAGTCATACGGATATTGTTGATGTTATCTGGGTATTTTTGAGAATATTCTATTTTCCTTTCTTGTAGTTTTTTCTTATTCATCCATTCTAATTCTTATTGAAATGCCTATTGCATTCGTTTCGGGCGTATTTCGTTTCACGTCGGATGACGCTCATGAAGTCATCCCTTTCGTTTGGTGTGGTGAGATTTTGGACTTCCTTACCGTTAATGCGTTTCTGTCTGTAAAGTTCGTTGACTTTTGTGTATGTTGTTCTTTTCATATTAACTGTTATTGTGTGTTTTAGTCGTTCAGCTTGTGTTTTGTTCAATAATAAATTATTTGCTTGTTTTGATATGTTTGTTGTGTATATTTTGGAGGAAACACAGTGTTTTAAGAAGCGGATTTGTTCTGTTGTTATTGTAGTTTTTATATAACAGAAAACAGTGTCTTTCAATAACCTTTCAGCTTGGCACAAGCTAATGCCATAACGGCGATGAATTAGTTTTGCGAGGTTTTTTATATGAAATCGTGTGTCGAAACAAATATTGTTATACTTGGGGAGGGTCATATTTGTGTAATATTGCCAGAATTAATAACAGAACACACTCACTGTTTGTTTGGTTGGTTTTCGCTTTTCGCTTCTGTGTCTTTTATATCGGTAATCTAATTTATTCGGTCCTCAATGTTGCCATTGACTGACCAACGGTCAAAAATAATACAGATACAATATAGACACAAACACATATATATAGTTTATCAAAGTTCTTTCGTTGCACATCTGCAACATCGTCATGTATATATATATATATATATATATATATATATATATATATATATATATATATATATATATATATACATATATATATATATATATATATATATCATAGATTGAGTTAAAATCTCAAAATAGTCTTTTACAATTAAATACCTCAAAGAAGGAAATCTTTCCGAGCCGTGTAATATAATTGGATATTTATCCAATTATATTACACGACTCGGAAAGATTCCCTTCTTTGAGCCATTTAATTGTAAAAGACTATTTTGAGTTTTTAACTCAATCTATGATATTCTCGGCTCCGTATGTATGTAGAACTAACTTTAGTCTCATAAACCCAGCTGCTATTTTTAGCAACATGAGTATGGGACGCGTTAGGCGCTGTAACATGTGCGTTTATACCCGCGCATCGTTCAGTCTTCTTAGATCCTTTGAAGTACGAACTTTTTCTGGATACCCGCAGAAGAGCACAGGAATTCTAGCTTTCACTTAATAATTCTTGCGAAACAGATTTATGCCTGTCCTGGTATCATAGGCTGTTTTACCGATAAAGGTTCGTTATTTTTATTGATTTATTAAGTTAAATCGAGTCAGGCAAACCATATTGTTTTAAATTAGTATCTTTCAACCTAGCTCACTTGGTCATTTTCAATTGGAACACATGTATACTTATATCTGTGTTCATCCCTCTCATATATCCAATTATATATATATATATATATATATATATATATGTGTGTGTGTGTGTGTGTGTGTAGATAAATCTACCAAAATAAACGGTAATGTCCAATCCCTATGAAGAACTCAATGTAATCTAAATATAGAAGATATCATGAAAAGAGAATGCATTCAAAATTTAACGATAAAAATCATAGGAAAACAGAGTCAAGATAAATTAATAAAAACAATGAAATAAAAACAAAGAAGAGGTTCGTTATATTTTAAAAAAATATAAGAGTGAGGTATATATTAATTAAGTTTATAGTATTTGAAGGTTTTTCTAATTCTATGATTGCATGATATAATTAATTCCTGTCGCTTATTTAATAGGATATCATTAGATTTCATGATTTCAAATAGTGCTTGGGAGCATAACCTACACTCATATCTACTATTTTGATAAGGAGTGGCCCTTTTTACAAATTATTATAATATTTTTTTAAATTTAGTTTACCTATAATTAAATATTTACTACAAAGAATTTCATAATTTTATTTCCCCCTTGCAACTCACTTTACCTAATTTTATCATTATCCTCACTACTTCTTTTAACCACATCCCCTATCTATCACACTCAATACCTAGGATTAGTAAATATAAATAATATCTTTAATATTATGGTTGTTTAGATAGATACACTACTTTTTATAAAATTTTATCTATTTCAGTCTTTCTATATATATTTTTTATTTCTTTTTTTAAAATTTCTTTTATTTCTTTATTTATCACATCTATAAGAATTAATATAATTTTAACTCTGTAAGTATACCTATCAATTAATTTAATTTCCTTTTATGTATGTAGGTTCCTTAAAATTTAAACAGGTGTAGTATTTCTCCCTAACCATCTCATCCCACAAAAAATTCTTTTCCCTATGCTTTTAACAACATTCTTTAATAACATCAATTTTTTTTGGGTGGGTGGGGAATCCTTCACTATCTCATTAACTTGACCTCATTTTAACCCATACCTTTCTCTTCCCCATTCTTTTCATTCAAAGCATACATTTACATTCCCCCACTCCTAGCATAACATTTCCACTACGGTTATTCTATCAACTTGACCTCTAACTTTTCTATTGGTCAATTCAAAACCTGTTCCCAAACAGACGTTTTGTATTAATACATTCTTTAAATAAACATACTTCATCATTTCTGAAGATGGCATATATAAGTGAAGGTATGAATATCTCCTCTGATAATTTGTAATATTTTTTACAAAGATCTTTAATATGATATACATACTAACATACACATATATATCCCAGAAACGATCGTAAAATGATGATTTTTTTTAATATAAGGAACCTGTTCTTTGTTTTTATTTCATTGCTTTTATTAATTTATATATATATATATATATATATATATATATATATATATATATATATATATATTCACATACATATATATTATATCATCTATCTATGTTAATACAGGGAACAAAAGCGGTACCCAAGGTTTCTAGGTTCAAATTCGACTATATATATACTATATACATATATATATATATATATATATATATATATATATATATATATATATGTGTGTGTGTGTGTGTGTGTGTGTGTGTGTGTGTGTGTGTGTGTGTGTGTGTGTGTGTGTGTGAGAATGTATAAATGTATATATATATATATATATATATATATATATATATATATATATGTATGCATGTATGAAGTTGCTGCAGTGAGTATGTATGTAACTATAACGTAGTTTTTTTTTTTTAAATGTAGTATTTATCTACCATCATATCCAAAATGTGTTAGTCATTGAAAAACCATAGTAGCATAGTTCACCGTCTAGATAAAGAGATCGAAGTTTGACCAATGTTTGAACAATTGAAGATGACTGCATCACGTTAAAAATCTGTCAACATGCACGATGTTTGAAATAAAACCTACATCTCCTTTGGGGAATAGGATAAAGATAAATTTTGAGAACCTTTTCTGAAGTTGCAAACTTCTCTTATTCTGTTTACAGTGTCTCATGACACGAATAAAACGCTGTTCTACACGTAAAACAAATGTTTGTTTAAGTCCCCGTCTCTATAGATTTATTGTAAATCATTAGAAGCACAAAAATCCCATGTTTATCTATTCCATCTTCTTATTACCGCTTTAAACCTATCAGAATAGCTTCGGACTTTTTCATCCATCCTTTTCGAAAAGGAAACTTAGAATCGATACAAATAAGTACCATTAATATACAGAGATAAGTAGTGGAGCATTATGAGCGATATCAGGAAGGTCTAGAACCTTCAGATGAGGCAGAGGGATGGGCGTGGGGAAACATTATTTTTACTATATAGAGATATGTAAAGACGTTCAAATCCTTTCTACTAAACCGTGATATATTTGTTTGAGTAAAATAAACGAAGAGTTAATTATTAAAGGATAAAATATACAGCGTTAATACCGTGTACGTGTACAACAGCAATATCTTTCTGATTAAACGAACATACAATGATTATCAACTAATGCATTATTATTATTGTTGTTATTGCAGTTATTATTTGTATTATTATGGGAAGGGCGTTGAACTGGCAGAATAATTAAAGCGTCAGACAAATGCTTTGTGGCATTTGCTCCGGCTCTTTACGTTCTGAGTTCAAATACCGCCGAGGTTCTCTTTATCTTTCACCCTTACGGGGTTGATAAAATAAAGTTACAGTCAAGTACTGGGGTCGATTTAATCGATTTAATCGATTTGTTCGCCTATGTCAGAAACCATTATTTTAAGAGCGGTGGTTTGGCAGTAACACTAGACCGACGGATGACATGCCTGGTGGCATATAGTCACGATCACTTACTTTTTGAGTTCAAATCCCGCTGAAGTCAACTTTAACTCTCATCCTTACGGGGTCGATAAAATAAAGCAATAGTAATGTGCTGGGGTAGATTAAAACGATTTCACCCTTACCCGAAATTGTTGGCTTTGTGCCTAATTCAGAAAGAATTATTGAAGAAAAAATGTAGAGCACCACAATCAAAATGTGGACA
>OZ024740.1:112967526-112977526 GCA_964016885.1 Eledone cirrhosa
TAAACATAAGGAAAGAAAGAAGCCGCTACTCAGCTCATTCCAAAGAAATTATATTTATATTATCATTTGTCTTTCCCATGATGCTACATTCTGCTGCAACTCCTGGCAGCAAGATCGTCGTCGTAGGAGGAATTTGAATTCAAAACGTACATAGTTGGACAAACAAACTGGTCCGGCGCTGTTAACAATTCCACCAATTAACCGACTAAATGTTGGTAATTTATCGACTCCAAATGAATGAAAGTCAAAGTTGACCTCGATATTATTTGAACTCACGGAATGCAAAAACAAACATCGAGATATTTAATCCATGCTCTAACGACTCTGCCAATTACAGCTAAATTTCCCATTAATTCCCCACGGCCATACTAAAATATGAACGCTTTGAATAACGCAATGGTGCTGCTCTATGTCTGAAAGAGGTAGATGAAACGATCAATGCTGGAATATCTGTCATCATTGATGTGCTTCACAAGCACATCAATGATGAGAAACAAGAACGCTGTTCTGTCTCTCCTTGGCCGAATTTAAAAGTGAATTTCTTACAACGTTCGTTTAGTTTTGGCAGCGAAATACACTAAGCAGGCAATCAATCATGGAATCCTATACAAGGAATCAATATGATCATTTTTAGTTTTCTTTGAATTTTCATCACTGACGTTACTGGCTCGTCAAAGTTGTTTTGATAAGCCAGTATCGTCGGCGAACTCTGAAGTAAAGAGTAAGGGTAATTATTGGGTCATCAAGTATGAAATTTGTAGAAATTTGTAGAAAAAACACAAATTTTTACAAATTTGATACTTGACGACCCAATACATATGAACGAAAATGCGTCACATTCATTCATCTTTGATGATTATAATCTTGGCCAATAGGGGTTGATATAATGAAACAGTCTCCAAATTTTATTGGGCGTTTCGACGTTGAACTATAACACTCTCCTGCTGGTGGACATGTTCATTTTCTCCCCTTGGCCTCCTGCTCCATAACTAATTTTACACACACTCTCTCTCTATCAATATATATCTTTCTCTCTATCCTCACACAGGCACACATACAGAGACACACACGTACAGCAGTACAAGCTCGTTTTGAGGAAAGCATGAATGTCATTCAATCTTGATTCTGGCTATTATAAAGCTGTGATCATTATGACCTCATGACTCAGTCATAAATCAATATATATTATCTACAGAAAGAAAGAAAAAATATTACGCAGTGGTTAAAAGAAATGAAAAAAAAATAAGATGACCGGTGCAAAGTAAATATTGCAAACTATGTTTCTCTCTATTTTTCCATGATAAATTATCAGCAATATCACCCCCTCCCGCCTCACATAATTATATTTGTATTTGTAGGAGAAAAACATAATTTGAATTTATGATAAATTTAAATAAAAGTTGAATATATGTGAACTTAAATAAACAAACAAACATGTGAATTATGTGAATTACATTCGTATATATATATATCTTTCTCTCTCTTTCTTTCTTACTCGCTCACTGTTTCTCTCCCTCTCTCTCTCCCTCTCTCTCTCTCTCTCTCTCTCTCTCACTCTCTGTCTCTCTCTCTCTCTCTATATATATATATATATACGTATACATGCATATATATATGTGTGTGAGTATATTTCTAATTCACACACAAAAAAAAACATATGTAATACGCTTGTGTATATAAATATACATGCATAAATAATTACACACACACACACACAGACACACACCCACACTACACACACACATATATATATATGTATGTATATAAATGCGTGTGTATGTGTCTGCATTTCGTATGAACAAACATATTTATATCTGTAAATAATATATCTGTCTTACACATACGCACAAATATATATAGATATATAAAGATAGATAGATTGAGAGAGAGAGAGAGAGAGAGAGAGAGAGAGAGAGAGAGAGAGAGAGAGAGAGAGAGAGAGAGAGAGAGTAAATAGAGGAATAATTTAATTTCGCTGTGGATTGAAAGGAAAGTAAATAGATTTGGACGAATGATTTCATTTTATTAAAGAGAAATTCAGAACGTGTGCATGCACCTCACATAAATTATACACTGGAAATTATATAGTTAACGTTTTACCCCTGAGGATGTAACACACACATATTGATAACATCATACACACACTCACACACACAGACACACACAGACACACACACATATATATATATATATATATATATATATAAATATGAATACATAAGTGGTAGATAGGATGGATGTGCATGAACGTGCATGAGGAAAGAGTGAGAGATTAAAAAGTGGAATGAATAAGATAATAACTATAGGATTATAGTTAGATGGAGGAGATGGTGGCAGTAGAAAAATCATCACATTCTAGTACATATATATATATATATATATATATATATATATATATATATATATATATATATATATATATATATGTATATATATATGTAAATATATATATAAAGTATATATATACAGTATATATATATATATATATATATATATATATATATACATGGAAAGTTATATTTAAAATTGTTGGGTTACAACTAGTAAATATTTATAACTGATATAAAAGCACTCGACAAATATTTGGAGTATATTTACAATATTAAATAAATGGAAACTATATTTATAAAACCATATTTATTTCATTATATATATTTCGGGGATATCATATTAACAATATGCTATGCCTTCCTCAGACAAAATACAATATAAACAGTTTTATAGATAAATAGATTCGACATACCGTTATAACACCGACTTCCATTTGACGAGGTTTACGCTGGCAGTGAAAACATTTTACACAGAGAGAAAGAAAGAGAGAAAAAAGAAAGAAAGACAGAAAACGAAGAAAAGGAAGAAAAAGAAGAAATGCATGGAACAAAATAGAGAGATGGAAAGATAGATAAAGCGAAGAACTTCATGTAAAGAAACAGAAAGAGATATATATATATATAGAGAGAGGAAATAGAGATAGATACATATATATATAGAAAATTAGGTAGTGGGAGGTCATTTTGATTAAATGTATCAATGATACATTTATTTATTTATTTATTTATTTAGCTCAAGTATTAATGTAAGGGAGATATATAGAGAGAGAAAAAATATATAGAGAGGAAAAAATAGCGAGAGAAAAAAAAAAAAAATAGCGAGAGAAAGTATATATATATATATATATATATATATATATATATGTATATATGCATATATACATATATAATTGTTATTAATGGTGAAGTTTCGCCGACGTTATTGACTTATCAAAACTACCTATTTTGATAAGTCAATAATGCCCACGAAATTTCCAAAGTCTACGTTACAATTTATGACAAAAACAATGTTCCCTCAAAATACTGTATACCGACAAGAAAATCTGGTCTTGGCTAATGCAACGTAAAATTCGCCAAAGTATTGTTTTATAATTTTAGATAACGTAAGCGAAAGAGAAAAGGCTTTACTCACAGTACCAATCTAAAAGCTTCCAACCATACATAGCTAAAATCATTAAAATATATAGAATAGTGTTTAAATCTGTGTGATAAAAATGGCTGTAAATCGTTTAGCTAATTGTAGTATGCCTGTGCTCTCAATAATGACGTCGACAGCGTTGAACGTATATAAGTTTTGGAATCCAGGATTGGTATGTCATGTATCCTAGAATTACGGAATATATGAACAATCATACACACTGCACTGGAAAATTTGCGTTTTGATAAATTAATGGTTTGCATAAGAGAAACCATACAGTTTATTTTGATTTCTGTCACATGATAAGAATGATAATTTAGTAGTTTATTTCTAGAATATACATAAATGTTCATCATATATTTACAAATGACATACAGGATTACATATATGAAGTACTGTGGAGAAATAACTATTTACAGGGACAAATATAGAACTAAGACCCAGGCCCTTGAGGTTAGAAAATAACCGTCTTTTTGGAGCAGATAGGAAGAGCATTGTGTGTTTTTGTAAACTTTAAAGAGTAACCAACAGGTATTTGTGTATGTATACACACACAGACACACACACACAGGCACACACACACACACACACACACACACACACACACACACACACACACGCACACACACACACACACACACACACACACACACACCCACACACACACACACACACACACATATATATTTAATATATAAATAGCTTCTACAGGACTAGAACTGTTTCATTCAGGAGAAATCATCAGGGCTCCCTGATGATTTCTCCTGAATGAAACAGTTCTAGTCCTTTAGAAGCCATTTCTATATTAAATATTTATACTCTGTTATGTATTGAGTACCTTACTAACTGTGGTTACCCCCGATTGAACTCAGGATAAACTTATATATATATATATATATATATATATATATATATACATATTTATATATGTGTGCGTGTATGTGTGTACGAATTTATATATATTTATATACTATATTTGACGGCTTATAAGACGCACGTTTTTTTTCAAAAAATATCTTAGAAAATCACCCTGTGTCTTATAATGTCAAAGATCAGTGTGGCATACTGGCTAGTGAAGTTCTAGTGCTGCAGTGACTCTTAAATTGAACCACAAATATCGCAATTGTAAACAAGGTAGCGATCGCTTCTACACTAACAATTGCAACTCTTAAAAAATCCACAATTTAAAAAGATTTTATGATGAATGTAATAATTTATTTTCACTTTCTTTTAGAAATGTACTAAATATTTCAACAAACAAATATGATTTAGAGAATAAAGTAAATTTATTTATACTCTTGCACTAAACTATTATAAGAATTACAGCGTAGAATGATAATAAAAACATACGATGTACAAACTTTATACTCTTCACCTGACATTCGTAGTTTAAACCCATAACGTCTTATAAGCCTTCAAATACAGTATGTATATATATACACAAACACTCATGGTGCATTATTTAGTTGATTTGGAAATTTACCTTTTGAACGGAGGCGTGTACGTATCTGCAACTAAAAAAAAATTATACCCCACCCCTCAAAAGAAAGGATTTTTGAGTTTTTGAAAATAAAATGAAATATGTAATTATGATTATGAAAATAAAAAATGTTTTCATCAAAATCCTGTTTTTAATTCCCCCCCCCCTTTTTTTTTGCTAACATGAGCCATTATGTATTTGTTCATTCCGCGGGAAAGGGCAGACTTAATCTCTTTCATACTATCATTTGAAATAAATATGGAACTTCTTGCTTTAATATATAGAATTATAAATATTAAACAGAAAACTCCTTTTAGGGTAAGGAGGAGGATTAAAAAATGTTGCAGCTTTGTAAACGTCCTGATTGGAAACGTATGGGTTATTTACATGCAGGTCTTGTTTGGAAACTCTACGCCATAATTAATATATCACGAAAAATTTTATTTTAAAAATATGTGTCTCCTTAGCAAGACGTTTGGAAAGTTCTGATATAGAATATTAAATGGAATAAGAACAGATTATGTAAAGAAATGACCGTGAGATTTTACCTTTTCACGCCGTTCGACACTGACTGGTATGAGGACATTATTATTAAACCGAGGGGTGGATTGGCAGTATCGGTAGAGGGTCGGACGTTGTGCTTTTCAGCATAGAGTTACGGCCCTTTATGGTCTGAGTTCAAATCCCGTCAAAGTTAACTTTGCCTTTCATCCTTATGGGGTCGATAACATAAAGTACCAGTAATGCACTGGATAATTGCTGGGCTTGTGCCCAAAGTAGAAATATTTATTATTAAACCGGAGATCTGGCCCAGAGTAGACTCCGCATTAGACACACAATGACTATGTAGAAGTGTTAAACAAAGTGACGGATTAAGTTTATCAACCAAAATCTGCCACACAAATTAGAGCCTACTACTCAAAACTAAGTCTATCACCCAAGTTACCACATTTTAGTGTCTGCGTAGAAATATCATAATTTTGTATATATGTATGTTTTTGTTGAATAACGAACGTCTTATAAACCGAATGATAAAATGTCTACATCAAATGTGTAGAGATGGGGAAGAAATCTAATATATAATAGTGTAATTTTCTAGAACATGATGGAGTTAAGATTTCTTATTTCTGGTGTCTGTCAGAATATAAGAATAGTTATAGAATGTAAGGAATATAAAGCATACACAAGAAAGTCCCTGAAACATATCTGGGAAATGTCATTTGACGCACTGACGGGAGATTGTTAAGGTGAAACGCCCAGACATATTGTCAGAGATTAACAGGGAAGAAAAGAATATTTCTTATCTACACGTACACAAACACCCACATACGGATATATATATATATAAAGAGAGAGAGAGAGAGAGAGAGAGAGAGAGAGAGAGAGAGAGAGAGAGAGAGAGAGAGAGAGAGAGTCAGTGGTGCTGAAACCGAGGAGACCACTAATCATGCGAGTAATCAATGTTTGGCGCCGCGGACGGGATTTTACCCCCTCTCTCCCACTCTCTCTATTTCTATCACTCTCCATATATTAATACACACACACACACACACACACACACACACACACACACACACACATATATATATATATATATATATATATATATATATATATAAAGACCGTATATGCCGTAATTGGAACATATACAATCTAAACCAAAATCATGCTATTCACGAACGAAAACAAACGAAAATCATTATCCCACAACCAACCCTAACCATTATAGGTTAAATCCAGACATGCCCTTCAAAAGCATATCCATCGTTCCCAGTCGAATAACAACTATCCTGTTCTAATTACGGGTATAAGTGTGACAGAGGTCGACAGGCTGCAGTATAATTATAACCAGTAGGCGCTGATTAGGATGCTGGACGCACGATCCTTTACCGGGTATTATGTTGTCTTATTGAGCAAAATAACTTCTTTCTCGTCACATTTCTTCTTCTGTCAGGAGTTGCAATCAGCAGATAGTCTCATGAATAGAAACAATGTTTCTTTCCCCACCTCAGTCTGTCTGTCAATCTGTCTGTCTGTCAATCTGTCTGTCCTCTCTCTCTCTCTCTCTCTCTCTCTCTCTCTCTCTCTCTCTCTCTCTCTCTCTCTCTCTATATATATATATATATATATATATATATATATATATATATTATATTATATATATATATATATATATATATACTGTATATATATATATATATATATGATGCGACAAAAGATATCACTTTTGTCGCATCACCAGTCTGAGGAGCAGATCGATACTGGAGTCGGGTCCATAACACCTATGAGTCGCCTTGAGCCAATGCTCTGCGAAACGCGCGTAACAGGTCGACACGCAATAAATAATCTTCATATGTAAATGAAACTTCCTCGTTTTTTCTATTATATAAACTCTGCCTGTGCATAGAGTGCTTGATTTGGTATCAACAGCGCTACTTCACCGGACTACTTTCACTATATCTATCTAGCTATAGATCTATATATCTATATATCTATCTATATATATATATATATATATATATATATATATATATATATATATATATATATATATATATATATATATACAATATATTAACAAATGGAAACTATATTTATAAAACCATATTTATTTCATTATACATATTTCAACGGCCACCAAGGCAAATTATGGTGCGCTTTCATCAGATAAAATACAATACAGATTTGTTTTATAAATAAATATTGACATACCCTGAAAAAAAGACATCTGATGAAAGTGCACCATAATTTGCCTTGGTGGCCCTTGAAATATGTATAATAAAATAAATATGGTTTTATAAATATAGTTTCCATTTATTGTGGATTGGCAGTATCGGTAGAGGGTCAAACACCATGCTTTCCATCATAGTTACGTCCCTTTACGATCTGAGTTCAAATCCCGCCGAGGTTGACTTTGCCTTTCATCATTACGGGGTCGATAAAATAAAGTACCAGTAATGCACTGGCTAATTGCTGGCCTTGTGCCTAAAGTAGAAACAGTTATTATCTTGGTATATATATATATATATATATATATACATACACATATATATAATATATATACATACACATATATATACATACACATATATACATACACACACATATATATATATATACATACACATATGTTCATATGTCCTATACATTTATTTCTTCCACTTAAATGCTATGATGCAACGTAATATCAAACGTAATATCAAACGATATATTACGCTGTGGAAATCTGATTAAAAATGTTCTGATTAATGTATTATATGGAAATATAATACATTAAAAATACGTCAGATATTTTCCGATATAAGTAAACATAAATTTCATGGTTACATAGAAGTTAGCAGATGGAAAAAATATAGACTTTAAAAAACACAGTCACATATAATATACGCTTGTGATTATATATATATATATATATATATATACACGTACAAAGAGGGTGTGGTAAGATATAGGGTGGACCATAACGCACCAGGCTAATCAATATTTAGTAGAGTTGTTAATAGAAAAAGAGTCAGGACCCCGACGGCCTAGCTCCGGCCGTTTCAACAGCTGTTGAAACGGCCGGAGCTCTGCCGCCCGGGTCCTGACTCTTTTCCTATATATATATATATATACGTATATATATAAATACGAAGATATGTCAAGTTTGTGTGAATCAAATGTGCAAACAATAATAAAACTTAGCCCTAACCCTAACCCTAACACTCAGCCTTAGCCCTAGCTTCAGCCTCAGCCTAAGCTTAACCCTAGTATATATATATATATATATTTCTATCTATCTGTCTATGTACCTCTTCTCTCTCTCTCTCTCTCTCTCTCTCTCTCTCTCTCTCTCTCTCTCTCTCTCTCTCTCTCTCTCTCTCTCTCTCTCTCTCTCTCTCTCTCTCTATATATATATATATATATATATATATATATATATATATATATATATATAAACAACAGTGATAACTTAGTAAAAAACGTCTCTATTAGAATCTCTTGCCTCTCTGCCAACGAAGATATTTTTAACGTCTCTGCCTCCTACTACAATGACGCACTCGCCCGCAGCGGATTTAAAGAGAAGATAACCTACCTAGAAACCACCGCAAGATTGCAGAGGAGGAATAGGCATAGGCAGATAAGCCGGTACAAACCTCCCGTCAATAGAGAGGTCTCTACACCGATAGCTAGGATTTTCTTCACTTTGCTGAAAACACACTTCCCCATACAACATAGGTACTACACCATCTTTAATAAGAACACAATAAGACTCTCCTACTCCACCACACATAACCTAGCTAGGAATATAGCCAACCACAATTCTAAAAAATTAATTAAGCTAACCACCTCCGAACCCAATCCCCGGACTGGGGCCTTGTGTAATTGCCTAAATAAGGAAGCCTGCCCACTTGAAAACAAATGCCTGACAAATGATATCGTATACAAATGCGATGTCATCTCAGGCACCGATGATCGCAATAACAAAAAGACTTACATCGGCATGACTTCCAATAACTTTAAGACCCGTTGGTATGCCCATCCGCACTCCTTCAGAAGACCGGACAAATCAAACCAGACAGCACTCGCCTCCTATGTTGGGACGTCAAAAGGAACTCCGCCCCCTTTACGCTTAAATGGAAAATACTCCAGAAAGCGCGCTCTTACATCGGAGGACACAAGGGCTGTGACCTTTGTATCTCAGAGAGCTATGAAATTTTATTCGCCAAGGGCCCGCTACTGAACAAACTCTCTGAACACTGCCCGAACTGCATACACAAGAACTTTGCAACTTTCAAATACCTTAAGCCAGTGTTAATGCCCGATGGCTAAAAACGACTTCCCCCTTTTAGACCCTCTACCTCCTTCCCACCCACCAACCCATCCTCAACCTGAAATACGGCCACTATGATTACCTATCTACATTTTCTGCATGTAGAGATGTTTTTATGTGCCTGTGTATATGCGTATATTTATGAGTACTTATTTGTATATATATATATATATATATATATATATAAGTAAATGTATGTATATGTGTGTATATATATATATATATATATATATATATAT
>OZ024740.1:112985026-113002526 GCA_964016885.1 Eledone cirrhosa
GGAGAAGGCAACTCAGGAAACTGGGATAACTCTGATATAAAACCTGCGCCTCAGTAGTTACCGATGATGTTGATGTTTTCTTCTTTTGGGGTTATAGCTACTGTCGCTCAGAGAGTGGGATTGGCTCAGTGCACAGTATTTCCTCACTTTAAAAAATATCTTCATGCACAGGCATTGCACGATAGAATTAATTAATAATTGTTAATAATGTTATATCGTGCAATGGCCATACTCGAGGACGAGGGGGCAGCCATCATGTATGTATGTATGTATGTATGTATGTATGTATGTATGTATGTATGTATTTATGTATGTATGTATGTATGTCAGGTCACCAGTTTATGTCAGGTCACCAGTTGGTGCTACTGGTAACATATATCCCAGTACAACCTGACTCATGTTCGGGTCGTTGGCGACTAAACTGGCAACCCCACCAAGGTTTCTTGGTGAGGAGGGTGACTTTGGACATCCTGCAAGACTAAAAACAAAACCTGTCAAAGGGCAAAGGAGCTCTTAAGAGTCAATGGCCATCCAAAATCACCGGGAGAGATGACCCCTTAGACTTTGTCAAGGCAGAATTCTAGGAGAAGGAAAAACTCTGATATAACACCTGCAACCCTGATGGTATCAAATGATGTTGACTTGTTCTTCTTTTTGGTAAATATCATCTTGGTTAAGAGAGTGGGACTGGCTTTGTGCAGTGCATTTGCTCACTATAAAAGCTTCACGGCACGGGCATTGCTTTATATCTGGAGATCTCTCTGCACTTGTCATCACATGGTACCATGGGCCCAGCACTATGTGTCAATAATTGTCACAAGTGTAGTGTTTGTACCAGAGTTTTCAAGTCGCTGGCTGGACTAAAATGTCACACTCGTTCAGCGCATCGGTAGGGGTTCTTCTACATGGATATAAAGTAGTGGCCGTACTCAAAAACGAGTTGGCAGCCATGTATGTATGTATGTATGTATGTATGTATGTATGTATGTATGTATGTATGTATGTATGTATGTATGTATGTATGTATCCATACCTGCATTACAGAAATATCTAATACAATACATATACATACTCTCTCACACATACCCACACATATATATGTGTATATGTGGGTTATATCGTTGATAACTTAAGACTGTCAGCAAATTCCTGAAATGCGTATGTATACATAAGCTCTGTTATCAAGAACCTTTCTCATTCTGTGTTGTCAACTAATCGAAATTTGAACGACAATATAATCTTTCACGTTTAAACGAAACAAAGTAAGATGTTGATGTGTGTGTGTATATATATATATATATATATGTAACTATATATATATATGTAACTATATATATATATATATATATATATATATATATATGTAAATATATATATATAGTTACACAAATAACAACACAAACACAGGATGCAAAAAAACGAAGGCTTACTAGTATCACGCTTATATATATATATATATATATATATATATATATATATATATATATACAATATGTGTATATATATATATATATATATATATATTTATTTATGTATGTGTGTGTGTATGTTAGTATACACACATACATATAAGTATATATATATATATACACACACACACACACACACACACACACACACTCACACACACACACATATATATTCGCACACACAATAGCGTTTTGAAATGAAAAGGGCATTTGGAAAGACACTTTGTTGAAAAACCTAGTAACTAAGTAACGAAGAACAAAGAGTCATCATTAAAATCTTACATACAGTATGGCGAACAATGATAGAGAAGAATTATGTAGAGATACGCTCCTTACATTGAAAGTGTCCTTTTTAACAGAAACATCCCTAATTATCGATGACAGCTTACATCTAAGTAGATATAAACAAGCGAGTTCCACCCAGCCCTAACACCTATTACACAGAGTATTTAGACTATTGCAATATATCTCGAAATTCTATGAGTTGATGTAGAATTTATTGCGATGATTTTTTACTTAATGCATTTTCGCAGTTCTTCTGTCCAAATAGTTTCGACGAGAAAATTCAATCAAAAGTTGATTTCTAGTTTCAGGTTTCAAGTAACTTCGTCTGTTAGAATAATTTTCTCCTTTACTAGATGGCTTATAGTCGCGTTAAGCATAGCATGCCTATATATGTATATGATCCATGTATGTATGTATGTATGTATGTATGTATGTATGTATGTATGTATGTATGTATGTATGTATGTATGTATGTATGTATGTATGAAGGTATGTATGTATGTATGCATACATGTATGCATGTATGTTTGTATGTATATATATATGTATGTAGTTATGTACGTATATACATTTATATAAGTATACATTTATATATGTACGCATATATATATATTTATATATATATATATATATATGTGTGTGTGTGTGTGTGTGTGTGTGTGTGTGTGTGTGTGTGTGTGTGTGTATCTCTGTGTGTCTTTAGATGCATATATATGAGTGTTGTATGTATATATATATATACACATATACATATATACATATACATATAGAAACGAATGTATGCATGTATGTCAGTATTCACGCACCTTACCAATATATGTTCAAACCGAAAGACTAGCAGCTGAAGCGCCATGTATACAAAATAATTACAAATGACATCTCGCCATTTTGCACATCGTAAAGAGTCGAACCGAAAATGAACTGCGATGCGAAAGGGCTTTGAGGAGTAATCTATGGTGGTGCTATTTAATTGCCATGGTTACTGATCACCACGACAAATTGACTAAATCAACAAGTAATGTACTTTTCAGTGACACACAGAGAGAACCTCTATTGTATTAATGGGTTTCTTGTAAGGCATGCAGTTTCTGAAATAACATTTACACTCATTCATCGGCTACCACAATCTCCATTCACCATACACTCACACACACTGACACGCAGGCACACATAAATAAACACAAACACACACACACACAGACACAGATATATCCGATGATATATATTCATGCATATATGCATATATGCAAGTACATGTATCTATCTGTAGATATATGCACATATATAGACAAATGGCAGCACACACATACACACATACACATGTATATATAGTGTAGTTTTGTAATGAATATCTACAGCTGGGGGAACACTCCTCTGTAGAAAGAGTCTGTGGTATATATATATACATACATGCATATATACATATATATATATATATGTATATTTATGTATATATATATATGGGTGTGTGTGTATATATATATATACATACACGCACCATTATACAATCAATTATACACACACTCAAACGGTCTTTTTATATTATAACTATTTACATAAGCACTACCACTCTCTCTCTCTCTTTCTATCTGTTCACCATTCTATCTATCTATTTACCTGTCTAACTATCTATCTATCTATCTATCTATCTATCTATCTATCTATCTATCTATATATCTGTCTTTCTGTCTCTCTTCTGTCTTTCTGTTTTTCTTTTTGCCTGTATATCCTGTTTCAGAATGGTCGAATGCAAGAATCGTTATAGCATCGGACAAAATGTCTAGTGGTGCCTGTTCCCGCTGTTTGCTTTCTGTGTAAAGTACTGGCATTGATTTAATTGACCTTTCCCCAGTCTAAAATTGCTGGCCGTGTATCTAAATTATAAACTATTACCTGTGTATGTGTTGCTTTTTCCTCAATCTCTTTTTCGTTTCCTCTCCCTCTCTGTCTCTCTTCCTTCCCCTCTCTGCCCCTCTTTCTCTTCCCCTTCCTCTCTGTCTCTCTCCCCCACCCCTCTCTATTCCTCTCTGTGTAGTGTGGATATTTGTAGATTGAACGTTAATGATTCACATGCCAATAATTCAGACTTTCATAGACACGGGTGATCGTGTCTAATCGACCAAATATTGATGTATTGAAAAGTGAAGAAATGTTGTGTAAATTACTTGAAATTTTAATATTTGAGATGACTATTGCAGAAAAGTAAACGTCTCTAACATCAAAGAAGCAATTTGGCAGTTTCGTTAGAAATTAGATGGGATATTTTTGTCTGACTGTCTACACTCTGTGTACAAATTATGTCGATGTCTACTTTGTCTTTCATCTTTTCAGGATTGATCATGAATGTACCTGTCCTGTGCTGTTGAGGTCCTCTTTCCCTTCAGCTATCGCATATTTGAGGTTCTGCTGGATCAAGTGAGGGGGCTCAAGAGGTTGGCTGTGCCTACTCGAGAATGTATAGGTACATAACATCTTTAGTGAAAGCACGGTATATACGAGTAAATCAATTGTGAATGACGGACGTAGTTATATCTAGTGTGGTATTTATAGTGCAGCTCCGTTGTTTAACTGTTTCTACATTTGGCACAGGTATAGCAATTTGAAGGGAATGAGGAAGT
This sequence comes from Eledone cirrhosa, assembly GCA_964016885.1. Lineage (NCBI taxonomy): Eukaryota > Metazoa > Mollusca > Cephalopoda > Octopoda > Eledonidae > Eledone > Eledone cirrhosa. The sequence goes on from OZ024740.1 coordinate 112,989,399, forward strand.
TGATTATATCAACTCAAATGCGTTATTGGTTCTTTAATTTATCAACGCCGTAATGATAAAAAGCGAAGTTAACCCCAGTGGGATTTGAACTCAGAACGTAAAGAGCAGTAACTATATATAGAAAAGCCTGTTGTTCGACACTCTACCAATTCTACTGCTAATCCAGCGCCTCTAGTTTTAGGAAAAAATAGTTTCTAATTTAGGTACACAATCAGACATTGGCCCCAGTGCTTGACTAATGCTTTATTTTATGGACCTCGGGAAGATGAAATGTAAAGTTGACTCGGTGTTTGAATTCAGAAACTAAACAATACATAACACCAAGAAATGGGATCCCTTTGAATAGTATCTCATCAGTTAAATGGTTATCTCCAATAAGAATTATACAAAAGTAACATAGCAATCATGGTTTGAATTGGCAGAGTCGTTAGGGATTCGAGTATAATGTATTGCAGTATTTTTCCGGCTCTTTGCGCTCTAATTTTAAATCCCGTCGAAGTCAACATTACCTTTAACATTTTGAGGTCGACAAATAAAGTACTAGTCACGTACTGGGGTCGATTCTCCTCTCTGGCCTTCTTTAATTCTCTGGAAGAAATTAACTGTGGTTAAACCTTGAGTGGAATGGACTCTGTCAGATTTAAATGTCCAAGGAGCACCGTATATCACGACGGCGCCACCATGACTATCAGGTATTAAGAGCGCAACGAATGAATGATACATGGAATTCATATTAGGAAAATTAAGTTTCTGCCTTATTTGGGACAGCTTTTCAGGGACTATGTGTCTATTTTAGTAATTTTATCCGATCGTCTACGGACCCCGCTTTCTAGTCCTTAAGCTAATGATAATTAATAATCATATCTGACATAGGCACACTGACTCTTGGGAAAGGCACTGTTGCTTAAATCCCCCAGTACGTTATCGGTATTATTTCATCAATCCCGGAGGGAGAGTAAGTCATTTTATCCAGCGCAGTACAAATTCTGCTATCTATTACATTTTAGATAAATAAATATTGAAAAAGAGACCCAGTGAAAGCACTAATTAACATAAGCGTAAAATGTAATTACTATTCGTAATTCAGTCGTAAATGCAATGATATTTCTTATAAGAGGGTAAGACAAAAACAAATAAATAAACAAACAAACAAACTATTACGGTCTAGTGGTCCAACGATAGGTAATTAAAGAAAATAATTACAACGACAAAATACATCTTATTTGACATGCCATGACAACGAAGTCTGAAAGAGCGCCGAGGAAATAGAGAGAAGTATAAAGATCGCCATGATAATGGCATCAATCACAGGAGGTATAGATAAACACAGTAATGACTTTCTTCCCAAAACAGATATTCTCCAAGGTAAAGGAAATATAATGAATCACTAAGTAAATTTCTAAACAGGACAGCGATAATAAAACTAAATAATAAAGATGTAAAAACAAAGAAAACAAGAAATAATCTTCTAAAGAGAATGGAATGGACCTCCGTTGGTGTAGACGATGATTATACCAGTTGTTTAATCAACGAAATAGTTTGCTAGTGAAATTAACGTAGAAATGGCTGAGAACATTCGACAGACGCATGCAACTTTAACGTAATTCTCAGGGAGAATCAGTATGAGAGCGTGAATTGCAGGTACAGTTTTTTCCCAAGCTAGCGGACAGTTTCCGTTTACCAGCTCTCATACCCAAAGCATTATTAATCTCGAGCCAACAGTAATACATGCCTAAGATGCAACAGATTGGGACTGTACCCAATACTATCTGGTTGCCAAGTATAACAATATCTGTGCTTATGTGTCGATAGTGTTTTTATCATTTTACGTTTATTCTGTGAATTGGTATTGGTGAAAAACTAAAGATGAAATATAAACTTAAATAGTCGTTTTTATCAATCTTTTTACACAAATAATTCTAGATCTAAAGTTGTCCTAGAGCAGTTTTTCAAAACATGACCATCACGCTAGCAAAACGTGATTTAATATTGTCCGAGCAGTTGAAAACATGGATTCGTGTTGAAAACATAGATTCATACTGGGTCTTGAGCTAACAACCACATTTGTAAGAAAACTGGCATTTGTGAGAAAACTGAAAATATGGGTTGGCACAATCAAGTAAGGTCTTGAAATTCGTTGTGATATGTATTTACGTATGTATGGTTCCGTAACTCCGGAGGAAATCGTTGGGGCCCCGTATTGGCATACGGCGTTTCTATAGTTTTTTAAAATATGATGGAGCCCAATCTACTCCAAGGTTTCAATACAGCTGATTTCTTCCAGGGTAGGATAGAGAATGAGAGAATATAGAAGAAGAATTGACCGCAGTACTTGGCTGGTAATTTAGTATCGACCCTGAATGGATGAAAGGCAAAGTTGACCTTGGCGGGATTTGAACTCAGAGAGCTGAGAGTCGAAACGAATACCGCAAATCATTCTATCCGAAGTTCTAACGATTCTTCCAATTCACCGCCTTCGTTGTCATATATTAGGTCGTCAAGTATAAAATTTGTAGCAACTTGTAGAAAAAAAAAGCAAATTTCTACAAATTTCATATTTGACGACCCAATGCATTGTCATATATGCTTCTTTGGTTTTAGAAGGCCAGCTAAAAACATGGATTTGCACAATCAAATAGGATCTTGAGCTTATATCTGGCCCTCATATATATAGTGGAATATTGACTAGATAATAATAAGAGCGTTGGACGTTTGTAATCTCGCAGTACGGGTGGTTTCTCTTCACCATGCTGCAGATTCACTCACTGGTGCCAGTCGAATCCACACTGGTGGAACGTTACTACAAGTATTTGTACAATTGTTCCTACGAAAGCAATCGCTCTTCAAGTAATTACCATTTATACTGAAACATTTCATAAATAACATGAATTTTGTGTATGTGTATGTCGGGGGAGGGGTGAATATACGTCAAAGTTAAGATAAAATATTTACATTTCCAAAGATAACGCCATATCCTGATTGATATGCATAAATACGTACACACACACACACAGACACACACATATATATATATAAATATATATTTACATATATACTTCCATATACTTACATATATACTTACATATACTTACATACGTACACACATACACATACATAATACAGGCACACATTTATTGAATTACGCAGAAACACACCCACATACATATGTAAATGATTTTTGATACATATATAAATGCATCAAAATAAATACAGATACTAAGTTAAAGATACCAAAGGTACACACACACGCATATATATATATATATATATATATATATATATATATATATATATATATATATATATATAACGAAGGAATTGTGGTAAGGAACCAGATGGACCATAACGCACCAGAATACTCAATACTTAGGGTAGTAGAGTGGGTAATAGGAAAAAGTATGACCCCGACGGAAGAGCTCAAGCCGTTTCGACGGCTATTTCTAGACCAGAAATAGCCGTCGAAACGGCTTGAGCTCTGCTGTCGGGGTCATACTTTTTCCTATATACATATATATATATATATATATAAATATATATACACGCAAACACCCACCCACAGATACATATATATGGTAGCAGGTCGAGTATATCTCTAAACATTTTAGGTGTATGTTCATGCGCTTTTCATATACGTGCATATATGTGGTTTTGCTATACGAATATAGGTTAACATGAATAATTGATTTGTATTTAAAATCCTTTCGCCTTGTTCCATCGGTCTAATGCTGTGGTCTAAGATTACTATCAGTTAATTAGACTTTATTGATCACCAACTGGCCATTGTATTTGTTATTGAGAATGGAAATCAGAGATAAGACATAATAAGAAGGGAGTAAAATAAATACATTTTGTTTGCAATCTTTGCTCAAGATATTATTTATTAGAGAAATAGGAAATTATACACAGACACATATGCATATATATATATACACACACACACACACACACACACACACACACACACACACACACACACACACACACACATATATATATATATATATATAATTATAATGGTTTCACTCATTGAATTCTGAGCATGCTGGGTCAACCCTGGCCATGTTCAAGGTTTTACTCGATTACATCGGCCCACTACACTGGTACGTATTTTATCAATGTCTATTCGTAAAACCTCTAAAATACTGCCTATAAAGAGGCACAGCATAAGCATAACATCAGTTATTCGGTGTAAACATACACGCATTCACTAAAAAAAACCCCCAAAATACCCAAAGCCGACACACTAATGAAAATATACGCAACACTCAGAAAAAAACATGCAACACTCATAGACAAAAAGACGGACACACTCATAAAATACACGCACTCATAACATATACGTACACACTCATAAAAAACACGCACAGAGTATGGTTGCCCTGGGAACCTCTCTGCTGTATACCTACACCAACATTTTCTGTTTGTATTTCATAATACCGTCATAACTTCCAGTTTATGTAAATTCGAACTCTGTCATATCTTTCTTTATGTATATATATACATATATATATATATATATATATATATATGAATATATTTGTTAAAAACTTGGCAGCTAAAGACAATGTAGCTGTTTATTTCTTCCTTATCTCAATATATTGTGTTGTTACTTATAATGTTTTGCTTCATTATGTACATCTGGGGATTTCTTGTGGGGAGGATTTGATCTTGAGCTGCGATCAAAAATCCTTTAGTTAATCTTGGTTTAGTTAATCTCTGCTATTCTTAACCAATGTTTTGAATGTTCGTTGTTTACTTCTTTCAAGTTAAGCCTTTTTCAGTATTGAATATGTAGCAGTATTATAGCATTTTGTTGAAATATTTAGCTTAGATTTTAGCCTTTATTATTATTGTCACTTTGTTATACAGTGTAGATAGAAAATGCAGCTGTGTGTTTGGTTATCTGTCAAGTCACAACAAGGAACTCAGTCAGATAATACCTCCCTTAAAATGTGTGCACTGCCTAGCAAGGCTGCTATTTGTATGACACCAATCTTGCAAGGTATTCCCAATCGCTATAAGAAGCCTTGGGGTTTCAATGTAATTGACTGTAATGTCTCTACCACAACTGGGGTCACTTTCACAATACCCTCTCACATTGCAAAGAGTCTTGCCATCTACACTTTCCATTCGCAATACTTGATGATATTTTTCAACCACTTTACTCGCAAAATTCGTATCATTTTGTTTGGCTGTGTCTATGATCTGACAACATTTGTCTTTCTTGTTCAATACAACAATGTTCAACTACTGTATCAGTCTGAAAATCATAATCCCAGAATATCGTTTCTTTCCCATCCTCCTGCATTACATTACAAGGTATATGCTCATACCAATTATCTATTAATTTGTACTGGTATTTACGACGCAACAGCCAATGAAGTTACAAACAGATATTATCATGGCGGCACTTGCAATCCTTTTGCGCAAGGCTCTCACATTCATTTACAAAGTGGGTTACATTTTCCACATGCGTCTGTATTTCTGGGTGTCAGAAGTTTTGTAGATGTTATACTTCACCGAATTGGTAGCAAGAACTTGTGTTGCAATCGTAAGACCTTCAGTGGTACGCTTAAAATTGCCTTGCTTAAGCTATGCCCATGATGTTGGCTTATCCTTGATATCCTGTGTATTTCTTTCTAATTCCCGTACATTTTCCTTTCCAGATCTCTTCTCTTCAACTCTTTGGTTAAATTCTTCCTTACCAGCCATTTCATCTGCATTTATTCCCATATCTTCTGCTTCATATTACAACAACTTTTCGCCAATGTTTACAAGGTATTCGGCAAGCAATCTCCTTTCACTCCTTATACAACAATCCACACCGATCAAATCTCTACCACGATTCTTTCCTTTCATGCTCAATCTGTTTATATTTGCTTTAGGATGTAAAGTTCCATACCGATGTAACGGCTTCATATCTAGACTGTTCTAACCAAAGAACCTATCTGGTTTTCAGACATCCGAAACAATTTCAGGTCATCCATGAATAGAAGAGAGTTTATGAATGATCCTTTCGTTCTACATTAGTAATTCATTTTAACTTTCCTACCTGTCAGTGATATGGGTATAGGTGAAATGACAAATAATAATGTTGAAACTGAGTTACCTTGGAAGATATCCCTTTTCATTTCTACTTCTCCTAACAATACATTACTCAAGCGCAACTTGGTCTTCCACATTAGCATACTACCCAGAAGAAAATGTAGTATGCTGTCAGCAATACCAAATATCTGCAGCCATTCAACAATCCAAGAATGAGGTATCATATTATATGCTTTCTTAAAGTCAATCTAGGGCATAGACATGTTGCTAAGATGTTTTTACAATATCATCAATACTGTGTTATCGATTACCAGGTGATCTTTGGTACTCTTTTATGTAATTTTAATTATCATACTCCTATCTACACTTTTCATATTCATCGTTTTTCTTTTCTTCAGAGTCATTCATCAAATCCATAAACCGCCTTTGAAATGCAAGCGATTCATCTCTCAACTGATCCCCTCCTCTATTGTAACTATCCCCAGTAATACCAGAGTTCACCCAATAACCGCCCTCTTCAATAACAGTCTCATCATAATTTCCCTGTTACTGTTGTCTATTTTCCTCTCTGACTTCAACTTACAGAAATTGCTTCAGCTTCTACTCTAACCTCATTTTGTTGCTCATCTACAGGATTCTTTGAACGTTTATTAATCCGAAATATTTCTACTTCAGTTAACCAACCCTAACTTGATTCCTTAGTTTACTTTCTGACATCGAACACATGTTCTTTCTCATCCAAAAGTCCAAAATACGTCACCCTATCAACGGCTTTCCTCTAGTTTTGCTCTCTCATGACATTCAATGAGTGTAGCGTACTTTTCCTTAGTCCACTTGTGTTTTGATGCACGCACCTTTGTTGTGCGATCTGTTGCTTGTTAACGACCGTCTGAGGCTAGATCACCTCTCTTGTAAAGGAGGACCCCAAACATGCCGGGCGAGAGACTTTCATCGGAATTGGTTCCAGCTTCATTCAGGCTGTTGATTATTTCATTATTCTTTTTGCATAATGATTCCACCGGAGTGGTTTTGGGGGTTTTCATACCCACGAGAATTTTTATTGAGATACCATCTATATAACCTTCCTTGCCAGGTTAAAGAGTGTATTTATAATCATTATTGTCATTATCACCATTAAAGAATTATCATCATCATCATTACAGTTTCTGTCTTTCATTCTTCCGGGGTCAATAAATAAAGTAACAGGCCAATACCGGGGTGGATTCTTCCTCTAACTCGCTTTATCACTTTTTCACACACCCTCTCTCTCCTTCTCAGTAAGAAATCGGTTGTGATCAGATCTGGAGAAAAATGGACTCCACCAGATTACAATACCCAAGACTCGCCATGCAGACCTCGCGCCCGATGAGAAATACTTATTTTAATTATCACCATTAATAGCGGTGTAATATATTATTATTGGTTAGATGGTAGTCATCAAGTTTACACTCCGTTTTTATTCTCTTTATGTCTAGACACTTCAGCATAGAGCCATCACATTCACGAACATTACACTTAACAACGTTTACATCTACATACATCACCAGTTCTTTTACTCATTTGTCTAATATTGTTTTCATTACACTCGTTTATTTATTTATCTTATCAGATCTGCCATTCTACTTATGCTATTTTTAAAGTTCTAATTACTAACCCTCAGCTATAGAAAATAGCAATGACCTGGGAAAAGTAAAGAAAAGAAACCAAAAGAAGTATATTTACCACTTACCCAATATATATATATATATATATGTATATACACACACACACGCACACGCACACGCACACGCACACGCACACACACACACACACACATATATGGATGCGAAGAGTGACTTACGTACAAGCGTATATATATATATATAACATCTCTATCTGACGACCGATCCAGACGTCTATATTATTATCGTCTGTAATCCAGAAACCTTTGGTAATGGAGTAGTGCAAGAATTCAACGTAATATGTATGTATCTATGTTGGTGTTATATCAGATGAAAGAATAGTATTTAACTAATGTATTGGTACGTGATGGGGCCCACCCACAGCCCCGGCGGACAGAATGGAGAAGGCGTTTCCCCGGAGGACGGCAAGAGAGACGCGCTGGAAAAGCCGCTCCAACTCCCGGGGCTCACACCTGCGGTTGGCCAGTTCAGCGCCTATGGTGGTGAGTAAGGAGGTAGCCCTGGGGCCGAGGACACCAGAAGTCTCCACTGCCAGGGGAACGACCGCAAACCTGTCGGAGAGCGACCGGTATTTGAGGAGTTTGGTCCCCTCAGCCCGACGTGCAGCAGAACCTGGGTCAGTCGCAGTCTGCTCCAGGTTGCGGCTGCAGAAAGTGTCGGTTCAAGTGGCATCCCAGACGAGGGGTTTGCCACCGCGGAACGGGAAGATGGTCATGCCATCTGGCCTTTTGCCGTCCCCTCGATCCAGCCCCACCGGCTCGAGCTGGGAAGGGAAGCCTGCAGCGTCCAAGCCATGCTTAATGACCTCGTTGAGGGCAGCATGGCGTGGAATGCGGCCGGCACTGTGGCGACATGAAAGCGGGTGGAGGCTGAAAGAGTCCACGGAGGAACCGCAGCGACATTGGTGTGGTGGCAGATCCGGAGGCCAAGCCTCAGGGAAACACCGATTCGCAAGCTATGGTTGTCTAGCTGCGTGCCAGTGGAGAAGGAGGGCAGAGCATGGAGCCAGGCACCACTGTGGGGTTTGGAGGCCACACGATAACAAGCAAGGCAGTGCTGGTCGAGCTGGCGCGTGAGCCTGTCTGAGGCCAGGCTGCACTGGATGGCATCCCAAGTGCGTTGGGGGGACTTGACATCAACAGGGCGAGAAGGAGGAGGGACGTCTACTGGGCTAAGTCCCAGCCGGTCCAAAGTCTCACAGGCGGCCTCACGTTCTCTGAACACAGAGGGTTCTGTTGTGTTTTGAAGAACCCTGCTGACGAGGACGCGGCACGAGGTTACCGACGAAAGATACGCCGGCAAAGCTAGTGAGATCGGGGACTGGAGGCCAAGGCCACCATACCTGACAGGTAAAGTGGCCTGCTGCCACCCTATGTTGTCAAACTTAGCGTTGCATATCCCCTCGGCTGCTGCTTAGATACAAGTATCGAGGTCAGCGAGGAGAGATGTCTGGGTGCAGCAGACATCTCTCCTCGCTGTATAGAGGAGCTTCGGCATGGCGAAGTAGTTCCTCAGCAGAAAGAGAGCTGGGTGGCCGTCAATCAAGCCCAGTCGGTTCGTGAGAGTCTGGAGCTGTTGAAGCCTGGACCTGATGGTGGAGCGGATGGCCGGCGGATGGATCGGTGACCCGAAGATGAGGATATCCTCTTTGGGGTTACCTGAACCTGGCGGAGAGTGGACCGCACGTCCAAGACGGACGCTGCAAAGCTCGCAGCATCGAGGCGGACGTTCACCACCTCCGACTTGGCCGAGTTGACCTGGAGGCCGATTCCCGCCAGGGCAGGAACCACCGATTGAAGGTCATGGCAGACCCTCCGTACGAGCCCGCCCAACGTAGCATCATGCAGATACCAAAACGTTGAGAGGGGCCGTGATATTCCGGGCGATGTGGTCAATACCAAGGGCGAACAGGAGAGGTCCCAAAGGGTCGCCCTGTTGGACCCCAGTTATATTTTGTTTTGTTCACTTTATAATTAAATAGCTCTGTTCTATACATAGAGCATTCTTTTTTCTGTTGCTTTTCTTTTGGAATTACATAACACACACACACACACACACACATATATATAATTGTTTCTACTTTTGGCACAAGGGCAGCAATTAATCAGTGCATTACTGGTACTTTATTTTATCGACCCCGTAAGGATGAAAGGCAATGTTAATCTCGGTGGGATTTGAACTCAGAATGGCAAGGGCCGTAACTCTATGCGTCAAAGCATGAATGACTTCTGATTTAGGCACAAGGCCAACAATTTTGGCGGGCGTTGAAAGTCGATTAAATGGAGCCTAGTGCGTTACTGGTATTTTAATATATCGACCCCGTAAGGATGAAGGGCAAAGCTAACCTCGGTGGCATTTGAACGTAAAGGTCCGTAAGCACATATATAATCATTCTCCGCTTCCAACCAACCCTTCAAAGCTCTCCTTAAATGCCTGCATTATAGCAGTATCGGTAGAGAGTCGGACGCCATGCTTTCCAGCATAGTTACGTCCCTTTACGGTCTGAGTTCAAATCCCGCCGAGGTTCACTTTGCCTTTCATCCTTACGGGGTCGATACAATAGAGTACCAGTAATGTACTGGATAATTGCTGGCCTTGTGCCAAAAGTAGAAGCAATTATAGTAATCAAAAGAAAATAGTCTAAACAATTTAATAATCACATTAAAACTAAAAAGAAACTCACACAAAACAATAGATACGCTATAGATAAAACTTACAAGGAAACTAAAGGCAAGTTCTAGACAAAAAATATCATACGATACTATACAACACAAAACAATAAATACAAATGTAAAACTCAAATAAGAGACTTATAGTAAACCCAAACATCATGAAACCATAATTATTATGCATATATATATCACCACTTGAAAGCGGCCGACCGGGGTAGAAGCTGCTAAATGTTCGGTCGCCCTCATGTCTCTGATTTTCAGCCCCATGGATTTTGTCTATTATATTCCTTTGTTATATTTCGAATACCTGATGATGTCACCGGATTCATACTGAACCCGGTCATTGAAGTGATCATAGTATAATAAACTTTTTAAGGAATTACCAGTCCAGCCTCCTGTTATTTTATGATATACTAGCATTAAAGTCCGGCGTTGCTCGGGGTCAGTAAGTTACCAAAGTTAGGTTGTACCACCCATTTTATGGCAGAACTTTTTTGTCTGCCAGGCACTGGGTGAATGAATTGCGGACCTGGACTGCCGGAGCAGGAGCTGCGCCAGCAGTGACAATTGTAGTTTCGCCTATGAATATTATCTCTGTGCAAAGAAGTGTTGAAATTTATTGTTTCACAGTACTTGCGCAACACGCGCGTAGACGATGCCAGCAGAACAACAGAGCTGCGATGGAGTTGTTCTGCATGGTTGTCTAATATGTGTTTTCTAAATTTAAGACAGTAGGGAGGGGTGTGATATGGGGGAGAGTTAGCTGCTGTTTCTAGCAGGATTAGTGAGCTCATAGCGGATATGTTTTCTAAATTTAAGACAGTAGGGAGTGGTGTGATATGGAGGAGAGTTAGCTGCTGTTTCTAGCAGGTGTAGTGACCTAATAGAGGATATTATTGTGTATAATAAATGAACTGATACTTCTTTCTTCCACGTTCGTTGATAGATGTTTTAAAAAAGATTTATCGCTATTTTTTTTGTTGTTGAATAAATTTATCTGTTGCTTTTGAATAATTGTTGTTTCGTATGAAATGTAATACGTTCTCTTTGTCATTGAAGTAAATAAATGTTTGACAGTTCCACACTCAAAAACAAACGTTCTCTCTCTCTCTCTCCCTCTCACCCCTCTCTCTTAAAGTTTGTAAGTTTAATCATCATCATCATTATCTATAAAAGAAAGATTGTTGTTGTTGTGTGTGTATGTGTACATGTTCCATGTTTATACATTTGCACAATTTCAAACCGATTAGACTCAACGCCTGTAAGAATGTTGTAAATGGTCTAACTCAGGTCAACGACTATTTATTTCATTCAAACTCACCCACAATTACGGAAATAATCGATAAAACTAAATACATGACGCTTTCCCCCTTTAATACAATCAGAAATCCTCTCTCTACCCCCCTTAAAATTCGATAAAACTACATAAATGCTGCAACTTTCTCTGATGAAGGGGAGTAGAGAGAGGTTTCTGATTGTATTAGAGGGGTAAAGCGTCATGTATTTAGTTTTATCGATTATTTCCGTAATTGTGGGTGAGTTTGAATGAAATAAATAGTCGTTGACCTAAGTTAGACCATTTACAACATTCTTACACACTTTGAATCGCCGAATCGGTTTGAAATTGTGCAAATTTATAAACATGGAACATGCACACACACAACAACAACAACAATCTGCCTTTTATAGATAATGATATATATATATATATAACTTTATCCCGGGTTCAATCGGGGGTAACAACAGTGAGTAAGGTACTCAATACATAGCAGAACTATATTATATATATATATATATAGTTCTGCTATGAATTGAGTACAAAGTACAAAGGAATATAATAGACAAAATCCATGGGGCTGAAAATCAGAGAGATGAGGGCGCCAAACATTTAGCAGCTTCTACCCCGGTCGGCCGCTTTCAAGTGGTGATATATATATATGCATAATAATTATGGTTTCATGATGTTTGGGTTTACTATAAGTCTCTTAGTTGAGTTTTACATTTGTATTTATTGTTTTGTGTTGTATAGTATCGTATGATATTTTTTGTCTAGAACTTGCCTTTAGTTTCCTTGTAAGTTTTATCTATAGCGTATCTATTGTTTTGTGTGAGTTTCTTTTTAGTTTTAATGTTTCTCTTTAGTTTTAATTGTTTAGACTATTTTCTTTTGATTAATATAATGCAGGTGTTTAGAGAGAGCTTTGAAGAGTTGGTTGGAAGCGGGGAATGATTATATATATGTGTGTATATATATATATATATATATATATATATATATATATATATATATATAGTAATAATAATAAATTTGAAGACTAAAATCCAAAGAGGGCTCGATAAGGTTTCAGAAGATCCCGTTAAGGGTGAAAGCAGCGATTCTTTGCTTAAACTTTAATCTGTTATTTTAATATATATATATATATATATATATATATATATATATATATATATATACACGCACAGGTATAGGCGATATATACATATATACATGCATACAAACAACACACATACACACACACATATATATATATATATATATATATATATATGTGTGTGTGTGTGTGTGTGTGTGTGTGTGTGTGTGTGTGTGTGTGTGTGTGTGTATGTATATATGTATATATCGCTTATGCCTGTGCATCGTGTGCTGATACTGGTACCACCACCAGTAATGCATTAACTCACATACACAATATATATATAATATACATATAAATATATATAAATATATA
>OZ024740.1:113007526-113017526 GCA_964016885.1 Eledone cirrhosa
GCCTTTCATCCTTACCGGGTCGATAAAATAAAGTACCAGTAATACACTGATATAATTGCTGGCCTTGTGCCCAAAGTAGAAACAACTATTACTTCCGCCTCTTTACAGAAGTCGATAAAACAGTATCAGTCTAGAGCGGTACTATGGTAGAATTGGTAGAGAGTCGGAAAACATCCCACCTGCTATTTTTACTGGCTTACAAAATTCTGAATTCAAATCCCAACCAACTCAACATTACATTTCGTCCTTCCGTGATAAAATAAAGTACCAGTTGAGTACTGCATTCGATACAATCAACACACACTCACTTCAAATTTGCTGGCTTTCAACCAATGTTACAATTATCCAGGAGTATTTCTTTTTGTCACGTTTTCTTTCTTTTATATTATTTCTTTTTGTATTGTTTTTTTCTTTAAATAAATTCTTTCTTTTTTTCATTCATTCTTTATTTCCCTCGTTCCTTCTTTTTCTCATTCATTCATTCTTACTTTCCCTCGTTCCTCCTTTTTTTTTCATTCACTCATTCCTTATGTCCCTCGTTCTTTCTTTTTACATTCATTCATACATTCTTTATGTCCCTCGCTCCTTCTTTTTTCATTCATTCATTCATTCTTTATGTCCCTCGTTCCTTCTTTTTTCATTCATTCATTCATTCTTTATGTCCCTCGTTCCTTCTTTTTTCATTCATTCATTCATTCTTTATGTCCCTCGTTCCTTCTTTTTTCATTTATTTATTCTTTATTTCCCTCGTTCCTTCTTTTTTCATTCATTCATTCTTTATTACCCCCGTCCTTCTTTTTTCATTCATTCATTCTTTATTTCCCCCGTTCCTTCTTTTTTCATTCATTCATTCTTTATTACCCCCGTCCTTCTTTTTTCATTCATTCATTCTTTATTTCCCCCGTTCCTTCTTTTTTCATTCATTCATTCTTTATTTCTCTCGTTCCTTCTTTTTTCAGTCATTCATTCTTTATTTCCCCCGTTCCTTCTTTTTTCATTCATTCATTCATTCTTTATGTCCCCCGTTCCTTCTTTTTTCATTCATTCATTCTTTATGTCCCTCGTTCCTTCTTTATTAATTCATTCATTTTTTATTTCCCTCGTTCCTTCTTTTTTCATTCATTTATTCTTTATGTCCCTCGTTCCTTCTTTTTTCATTCATTCATTCTTTATTTCCCTCGTTCCTTCTTTTTTCATTCATTCATTCTTTATGTCCCTCGTTCCTTCGTTTTTCATTCATTCATTCTTTATTTCCCTCGTTCCTTCTTTTTTCATTCATTCAATCTTTATGTCCCTGGTTCTTTCTTTTTTCATTCATTCATTCATTCTTTATGTCCCCCGTTCCTTCTTTTTTCATTCATTCATTCTTTATGTCCCTCGTTCCTCCTTTTTTCATTCATTCATTCTTTATGTCCCTAGTTCTTCCTTTTTACATTCATTCATTCTTTATTTCCCCCATTCCTTCTTTTTTCATTCATTCATTCTTTATTTCCCTCGTTACTTCTTTTTTTCATTGATTCATTCTTTATTTCCCTCGTTCCTTCTTTTTTTTCATTCATTCATTCTTTATTTCGCCCGTTCCTTCTTTTTTTCATTCATTCATTCCTTATTTCCCTCGTTTCTTCTTTTTTCATTCATTCATACTTTATTTCCCTCGTTCCTTCTTTTTCATTCATTCATACTTTATTTCCCTCGTTCCTTCTTTTTTTCATTCATTCATTCTTTATTTCCCTCGTTCCTTCTTTTTTTCATTGATTCATTCTTTATTTCCCTCGCTCCTTCTTTTTTCATTCATTCATTCATTCTTTATGTCCCTCGTTCCTTCTTTTTTCATTCATTCATTCATTCTTTATGTCCCTCGTTCCTTCTTTTTTCATTCATTCATTCATTCTTTATGTCCCTCGTTCCTTCTTTTTTCATTTATTTATTCTTTATTTCCCTCGTTCCTTCTTTTTTCATTCATTCATTCTTTATTACCCCCGTCCTTCTTTTTTCATTCATTCATTCTTTATTTCCCCCGTTCCTTCTTTTTTCATTCATTCATTCTTTATTACCCCCGTCCTTCTTTTTTCATTCATTCATTCTTTATTTCCCCCGTTCCTTCTTTTTTCATTCATTCATTCTTTATTTCTCTCGTTCCTTCTTTTTTCAGTCATTCATTCTTTATTTCCCCCGTTCCTTCTTTTTTCATTCATTCATTCATTCTTTATGTCCCCCGTTCCTTCTTTTTTCATTCATTCATTCTTTATGTCCCTCGTTCCTTCTTTATTAATTCATTCATTTTTTATTTCCCTCGTTCCTTCTTTTTTCATTCATTTATTCTTTATGTCCCTCGTTCCTTCTTTTTTCATTCATTCATTCTTTATTTCCCTCGTTCCTTCTTTTTTCATTCATTCATTCTTTATGTCCCTCGTTCCTTCGTTTTTCATTCATTCATTCTTTATTTCCCTCGTTCCTTCTTTTTTCATTCATTCATTCTTTATGTCCCTGGTTCTTTCTTTTTTCATTCATTCATTCATTCTTTATGTCCCCCGTTCCTTCTTTTTTCATTCATTCATTCTTTATGTCCCTCGTTCCTCCTTTTTTCATTCATTCATTCTTTATGTCCCTAGTTCTTCCTTTTTACATTCATTCATTCTTTATTTCCCCCATTCCTTCTTTTTTCATTCATTCATTCTTTATTTCCCTCGTTACTTCTTTTTTTCATTGATTCATTCTTTATTTCCCTCGTTCCTTCTTTTTTTTCATTCATTCATTCTTTATTTCGCCCGTTCCTTCTTTTTTTCATTCATTCATTCCTTATTTCCCTCGTTTCTTCTTTTTTCATTCATTCATACTTTATTTCCCTCGTTCCTTCTTTTTCATTCATTCATACTTTATTTCCCTCGTTCCTTCTTTTTTTCATTCATTCATTCTTTATTTCCCTCGTTCCTTCTTTTTTTCATTGATTCATTCTTTATTTCCCTCGCTCCTTCTTTTTTCATTCATTCATTCATTCTTTATGTCCCTCGTTCCTTCTTTTTTCATTCATTCATTCATTCTTTATGTCCCTCGTTCCTTCTTTTTTCATTCATTCATTCATTCTTTATGTCCCTCGTTCCTTCTTTTTTCATTTATTTATTCTTTATTTCCCTCGTTCCTTCTTTTTTCATTCATTCATTCTTTATTACCCCCGTCCTTCTTTTTTCATTCATTCATTCTTTATTTCCCCCGTTCCTTCTTTTTTCATTCATTCATTCTTTATTACCCCCGTCCTTCTTTTTTCATTCATTCATTCTTTATTTCCCCCGTTCCTTCTTTTTTCATTCATTCATTCTTTATTTCTCTCGTTCCTTCTTTTTTCAGTCATTCATTCTTTATTTCCCCCGTTCCTTCTTTTTTCATTCATTCATTCATTCTTTATGTCCCCCGTTCCTTCTTTTTTCATTCATTCATTCTTTATGTCCCTCGTTCCTTCTTTATTAATTCATTCATTTTTTATTTCCCTCGTTCCTTCTTTTTTCATTCATTTATTCTTTATGTCCCTCGTTCCTTCTTTTTTCATTCATTCATTCTTTATTTCCCTCGTTCCTTCTTTTTTCATTCATTCATTCTTTATGTCCCTCGTTCCTTCGTTTTTCATTCATTCATTCTTTATTTCCCTCGTTCCTTCTTTTTTCATTCATTCATTCTTTATGTCCCTGGTTCTTTCTTTTTTCATTCATTCATTCATTCTTTATGTCCCCCGTTCCTTCTTTTTTCATTCATTCATTCTTTATGTCCCTCGTTCCTCCTTTTTTCATTCATTCATTCTTTATATCCCTAGTTCCTTCCTTTTTACATTCATTCATTCTTTATTTCCCCCATTCCTTCTTTTTTCATTCATTCATTCTTTATTTCCCTCGTTACTTCTTTTTTTCATTCATTCATTCTTTATTTCCCTCGTTCCTTCTTTTTTTCATTGATTCATTCTTTATTTCCCTCGTTCCTTCTTTTTTTTCATTCATTCATTCTTTATTTCGCCCGTTCCTTCTTTTTTTCATTCATTCATTCCTTATTTCCCTCGTTCCTTCTTTTTTCATTCATTCATACTTTATTTCCCTCGTTCCTTCTTTTTTTCATTGATTCATTCTTTATTTCCCCCGTTCCTTCTTTTTTTTTCATTCATTCGTTCTTTATTTCCCCCGTACCTTCTTTTTTTCATTCATTCATTCCTTATTTCCCTCGTTCCTTCTTTTTTCATTCATTCATTCCTTATTTCCCTCGTTCCTTCTTTTTCATTCATTCATACTTTATTTCCCTCGTTCCTTCTTTTTTCATTCATTCATTCTTTATTTCCCTCCTTCCTTCTTTTTTTCATTGATTCATTCTTTATTTCCCTCGTTCCTTCTTTTTTTTCATTCATTCATTCTTTATTTCGCCCGTTCCTTCTTTTTTTCATTCATTCATTCCTTATTTCCCTCGTTCCTTCTTTTTTCATTCATTCATACTTTATTTCCCTCGTTCCTTCTTTTTTTCATTGATTCATTCTTTATTTCCCCCGTTCCTTCTTTTTTTTTCATTCATTCATTCTTTATTTCCCCCGTTCCTTCTTCTTTTCATTCATTCATTCCTTATTTCCCTCGTTCCTTCTTTTTTCATTCATTCATTCCTTATTTCCCTCGTTCCTTCTTTTTCATTCATTCATACTTTATTTCCCTCGTTCCTTCTTTTTTTCATTGATTCATTCTTTATTTCCCCCGTTCCTTCTTTTTTTCATTGATTCATTCTTTATTTCCCTCGTTCCTGCTTTCATTCATTCCTGCATTAACTCAGTAATTCATTCCTTCTTTAAATCTTTCATTCATTCAATACATCTTTCAATCATTCATTTTTCTTTCTTTCCTTCTTTGCCTTTCTTTCCTTTCAATAATTTATGAATTTATTCTTTACTCTTTCACTCATTCATGTTTTCTTTCTTTCTTTGTCTTTCTTTCCTTTCATTAATTTCTGAATTTATTCTTTACTTTTTCAATCATTCATTTTTTTCTTTCTTTCGTTCTTTGCCTTTCTTTCCTTTAATTAATTTATGAATTTATTCTTTAGTCTTTCAATCATTCATTTTTTCTTTCTTTCCTTTCATTAATTTCTGAATTTATCCTTGACTCTTTCAATCATTCATTCTTTTTGTTTCTTTCCGTTTTTTCCTTCTTTCCTTTCATTAATTTCTGAATTTATTCTTTACTCTATTACTTCGTTTATAAATACGTTCATTTCTTTCTCATTTCTAATTTTCATAAAAATATTTTATCCGCTCATTTTCTTCTTCATTTTATTTCCCTTCTTTTCAATCACACAACCTTTCATTTCAATCTTATTCCCTTACTGTCTTTCCTGCTTTCTTTTCTATTTCCTTCTCCCTTTTTATCTTTCTCTCTTTTATGTCTTTCTCTTTCTCTTTTCTGTTTGTTCAATCTATCTATCTATCTATCTATCTATCTCTATCTATGTATCTATCTATCTATCTATCTATCTATCTATCTATCTATCTATCTATCTCTATCTATCTATCTATCTATCTATCTATCTATCTATCTATCTATCTATCTATCTATCGCGTCTGAAAGGACTGAGGTCAGGCAACTTTCTCTCTGGCCAACAACTGGTCCGTTTCTTCCGATATCATTTCGGAAGAAGGATCAGGATGGAGAGAGAGGTGCTGCACCCCAGTCGTTTTTATGAAAGGTGGGTGAAAGTAGCGAGAATGGCCCGTGTGAATGGGCCTTCACTCTACATCAGACTATAGGTGAGGAAGATGAAAGACCAAGGGAGCACCCCTTCTCTGTGCTCCTGAGGAAAAGGGTTGCACACTTTTTCGGGGGTGTGTGCGACCCCCAAGGCGCCTCCTCTCTATTGAGGATTTTGTTATAAATTTTATTTTTTGTTATATTTTATAACAAAATCCTCTATTGAGGATTTTGTTATAATTCTATTTTTTGTTATATTTTATTTTATTTTTATATATTGTTATTGCCTCCTCCCTATTGAGGACGCCTTGTTTTGTAAACTCCCCCCATTGTACTTGTCCCACTTTTGATGCCCTTGTGGCAAATAAAAGAAACATATCTATCTATCTATCTATCTATCTACTGCAACTGGCAACAGAACGGGAGAATTCCCTGTACTGTGACCAAGGGCGTAGTCACGCTAGTGAGGAAGGACGAGAACAAGGGGGACGAAATAAGTAACTTCAGGCCCATAACACTGCTAAATACAGAGTTACAGATTTTGGCCAAGGTGCTAGCAAAGAGGTTGGCGCTTGTCGTGGGCAACCTGGTGGGAGATGCGCAGACATGCGCTATCCCGTCCAGGTCCATCCATGACAACCTCCACCTCATGCGATACATCATAGAGAGGGTTGGGAACGAACCCGGCTTTGGTGGGGCTCTGATCAACTTGGATCAATCTAAGGCGTTCGATAGGGTCGACCATGGTTACCTGGATGCGGTGCTAGCGGCGGCAGGCTTCGGACCCGTTTTCAGGGGCTGGATCACTGCTATGCACAGCAGCCGCATCTGCTCTAGGGTCAAGGTGAACGGCTACCTCTCGGAGCCGTTCAAAATCGCGCGGTCCATCCGACAAGGGTGCCCTCTCTCCTCCCTTCTGTATGTGTTGACTCTAGAGCCACTACTGCGGAAGTTGGAGTTGTTGCAGGGCATCCCTTTGGAACCGGGATTGCGGAAAGCGGTGTCGGCCTACGCCGATGACGTGACAGTAATGGTGTCGACGGCCTCCGAAATCGAGGCGGTCGGCACCTTACTGGAGGAGTACGAAAAGTTCACAGGGGCTAAGCTGAACCGGGACAAGTCGATCGGTTTGCAACTCGGCACGTGGAGGGGCAGACCGATGCCCTCCGATGGCGTCGTCGGACGCTGGACGGAGGGCCCGGTGAAGTTGCTCGGGGTCTGGTTCGGACCGGACCTCCAGGTGGAGAAAAACTGGGCGGAGGTTACGAACAGGGTGTTTGCACTGACCCAGAAGTGGGCCAGTTGCAAACTATCCCTGAAAGGTCGGGCGGAGGTGGCGAACACCTACATAGCGTCCGTCATCTACTACCGCCTGACCGTAGTGCCCTGCCCAAGGGAAACCCTCACCAAGATGGAGCGCGCGCTCTTCCAATTCCTTTGGAAGAGGCGGGCTCCTATGGTGAGGAGATCCATCTGCTGTCAACACCCTTCGAAAGGAGGGCTGGGGATGCCGTGGCTAATGATGCGTAAACACGCATTAAGGCTACGGCACCTCTACGTATTCCTCACCGGACAACCGGTGTGGGCCTCGTTTGTGAGACGAACCTTTCCCAGACTCGTCTCACTCACCGAGCTGCAATCCTGGGTCAAGCAAAGACCGAGAAAACTGGGCGCCTGGCACACTGAGTGTGCCCAGGCGCTCATCGCCCTCTGGCAGGCGGATCCGGTTATCAGTGGAGACTCCACCGCAACATTCTATAGAGGGCTGGTACGCAGCAGGTGCGACGACGCCCTCGGAGAAGCCCTAGACATGGAGGAGGACGAACTGGCCAGCCTGTTCGGTAGGACATTCAGCCCGGGACCTATGGACAACTTCCAGAAGTCCCTGGCCTGGCAGTGCTACCGAGGGGCTTTACCCGTTCGAGAAAGGCTCTACAGACACGGGCGCCCGGGTAGGGACCCCGCCAAAAAGATCTGTCCCAGATGCGTGTGCGACGAGGAAACCGTTGCACACGCATTGGTACACTGCTCGGGCGTAGCCGATCTGTGGGGCTATGTCGAACAACTGCTGTCAAGGGTGGGACCGATCCGGTTGACCACCGAGTCTATTGTAATGATCAAGCCGCCTCCCCCCTTCAAAGATGATGCAGAGGCGGTGTTTCTGTGCGTAATAGCCATGGCGAAAGAGGTTGTATGGTGGACGCGTCTGAAAGGACTGAGGTCAGGCACCTTTCTCTCTGGCCAACAACTGGTCCGTTTCTTCCGATATCATTTCGGAAGAAGGATCAGGATGGAGAGAGAGGTGCTGCACCCCAGCCGTTTCTATGAAAGATGGGTGAAAGTGGCGAGAATGGCCCGTGTGAATGGGCCTTCACTCTACATCAGACTATAGGTGAGGAAGATGAAAGACCAAGGGAGCACCCCTTCTCTGTGCTCCTGAGGAGAAGGGTTGCACACTTTTTTCGGGGGTGTGTGCGACCCCCCAAGGCGCCTCCTCTCTATTGAGGATTTTGTTAAAAATTTTATTTTTTGTTATATCTTATTTTATTTTTATATTTTGTTATTGCCTCCTCCTTATTGAGGACGCCTTTTTGTGTAAACTCCCCCCTTTGTACTTGTCCCACTTTTGATGCCCTAGTGGCAAATAAAAGAAACATATCTATCTATCTATCTATCTATCTATCTATCTATCTATCTATCTATCTATCTATCTATCTATATATCTATCTATCTATCTGAAGATAAACAGAGAGAAGACAGGAACACCTTCAAAACGTGTTCCTGGTGTTGAGGGTTGTTCTATCCACGGGGTGTAAAACAACCCTGCAGTAACGTTCCCCCCCTATTGGGGATTTCAATTGTTATTTTATTATATATAGTTTATTGTTATTTATTAATGTTAAAGTTGTTTTTATGTAAAACCCCCGTCGTCACGTCTTGTAATGTCCCATTTTGTAAGCCCCTGTGGCAAATAATGAAAGATATCTATCTATCTATCTATCTATCTATCTATCTATCTATCTATCTATCTATCTATCTAGCTATCTATCTATCGGTCTGTCTATCTATCTATTTGCCTGACTTCCTTTCTTCTCTTCCCATTCCGCTTCTAGTTTTACATCTGCCTTGCTTCTTATTTCTCCGATGTTCTTCGTCCATCTTTTCAATTCATCATCCTTTGTCCCCCTCCTTCCACTAATTCAAATTGATTTATTTGAATGCCAACAGAGAACAATCACAATATTTCTCAATCAGACTCTAATGCTGATTAGTTAGAGAGAAAAAAGGCCATTTCTTGCATGCCTGTTCTATTAAGCACCCAAATTAACCACAATTTCACCTTCTCCTTCAGCCCAACTCCACTGCTCTTACAATTACTGAAGAAGTTTAAATTTCTTTACAGCAGCAACACCACATTTGTGCTTTATTTAATTTCTTGTGAGGCCTCCACTTTCATTTAAAATTTGTATCCAAATT
The DNA here is from genome assembly GCA_964016885.1 of Eledone cirrhosa. Taxonomy (NCBI): domain Eukaryota; kingdom Metazoa; phylum Mollusca; class Cephalopoda; order Octopoda; family Eledonidae; genus Eledone; species Eledone cirrhosa. Next base: position 113,016,709 of record OZ024740.1, read on the forward strand.
GAAATGACATCATTGACAGAACTTCTTCAATTTTAAGGAGCTCTACATTAGAATGACTATAGCTATATCAGACTAAGTAAACACACAGAGCTACCAACTCATTGATAGAGGAAGATCTGGAATTAAATCAGAATTAACCCTATCATCATGCCGGAGTGTGTGTGTGGGTGGGTTGGGGGTGCTCTCAGACCCCCCCCCCTCGTTTCTTTTACATAACTTTTGGAAGGTAGCAATTTTACTCTGAAATTTCGTGACGTTTCCAAAAAATTTCTTAAAAATTTCTGTTAAATGCTCATAACTGATTTTGAAGACACTTTTCCCGTTGTCATGGAAACGACAGGAATTGAACAGGTGGTATAACATTATATGTCTTTTATTTTTATTGTTACAACATTTGACTATACAGCCTTTGTAACCGAAACAATATCGCCAAACAACATTATCAATCTAATGTATGTGTTTTGCATTGCTTGGCAACGGTTGCTATGACAACCACGTCGTTTCCATGGCAACAATGTTTAAAAAAAAAAATTATTTCTTTTATTAGCAAACATGGCAAATGACAGTATCTATATGCAGTACCTATATTCCTGCCTAGTTTCATGTCATTGCTTTAGTAGTTCTGGAAAACAAATTTGAACACTATAAAAGTATTAGTTTTAACACATCTGAATACGACTGAAGAATGCCGACGTCAGCAACATGTTTTTAATGCAGAAATATGCACTGTCAATGGTCTATACGCGTTATGTTTCATTGCCATAGCATTAGTGGCTCAGAAATAAAGCTCACGGAACCCCGAAAACCGCCAGGTTTTA
>OZ024740.1:113025026-113037526 GCA_964016885.1 Eledone cirrhosa
GAAACCAGGTGGACCATAACGCACCAGAGTACTCGATACTTAGGGTAGTAGAGTGGGTAATAACTGGCTTAGTTCGGATCTAGCTGTCGAGCGGCCGGAGTTCAGCCGTCGGTATCCTGACTATTTTCCTATATATATATATATAGTTAGGGAAGCAGAAAATTGCTTATTCTGATCCAGTTCGTGGTTAAGAAAGCCAGTTTCATGGATGGTTTCAACGTACGGTTAGGGGTAACTCCACAAGTTTGTAAGAATTCTGTTCAATTTGGAGTATAAAGTATAAAAGAGAAAACACAGGTAAGCATTAAGAGAAGGATTTTATCCAGGTATTTACGACCGTTTCATTGGTAAGTGAAACCTTATATTGCTATACTGCAAATAGCAGCCACTCAATTATAATTGTTATTCACGTCCAAATTTTCAAAATACTCGTTATACTAGTAAATACAATTCCAAAAAAATGTTTTTACTCTATATATTAAGAACTATTTCAAGAGTAACTTAGTCACTATTTTGAAAATTTGGACGTGAACAACAATTATAAATGAGTGGTTGCTATTTGCAGTATAGCAATATAAGGTTGCACTTACCAATGAAACGGTCGTAAATACCTGGTTAAAATCCTTCTCTTAATGCTTACTTGTGTTTTCTCTTTTATAATATATATATATATATAAATATATATATATATATATATATATATATATATATATATATATATATATATATATATATATATATATATATATATATATATATATATATATATATATATATATATATATATAAACAGATAGATAGATAGATATAGATATATATATGAGAATATTCTTAGCTCGATATATATATATAATTTCTTCTATATTTAATTAGAATTTTAACTAACGAAAAAAATCTAATTATTTTCAATTCTTTCTCTCATAAATAATTGAACAATCGCCCTAACTTTATAAAGAAAAAACTGTTATAAAAGAGAACTAAGAGAACATTTAAGGGTTAGGTTATATTTAAGTCTCACAATAATATGTGGTTCTCGTATCGAGAATTATAATGTTTAAGGGTTTTTATATATCTCCTAGGTTTGGGCTTAGTGCCATGAAAAATGCCTGGGTACCAGGTTGTCAACAAAATGTGTTTAACGCTCCAGACTTGGGAACGGGCGATGACAACAGTTAATTGTGTTGCTGGACAGGAAATTGTCTATTACGAGACAGAGTTACAACAATAAGAATATTTATTTTACTATCGTTACATACATATATGTTTTTTAATTGTCTAGATATTAACTATATAGACATTTTATTATCCACACACATACTTACACAGAGACAGACAGATACACACATACACACGCCCAGTCGCATATACACTCGAGTAACGAAAAATCGTTTCCCCAAACTTATTAATTTTTTAGATTTTTCCACCCCACCATCGCTCGTATTCCAATCCACTCGCGCTTATTAAATTTTGCTAATCTATTTCCGGCGAAATTTTATTTTATTTCGTATTATTTCAGCGATAAATAATTCTCTTTATGCATGGCAAAAAAGAACATTATATACGTTACAAAATATATAGGATGGGTTGGGGACTCAATATATAAACTAAACAAATAATTCTGGTTTAAAGAAAATTAAGTGTCACAATTACCGATTTTCCAGCCTTCCCCTTATTCCAGTCCCCTCCCCCCTTATTATTTGGGGCTCCCGAAAGTACACTCTTACACACCCACACACTCATGAAGAAATTTCGCTGCTCATGATACACTATATGACTCCAACAATATATATATAAATATATATATATATATATATATATGTAGATAAATCTAACAAAATATACAGTAGTGTCCAATCCGTATGAAGAACTCAATGTAATCCAAATATGAAAAGAGAAGATGCATTCAAACATTTTCGATGAAAATCATAGGAAAACAGGGTCAAGATAAATTAATAAAAACAATGAAATAAAAACAAAGAACAAATTCCTTATAAATTTTAATATAAGAAATTTGTTCTTTGTTTTTATTTCATTGTTTTTATTAATATATATATATATATATATATATATATATATATATATATATATATATATATATATAAACGTTTGTATATGTATAATAAAGCCAAAACAATGCAGGTATGGACATAGAATAAAGAATGCAAATGCAAAAGATATTGTTGACAATGAGTCTTTTACCTTAGATTTATTTAAATGACCTTAATTTTCGAGATAATATCTCTTCTTCGGAGGGAAGTAAAGCGGTTAAACCAGTGTTCTAAATAGCTAGCCAAATCATGCTATTTAACCGCTTTACTTCCCTCCGAAGAAGAGATATTATCTCGAAAATTAAGGACATTTAAATAAATCTAAGGTAAAAGACTAATTGTCAACAATATCTTTTGGATTTGCATTCTTTATTTTATGTCCATACCTGCATTGTTTTGGCTTTATTATACATATACAAACGTTTATACCTCATTACACAATGCTTCAAGTGAACTATAACCTCCTCCATAAATATATATATATGCGTGCCTCTGTGTGTGTGTGTTTGTATGTGTTTACGTTCCTTATCACATGATTTGATCGTTTTTGTTTGAAGAGAATCTGTTGTATTTCCAGCCTCATTCAGATTTAGTTACAGGCGGCAAAGAGAAGAAATGATAAATTCAATGCTTTCATGAGACAACGACGATTCACTTTAAAAGCCTAAAAGCGAAATCATGTGACGGTCGGGGAACTGGATATTTCAGAACGATCATTTTTAGAAATAGCACATGTCTTCGAAATACTAAACCGTCTGATGCATATCTTTCCCTTTTAACGGGGAAAAGTTAAGATATGCATTTAGGAAACGTTTCTTTGTATTTGTCAGTTTGAAGGAGAATGCCTATGACTCTTTTCAGGGGGCTCGAAAACAGATACGAGGATATGTATATATGTCCTGTAGGGCATTACTAGTGAAGGAGAAAACTGCCGTTTTAATAGCAAATAAATAATTTTCTATATGGATAATAAACACAACCACAAGGATATGGTCCGAACTTGGAAGAGTCGATTAAGGGAGAGATTTCAAGGGTCTTGAAAATGGTATACCTGTTTTAGAGGTCGCTAAAACATACAAAGTGGAAGGAGTTATCCTAATACTAGATATCTGATCCGAATACCTATATAAGAATGAATTCCCCTAAAGTTAATGAAGGATCTAATTGGGTAGTTAAATGAAGCGAACGATTACGCCTACGACCTGCTATTTCTAGCTGGTTCAACCACAGTATAGCGGCTCTAACTTTGCCTCGAATATATAATTTAGTTTCATTCAACAACTGTAACCCGTCATAAAATATACATATTTTTAGGAAACGAAGCTAGAACGCAGCTGCTGCATCGAACTTCTCTTGAACGATACATATCTAAATACGTCACATTTCGTTCATTGTGTGATTGTGTGCGATATTTCCAGTGCTGATAAATACTGAATTGCGTCTGTTGTTTGAAGCCTTTCACGAATATATTGAATGTATACTTTCGTTAAATATGCATTCGTGTGTGGTGTATATATATATATATATATATATATATATATAATATGTGTGTATATGTATATATATATATATATATGTATATATATATGTGTATATATATATACGTAATGCGTGTGCGTATGTAAGTATATATGCATGTGTGTTTATATGTTTATATGTGTACATATTTACGTGTGTACATCTATATATATATCTGTATGCATGGAAGTATGTAAATGTTTGTGTTTATATGTGTTGCAAGATAGTCTAAGAGTCAAGACAATCATTTTAGAATTATGTGCCAAGAAAAAGGTAAATTGAATGAAAGGTACGAAAAGCGATATTGATCAAGTATTTATTCTATTATAATGTCTGAATTTCTAAGATAGATAAGAACGATAATTAAAGTTTTCGTCCATTATTCAAACACCTCTTTCGAGTTTCTATTTACACAACGTTTCTATCTAAAATAGACATCAATCCTGAATAAGGACATTGTCCTGGACAAGATTAGAAACTAGCAATTTATGATTGGAACTAAATGATACTAATGTTATAATTCGTGATGCCTCTAAATATAGTAGCTATTCAATCCATTCGGATAGAATTATTATAGTGCAGTTAAATAATAAACTCTATAACATATATATTACTGAATCTACTTCAGGTAGCGAATTTGCAGAGTCGTTAGAACGTCGGATAGACTACTTTGCGGTACTCGTTCTGTCTCTCTTCTCTCTGAGTTCAAGTCTCGCCTAGTTCAACGTTGCCTTTCACCATCCATTCGAGTTCGATACAAATAGTGTAGTTCTGGGGGTTGATTCTTCCTCTATATATTTTTCTCATTTCCATTCTCTCACTCTATATTTCTCTGGAAGAAATTTGATGTATTCAGAGCAGGATTCAAAATGCTTTGGAAACGACGTAGTCGAAATGGTGCCTCTCCGATTTCCTCGGAAGTTCGAGACTATACATATACCTATTTAATAACTAATGGAAATTGTAACGGACTCTACCCCCTCCCCAATTTCTTTCATTTTGCACACATACACTCGTGCTTACTGCTGTACCCCTAGCTAATGTCACCCTTACCCAGTCTGCTGTTACACACGTGCGCGCACATTCACCCCCTAAGTTCCTATGCCGCGGTTATGGACAGAAAGACACAGCTTATACACAACAACTAACACACACACAAACACACACACAAAAATACATTCACTCTTATAGATATACACATATACTCACAGCTTCGAACTTACAAACACACACACACACTCTCTGATACTTACATGTACACACACATATCCTGTTAGCATAGGCGGTGAATTGGCAGAATCGTTAGAACGTCGGATAGAATGCTTTGCCTTCCATCCTTTCGCGGTCGATAAAAAAGCACCAGTCTAGTGCTAGGGTCAATTCTTCTTCTATATCTCTTTCTCATTTCCTCTCTCTGACATTCTATCTTTCTCTGGAAGAAATCTGCTGTACTCAGGCTTGGAGAGATGGGATCCACCGAGCTTAAAATGCCCAAGAAACATCGTATGTGAATCCGGCACCCCTACGACTTTGTCATACATACATTTTCTTAGCATCGTCTGTTGTATTTTTCCGTTTACACACACAAACACACACACATATACGCACGCGCACACGTACAACTCTATATAGAACACGTTTTTCCCCATTCAGTTAGACGCGCTCGATCACCACCTTTTAAAGCAAGATTATCTTACATAAAACGCCAGCATCAACAGTTTTCCTAGAGGGCGACATGAATAGTCCTGTTTTTACTATAAAAAATTTTTTTTTTCATTCAGTTGCTGCCCGTCTCCTGAATTTTTCTATTTCTACTTTAATTTCTCATTCTATTTTCTGATGAAAGACTAGCGTCCAAAATGTTAAATCTCTTTTCCTACAATATGAAGCGCAAAACTAATATATTTTTTCATTGTACTGTGTCATTTGCCTTGTTATTTCTGTTTGCCTTTTGCACACACACACACACACACACACACACACACACACACACACACACACACACACACACACACACACACACACACACACACGCATATATATGAAACAAATATCCTTTCTTACAAAAACAATATAAAAACTGGAAAGAGGAAGGTGAAGTTAAAACAGCTCAAAATAGGCTAATTTACTATAATAAATAGTACAAAAGCAACGTTCCATTCTTCCTTCTAAGATTTTTCAAACAAACATATATATTGAATCACGCATATATATTCTTTCTTCTTCTTCGCTCACTAATTACTGAGGAGGTCGTATGGGCGGAGTCCCGAACACTCCTTCCAGCGGGTCTTTTCAGAAGAAACCGTCTCCAACAGATCCGGCTTCGTCCATTAGCGAGACCAGCCAAGCTCATGAATGTTATCCAACCATTTTGCTCGTGTTCTACTCCTGGGTCACCTGCTGGTTGGTTTTGCCCATAAAAATCTCTCCAGCGATTCTTTCCTGAGATATTCTAACCACCTAGCCATAGTGTCGGAGCTATGATCGGTTAATTAGAAGTACCGGCTCTACCTGGATTGGCTATCTGATCCTCGAGCTACGCACTCTATTGAGTAACTTTACTCCATAGACCCTTTGGACAATCCCATTTCGACCGCTTGTATGCGCGATCGTATTCTTTCGATCATTACTCAAGATTCATGGGCATAGGTAATGGTTGGCACGAATACCAAATTGAAATATATGTATAAATATGCATATATCTCAATATGTATATATATATATATATATGTGGATGAATGTACGTATGCATGCGTCAGTATATATATATATATATATATATATATATGTGTGTGTGTGTGTGTGTGTGTGTGTGTGTGTGTGTGTGTGTGTGTGTGTGTGTGTGTGTGTGTGTGTGCGTCTGCATCCGTGTGTATACGCGCTTGTATGTATTGATAGAGGTACAAATATTTATTTGAGATAAGTGCTTGCTCAACGTTAAAGGATTCTTTCCTCCCCACCGTCTCTTTCATGTTGTTGATGATCCATGTCTTGACACATGGAAATCTCAACATCATCCAACGAAAATAGAGCCAAATATCAAATGCTCTTTCTTAACCCTATCTGATCTTACTTGATCCCTTTTAAGGCTAATGTTCGGTTGAACCACCGTTATATATATAATACACACACTTAACACCTTTTATATGAAAATATGCATTAATATATATGTATATACATACACACACACACATATATATAAATATATATATTTATATGTATATTCATTTATGTATATTTTTACATATAATTATATACAATGTATATATATATATATATATATATATATATATAGATAGTTATATATATTTACAAATTTACATATGCATATATATATATATATATATATATATATATATATATATATATATATATATATATATATATATATATATATACATACATATATATATATATGTATATATATATATATATATATATATATATATATATATATATATATATATATATATATATATATATATATATATATTTGTGTGTGCGTAGGGTGTTTAGCGTGTATCTGTGTCTCTGTGTGTGTATGTGTGTTTGTTTATATATATATATGCATACAGATCTATTTTTATTGCATTACCTAAATTGACAGAAAATCGTTTCTCTCTGTAAATATTTCCTATGAGTCTCAATCCTCGAATCTCTCGAGTACCGTTTCCTACACTGTGTACCTATCTAATACAACTTGAAATATCCCATTAGTATGAACCTGTGGTTCTCAGAGACCCACGTTACTTTCATTTCCTTGCAATACCAGGTTTTCTTCAGTTCTATTCCCATCTTGAATCACCATCTAGTGTTCTTTCACCCAAGTACCTTTTTAACATTAATAAGCTTTTTGAACCTCAATAACTCTTTAATGGTTTCTGATTTAGGCACAAGGCCATCAAGAGAAATTCAGTTAAATTGACCCCAGTGCGTTACTGGTACATTATTTCATCGACCCCGTAAAGATGAAGGGCAAATCTAATCCCAGAACGTAACTCTATGCTACAAAGCATTTTGCTCCGATGCTCCACCGACACTACGAATCCACCGCCTTTTATCTAACTCTATGATAACAAATAACCAATAACCAACAATTCTATAATAACAAACGGAAAGTAACAATGATTTTGTGGTCTCTTAATTCATGATATCCTTTATAGCTCGGTATATTCGTATTTCATTTGATATATATGCTATATACACTGTTCCTTTCTAACTTTACCTTTTCCTCGAAAAGTGCATCAGGTTTTGAGAATCTCTAACAGTAATACTTTTACCTCACCAAATAATACTTTTTATTTCAGATAATGCTTTCTTGACTCATCACCACATTTAGCCGCCCCACCAGATATGTATTATATATTACTAGAATTATTTTCAACACGCTGGCGCGTGTATGAGTATATTATTATAGACATGCAAACACAGACACACTTACAAAAATAAGTCGCTCAAATTTATATATAGATTGGATACACTAGCGTAGTGGATGTTAGACGCCGTTTTCTGTAGTTCGTCATCACTCTTTCCTTCCTCAGTCATCTCTAGTGAGTTACAGAAGGACGGTCGGACGGAAGTCGCTCAAATTTATATATAAATTGTATTCATAGTGAACACACATATTTCTATATCTGAAAAATCTTATATTATTTATATCAAAATTTCAGCGTTCAAGTTTTCACGCACATTTCTTAGTCACATGACCATACTATACTGTCGCCTATATATATATATATATATATATATATATATATATATATATATATATATATATATATATATATATATAGAATATATTCTATATAACTGCTCTGTAGAACAACTGATATTATTACATTGAGCTATTTATCTTACTGGTAATAAGGTAGTAAAATACTGACCTTTACTGTTTAGGGTTTAAAATATATATAACTATAAAAAGTTTTAGTATATACATAACCATAAATAGTATCCTTAATATTATATATATATATATATATATATATATATATATATATATATATATACATATATATATATATATATATATATATATATATGTGTGTGTGTGTGTGTGTGTGTGTGTGTGTGTGTGTGTGTGTGTGTGTGTATATACATATATATATACATTTATGTGTTTTGTGGTTCACCAATGAATAGAACTGGTCATTACGTTTAGTTAATCATGATGTAAGTGTAGAAAGAGCACTCTACGTTACTCAACTCATCCGTCGTTGATTTTGAATCCCGCGGCTGGTGCACGAACGGAGTTAAATAATAATTTGATTAAAATAACAGAAGTCTGGTAATATTCTTGTAAAGTTTTATTGCTACAAAAAACACTGTATATATGTCAATGGCCTGGTTACGTAAGATCCTGGTGACATCATCAGGTGCAGATTGTATAATTAGTTAATCAATAAAGGAATTACGGCAAACACAAACAGAGACTAGAGAAAATATTTGATTAGAAGATGGTTCGCGAAACAGGTACTATTGTTGGTCAGTCTAATAATAATAATAATATATATATATAAATATATGCTTGTGTTATAAGGTGTTGACTAACCAGAGTTGTGTATGCAACACTGCAATAAGTAAAGGAAGATGCAATTAGGTTCAAGAGTGGATATCCCAGTTAACGGCATGTTGCACATCCCCTTCCCAACGTTTTTCTCAAATCTGGAGAATGCCATTTATTTCTTCAGTTTCATGCACTTTTTCTTCATAATTACATTGATAATCTAATTATTACGACATTTTAGAACGCAGACTTTAATAAAGATGGAATGAATTTATGAAAATTGGTAAAAAAAAAAAGGTTGCTGGTGAAAACATCACAGAAAAAGTCAAGAAAAATATCACAGAAAGAATGTCACGAGAAAAGGATGTCACAGAAAAATAATCACAAGCAAACTTCAATAAATGTGAGATTTCCAGTCTTATTCGTTTAAAGCTGATTTAAAAAAAAATTCTATTGGAGATGATATAACTCGTGATTTTTTTCTACATGCGTGTAATGTCATTATATAAATTGTGTTCTCATTAGGTACATGTCTTGTAATAACTGGTTAATTAGTTTAATTAGTATTTATGGCATTAAAAACAACATTTTCAGAGGACTTTTTTCCTCGTCACAATTGTGACTTTCTTCTGTAACATACTTCCAAGCCGTTAACAGATGGTAGAATAAATCACTCCTCATTAAACGGCTGAATTCATACAGAACTTTCTCATTCACTCAACAACCGAGCTACTCCAGACCAACCGTGTGTTGCATTCACGAACAAAAACACTGGAAACATCACAAGAATCAGAACACTTTAGTCTCTGCGTTATCGAAACAATGTCTAAACACAAACTCTACGCACATCTAAGTAATAAACTTCAAACACCTCACATACACTCGAACAGTATACCCTAACCCCTTTAAGTCAGAGCAAAGATCAGTAAATTCTTTTTTGTCTGAGCATGCGTTGAGCTTTGGTTAGCTTTGTCATGGCCTAAATGTATAAAATTACACGCATACATAGGACGTGCATCCCCATAGTTTTCGCCAACAAATTTTCACTCTCAAGGCACTGGTTAGACCGAGCCTATAGTAGAAGATAATCATGCACAGTATTAGATAATGGGATGATATCTGAAACCACATGATTGTAGAGATCTTAGCCACACATGGTTGCAGAAGTCTTCTTAGTCACACAATCGGACCTGTGATTGAATATATATTATATTTTAAAAATGGATTTTATTATTACAAACATGGGGAATTCAAATATATATGTGTATATATACTTGTATTTATATATATATAGAAAAATGTTCAAGACCCTGACGGCAGAGCTCAAGCCGTTTCGACAGCTATTTCTGGACTGAAATAGCCGTCGAAACGGCTTGAGCTCTGCCGTCGGGGACTTGAACATTTTTCTATTACCCACTCTACTACCCTAAGTATTGAGTACTCTGGTGCGTTATGGTCCATCTGGTTCCTTACCACAATTCCTTCGTTATATATATATATGTAAAAGTTCTATTTAAATTGTTGGGATACAACAAGCAAATATTTTTATAACTGATATAAAGCACTCGACAAGTATTTGGAGTAAATATACGATATTAACAAATGGAAACTATATTTATAAAACCATATCTATTTTATTATACATATTTCAAGGATACCATGTTAAATTATGGTATGCCTTCATCAGACAAAATATGAAATATGTATAATAAAATAGATATGGTTTTATAAATATAATTTACATTTGTTAATATCGTATATATATATATATATATATATATATATATATATATATATAAATGAAAAGTATAGAAATTGTTGTAGCGAGAAGCTAACAGTATTCCATAACATATATGTGACTATAACGTCAAAATGGGAAAATAGTTAACATAAGATACGGGAAAAATAATTCAAACTCAATTCAAAAGGAATCAGGATATAGATTTATCCAACAGAATTTAGAGAAATCCAGGGAAAAATCAATAGAGCCTTAACTCATTATAAAACAAATTCTAAAGTACCCAACCTTCAATTTGGGACAACTTCAAATGCTCTGTATAGTCTTGCAAATACTATTTCACGAAAACTTTCAGTGGGGATGGTCACGGTTGGATTTCGTTCATCAGCAGAGCTCAACATAATAACCAAGGTCTCACTGGTAATATGCCAAAAAGGGAATTTAAAAGCAGGCTAGTTTAAACATCATGCGTGATTATTAAAATAAACGCACATGTCGAAAAACAGGGCTGGTGACGTCAGAATGAGACAAATGTTTGTTTACATGAAACAACAGTCAAAAACATTCCAAAAGAAAACTCTACAAAAGGAGTTCAGCAAAAAGCAATATCATCGCGGTCTTTTTAAAAAAAAAATACCGGGATTAGTCACATTAATTTAAGCAGTCTAGGAAATAAATCTGAGTATATATATATAAATGAAAAGTATAGAAATTGTTGTAGCGAGAAGCTAACAGTATTCCATAACACACACACACACACACACACACACACACATATATATATATATATATATATATATATATATATATATATATATATATATATACTGTATATATCGAATGTAGAAAGGTAACACACGAGTTGATACCTATAAAAACAAATAGCAGAAAAGAAATAGATTTTTTCAGTAGAAAATGTTAAAGAGATTCAGTGAAATATCAAAACATTAATTTATCTACAATACCGGTTTCAGCATTATATGCATTGACAATTGCGGATGTGCAGAATATTGTTAAGTTGCATATTTGTACAAATAGTGATAATAATAATTGTTTCTACTTTTGACACAAGGCCAGCAATTAACCAGTGCACTACTGGTACTTTATTTTATCGACCCCGTAAGGATGAAAGGCAAAGTCAACCTCGGCGGGATTTGAACTCAGACCGTTAAGGGACGTAACTATGCCGGAAAGCATGACGTCCGACCCTCTACCGATACTGCCAATTCACCACCCTAAATAGTGATAATAATAATAATAATAAAAAGGGGAAGAAAAATTAATTTTCACATACATGTTCATTCAGAGAAATGAACTCTCTTCTTTTAAAGAACATGTATATGAAAATTAATTTTTCTTACTCCTATTATTATTATTAGTCGATAAAATAAAGCTACCAGTAATGCACTGGGTAATTGGTGGCCTTGTGCCAAAAGTAGAAACAATTATTATTATCACTATTTGTACAAATATGGAGGGCGGAGGGTTGGCAGTATCGCGTGAAGGTCGAACACCATGCTTTGCAGCATAGAGGTACGCCCCTTTATGATCTAAGTTCAAATCCCACGGAGGTTAACTTTGCCTTTCATCCTTACGGGGTCGATAAAATAAAGTACCAGTAATGCACTGGTTAATTGCTGGCCTTGTGCCAAAAGTAGAAACAATTACATATATATATATAATATATATA
>OZ024740.1:113042526-113047526 GCA_964016885.1 Eledone cirrhosa
CCTCTGCCCTTTGCCGGGTCTTGTATTTCATCCCGCAGGGTGTTGTCACAACACCTTTCTAGGAGAGGGAAACACTGAAAAAAAAAAAAACCTGCGGCTTTGGAAGCATCCGATGATGTTGACAAGTTCTCCTTTTCGAGTAGCGTTTTCGATGCTCAGAGAGTGGGACTGGTCGAGGTGCAAGGCCTTTCCCCACTTGAAAAACCTTCAAGGCATTGCTTGTTCAGGATATGTTACAGGTTTGTGTGACTGGCTGTAACCGAAAAGTGCACCAAACTCTATAATATGACAAGCAATTGCAGTACCCTCAGCAAAGTTTGCAGCCATCATGTATTTATGTATGTATATCATACAGTTTATTGATCTGTAAATGCTACAGGGCTACAGACACGGTAACAACTCCCTATATAACCCCCCCCCCGTACTACCACCCATATATGTACATGTATATATATATGTGTGTGTGTGGGTATGTGTGTGTGTGTGTGTGTGTGTGTGTGTGTGTGTGTGTGTGTGTGTGTGTGTGTGTGTGTGTGTGTGTCTGTGTGTGTGTGTGTGTGTGTGTGTGTGTGAGAGTGTGTGTGTATGTGTGTGTGTGAGTGTCGGTATGTGTGTATTATGTAAATAATTGTTCATTAATTATAACTGATTGATTCGTTGTTTGCATATGTATGGCATGTAAGTTTATAACCTGCATAGAAACGATCGTAGATATTAAAAATGCATTAAATCGATAACCTTGGTTGTCTTCATTATATATATATATATATATATTGTATATCGTTAGCTTGGCCACAGCCAAAACTTCGATTTTACTAAACCTCCATTTGTATTATTATCTCCTAGGCCTCATAATTAATTAATTAATTTAATTAGACAATTCTATTGAATGGTTAATTATTTATGTTTGTTTAATAGTGTCTAGTCGAGAGCTTCTTATTCGGTTTGTGGAATGGAATCAATTCCCTTGTTCACAAAATTTGCCCACAAAAAACCGGGGGTTACTTCCCTTGTTGGGGGGAAAACACGTGATAGTGAAACATTGACTGCTACCATTCGTAGTAGCTTACTGCTACACTTCACACCGGTTCGAGGCACAGAACGGAAACCTGTTGATAACGTGAGTCCACAGTTCGGTCATCGAATACCACAAACTTGCACATTGCGCCAGTAGGATTGTTGATTTTTGTTCATAGAAACCTAGCGGAGGTATTGCACAATACCGTTCGAGAGGGTCCAGGTTTGTTATCTAACGTGATTGTTTTTTCGTAGCTTTGGTATCATGTGGCTAGGCTTGCCTGACGCAGCTTTCAGTTTGTCAAGCTATCTAGGTGACACAGCCTTATCGAGTGCTTTGCTGCACGTTCCTAATTATATATCGTTAGCTTGGCCACAGCCAAAACTTCGATTTTACTAAACTTCCATTTATATATATATATATATATATATATATATATATATATATATATATATATATATATATATATATATATATATATATATGTATGTATGTATGTGTGTGTGTGTGTCTGTGTGTGTATGTGTGTGTGTGTGTATATATTATATATATATATTTTTTTTTCTTCTAATATACCTAAACTTTTCTTTGGTAGTTGAGAGAAACTTCCCATTATTATATAAATGTTATATAAATTATTATATAAATATTATAAATTAATTAACAAAAACTACCCATGGAACTGCTGAGAATACATAATATTATACATCAGCTGATTAGCCTCATTTGCATACCGAGCCAGTTTACAGCCGGCTTTGACGAAAATTAAAAAAAATAAAAATTTGTTCTCACTCTTAACAATGTGGGCACCTCAATACATTCGTGAGTGAATAATAATATTATAATAATTCTTTCTACTTTTGGCACAAGGCCAGAACATTACTGGTACTTTATTTTATCGACCCCGTAAGGATGAAAGGTAAAGTTAACTTCGGCGGGATTTTAACTCAGCTGTAAAGAGCCGTAACTCTATGCTGTAAATCATGGCGTCCGACCCTCTACCGATACTGCCAATCCATGTGACCTAATATTATAATAAGAAGGGTGGTGGATTGGCAGTATTGGTAGAGGGTCGGATGGCAAGCTTTGCAGCAAAGAGTTACGACCCTTTATGATCTGAGTTCAAATCCCGCCAAGGTTAACTTTGCCTTTCATCCTTACGGAGTCGATAAAATAAACTACCAGTAATACACTGATATAATTGCTGGCCTTGTGCCAAAAGTAGAAACAATTATTAATATTTGGTTTGTTTGCAAGCAAACATCCATATAACACCACGTGTTAGATGACCAACGCCATCCTTTTGTTCTCACTGTATTATGTCATAGGCGTCTCTCTGCAAATTGTATACACAATGTCTCAGATAGAGGTTAACTTCTATATATATATGTGTATGAATGTATACATGTATATTAGTTTTGTTCCATTGATAAATGATTCGGAGTGTTTGTTCCTTATCAAGATTGTGTATTCTCGTTAGTGCTACCTACTAAATGTATGCATTTGAGAATACTATGTATTCTCAGCAGTTCCAGTGGGTGGCAGTGACGAGAATAGATAATTGTTATAAAGTGCAAAGACTCCGAAACAATTCTCGATTGTTTTCTCTGAGCTACCGCTGGAACAAACGGATGACATTGGTCATCTAACACGTAGTGTTTTTAAGGCTGCTTGCTTGCTTTCATCCTTTCGGGGTCGATAAAATAAAGTACCAGTAATACACTGGGTAATTGCTGGCCTTGTGCCAAATGTAGAAACAATTATATTATTATTAGTGGTTTGGCAATATCGGTAGAGCGTCAGACCCCATGCTTTGCAGCATAGAGTTATATCCCTTTGCGTTCTGAGTTCAAATCCACCGAGGTTAACTTTGCCTTTCATTCTTACGGGGTCGATAAAATAGAGTACCAGTAATGCACTGGGATAATCGCTGGCCTTGTCCAAAGAGTAGAAACTTAAGGGCGGTGGATTGGCAGTATCGGTAGAGGCTCGTACGTCATGATTTGCAGCAAAGAGTTACGGCCCTTTATGGTCTGAGTTCAAATCCCGCCAAGGTTAACTTTGCCTTTTATCCTTACGGGGTCGATAAAATAAAGTACCAGTAATACACTAGGATAATTGCTGACCTTGAGCCAAAAGTAGATACATTTATATTATTATTATTATTAATCACTTGCGAATACATACACACACACACACACACATATATATATATATATATGAGAAAAAATAGAAATATCCGTTCTTTGTTGGCTAAATCACGTTTGTGTAAAGTGGATGTGTTAGGGACGCTGTTGTATAATAAATGTTCCCCGAATTCTAATAAATCTTGCCTAATTTTTCCTAGTGTCATGTTCATTTATTTATGTATGTACTATATTTATATACGACGGGCCTTTTTTTCAATTTTGCCCACTAAATTCTACCATCAGGCATTGGACAACCCGAGGTGACATATATACATAATATGGCGTCCAGTGGAACTGAACCCAGAACTACCTTGTTGTGTATCCAACTCATTAACCAGACATCGATAAAGTAAACGGCCATCACCCACCAATAGAAAAAAACTTTGAATCAAAATAATTACACCTGAATAAAGGACATGGGAAAATCATAAAACAAACTTGGAGATTAGAATATGAAGTCATAAATGAAGGTTTTAAACTAGAGAAAAAAAAATCAATGGAATAACCTATTGACCAGTGCTTAAAACTCGGAGAACATCTATCACCCTGGCAACAACAGATAATATGAAATACTATCAATTGGAATAGAGTTACCAAATCATACAATACACCATCATAGTGTCACCATTTCTGTTTTATCTTTATTTGGCCCCAAATATATTCTAAACTACTACTACTACTACTACTACTACTACTACTACTACTACTACTACTACTACTACCCATAAAATAACACCACTACCAACTCCAGCACCAGCACCACCACCAACACCACCACCTCCACCACCAACACTACCTACGCCGCCACTATACCACCACCACCACCACCACTACCACTATTACACCTACCACTATTACTTTAATTATTGTTATTGTATAATTTTTCTTGCGTGTTTGTAGATTGAGTAAATAATCCTGGAAAACGGCCACCACCGCCACCAACGCTACCACCTTGATCACTCAGAGTTACTTCCCTTGGCGTACTTTAAAGTCTGAAATGCCGGGGCAACCATCATCTATTTCTTGAGATCCCTTTTCCGGTTGGTATCCATAATTCTCTGATGTCTGGATTTCGGAGGAGGTGTTTTCACTGTATTACGTCATAGGCGTCTCTGCAAATTGTATAAACAATGTCTCAGATAGTGGTTAACTTGTATATATATGTGTATGAGTGTATGAATGTGTATACATGTATATTAGTCTTAATTAGTAATATTTTAGCACTCTCTCTCTCCCTGTCTCTAACACACATATATATGTATGTGTTTGTGTAGCTATCTGTAGCTATGTGTGTGTCTGTGTATACGTATGAGTGTATGAATCCCCAGTAATGTCTCAAGCCATTGAAATATATTCACGTACATGCTGTTCAAAATCAAAGGCTTTGTCCACCATTATTTCACACTCTCTTACTCATTATCTTGTTATAAGGTCATCATCCAGCGCCATCTGGTGCCGTGACGGAGATTAATTTTCATCGCAGTTATAGCTTTCTTCCCATATAATATTCTCATTTTGATTGATAAGCTTTATACACATTTACGTAAAACCACATACATACACACGCACACTTACAAACACACATAGACACTCACACAAGCATAGGTTGTATGTATAAATGTATGTATGAATGTATGTATAAATATAGGTACGAATGTATGCATGTATTTATGTATATATGAATGTGTGTATGCATGTATTTATGTATATATGAATGTGTGTACACATGTATGTATGTATGTATGTATGTATGTATGTATGTATGTATGTATGTATGTATGTATGCTTGTATG
>OZ024740.1:113052526-113060026 GCA_964016885.1 Eledone cirrhosa
TTTATTTTGTTATACGAATATATATATATATTTATATATATATATGTATATATTAGCTCAGGCCAGGTCTCTGGTAGCATGTAGCCCAGTACAACATGTTTCTTGGTCTGGTAGACGGCGACTAAACCGACTCCCCCACAAGACATTGGAATTGCGAGGAGGGTAAGTGGAAAAACAGCAGCACAAAAACAAGAGCTGTCAAAGGGCGGATGAACTCCACAGAACCATCGACCATGCACCCCAACTATGAATCTAATAGCCTCACCTCGAAGCGTAGTGAATACGGCCATACTCTCCGGTGAGGTTAAATTCCATTACAATAACACATGTAATCCTCGTAACTGTCCTGTCATCTTGCCTTGGCTTGTCACTGGACAAATAGCCGCGGGGCTGGAGCGGGTGTTATGTGTGTAGCATCTCTATGTGTACATATTTCCTCAGAAGTGCCACGATGATGCAGAAGAGGTAACATGTATAGGCTCAACCGGTTAGAAACACATAGTCACAAATCTACGCCTTGACGTCTCGTGTTTCATCCTAATGTCGTTGGACTGTTAACCTGAATAACAACATGCTTAGGCGGAGTCTTGACTGTCTGAGCAGCCCTTTTGGGGATGCACTGCTCACATACACCACATAGGAAGGGTATAGAAAAGGTGACTTAAACAAAGCCTGTTCACTCATCATGTGATTGAGGGGGACACTGACCAGGCAGTGCTGCATGTTGTTTCGTGATTGTTCCTTCAGGTGCTTTCACGGCTGCTTGGATGCAATCCATAATACATGTGACGCCTTAGTCTGGCTCGCCAATCTCGATCTATCTATCTAACTATTCTACATATGTCATACGACAAGAATAATTCCTCAAACTGGTTAGCAGGTTGCGTTTGGTGGTGGTTCATAATAGCAGGGCAAAAACCAAGAGATTCTATAACAAAAAGTACAGAATGAATGTCGGTACTTGGATCATAAGGAAACTTCTTAATGGTAGGGAATCCAGTAATCCTGAACATCGAACTGGAGTGAGTGAGGATCATTTGGTAGAAGCAGGGTTTGCTCGAATTTAATACTTCATCACTATTCTTAGATATGATAGAATCAGGCAGTTTTATTTTACTTGTATAAAAATTATTGATGTAAGTTCAAATCCGATATACCAGCTGGCGGGCTTAGGTGTTGCATTCCCATCGCTCCGCTGGTATATATGGATGTACCCAGAGATTGTTTTCCTGTTCCATCACTTAGGGCGTGGCTACAGTTTGGTTTATAGCTGGAGATGTTTCCTATTTGGCTAATCATTTTCGTGCCACTCTCTCAATTAATTAATCTTGATTAATGGTCTTGTTGACACTTAAAATAATCCAGGTGTACCAACTTATAATTCTCAGATGCTAAGGTTTGTCAATTAGTGGCGCCAGGTTAGCAAGGTGGTAATTCATTTCGATATTTGGTCTGTCGTAAATTATATTTGCGGAAGAGGTAGAGTTATATGCGAGTACTTTCATAATAGATATCTTTGTTTATTTGCCACAGGGGCGTACACAAATGAGACATTACAAGACGTGACGGCGAGGGTTTTACATAAAAAACATAAAAATAACTTTAACATTAATAAATAACGATAAACTATATATAATAAAATAACAATTGAAATCCCCAGTAGGGGGGGGGGGGACGTTACTGCAGGGTTGTTTACACCCCGTGGATAGAATAACCCTCAACACCAGGAACACGTTTTGTAGGTGTTCCTGTCTTCGCACTGTTTATCTTCCCCAACCTACAGGTTTATATACAGAGAAGGCCCATTCACTCGGGCCATTTTAGCCACATTCACCCACCTTTCAGCGAATTTACTGGGGTGTAGCACCTCTCTCCACTCTCACCTTCCTTCTGAAGTGATACTTAAAGAAGGGGATAAGTTGTTGTCTGGAGAGAAAGGTGCTTGCCCTCAGTCCTTTTAACCTCGTCCACCATATTACCTCTTTCGCCATAGCCACCAGACAGAGGAAAACCGCCTCTCCTTCGTTCTTAAATGAAGGCGGCGACGTGATCCTCACGATGGACTCGGCTGACAACAGGATGCGTCCCACACGTGACAGCAACTGTTCGACATAATTCCACAGGTCGGCACTGAACAATTGTGTGCAGAACGGTTTCGATGTCCTGTCGCATCTTGGACAGGTCCTTTTGGCAGGATCTCTGCCAGGTCGTCCGTGCCAGTAGATTTTGTCTCGAACTGATAGAGCTTCTCGGTAGCACTGCCAGGCCAGAGACCTCCGGAAGTTATCCATAGGCCCTGGATGGAAAGTCCTCCCGAACAGACTGTTCAGTTCGCCCTCCTCGATGCCTAGAGTTTCCCCGAGAACGTCGTCACACTTATCCTCCACTAATCCCCTATAGAATGTCGAAGTGGAGTCTCCGCTGATTGCCGTTTCCGCTTGGTAGAGGGCTGTGAGCGCCTGTAGGCACTCGAGGTGCCAGGAACCCATTTTCGGTCTTCGCTTGACCCAGGACTGCAGCTCTGTTAGTGAGACGAGTTGTGGAAGAGCTTGTCTCACATATGACAGCCACACCGGTTCACCGGTCAGGAAAACCTGGAGATGGCGTAGCCTCAGCGCATGTTTGCGCATCATCAGCCACGGCATGCCCAGCCCTCCGTTAGAAGGGTGTTGACAGTAGATGGATCTTCTCACCAATGGAGCCTGTTTCTTCTAGAGGAACTTGAAAAGTAGGCGTTCCATATTGGTAAGGTATTCGCGGGGGCAAGGCACGACTGTCAAGCGGTAGTAGATGACGGACGCTATGTTCGCCACCTCCACTCGACCTTTCAAGGAGAGTTTGCACTCAGCCCCCTTCTGGGTGAGTGCAAACACCTTCGCCGTGACCTCGTTCCAGTTCTTGTCCACCTGGAGGTCTGGACCGAACCAGACCACGAGCAATTTCACTGGTCCTTCCGTCCAGCGTCCAACGACACTGTCAGAAGGCATGGGTTTGCCTCTCCATGTGCCGAGTTGCAAACCGACAGACTTGTTTGGGTTTAGTCTTGCTCCTGTCAACGTTTCGTATTCTTATTTCCGAGGTTTTCGATGCCATTACAGTTATGACGTCGGCATAGGCTGACGCTGCTTTCCGCAGTCCTGGTTCGAGCGGGATGCCCTGCAAGAGCTCCAATTTCCGCAGTAACGGCTCGAGAATCAGTACATACAGAATGGAGGAGAGAGGGCATCCCTGACGGATGGAACGCATGATTTTGAATGGCTCTGATAGGTAGCTATTCACCTTGACTGCCGAGCAGATGCTTGTGTGCATTGCAGCGATCCAGCCTCTGAAGACGGGACCGAAGGCGGCCGCCTTGAGAACTGCTTCCAAGTATTGATGGTCGACCCTATCAAATGCCTTAGACTGATCTAAATTGATCAGAGCCCCACCAAAGCCAGGTTTACACCCTACCCTCTCTATGATGTATTGCATGAGGTGGAGGTTGTCGTGTATGGACCTGGTCGGGATTGTACACGTTTGGGCTTCCCTACCAGCTTCTCGACGACAAGCGCCAGCCTTGCTGCTAACACCTTGGCCAAAATCTTTATGGGCCTGTAATTGCTTATCTCATCTCCCTTGTTCTCATCTTTCCTGATCAGCGTTACTACGCCTCTGCCTACAGAACTGGGAATCCTCCCGTTCTGCTGCCAGTTGCAGTAGACCGCTTCGAGGACGCCAGAGAACAAGTGTGGCATGTCTATGTAAAACTAGGGTAGACTATCTAAACCGGGTGATTTGCGTTTCCTGCAGCGGCCTAAGGCATCTTCTATTTCGCCCGCTGTGATCGGCCTTTCGCAGCTCTCCGCATCCGTGCTTGAGGGTCGCGGTACGCCGTCGAGGTAGGAGCTGAAGTCCATCACCTCGCTCGATGTACCGCTTTGCCCGAACAGTTGTGTTAAATGCTGCTGGAAGGCCGCGCACATCTGCTTGGATTCAAGTATAATGCGTCCATCTTTGTCTTGCAAAGACCGAATTGTGCATTTGTTGCCACTTTTCGCCTCTGCCACTCGGGCCCAGCTAACAGCTTTGGCTCCCTCGTTTCTTAGAGCACGTGTTCTACTTCTGACAATACAACCTTCGTGTATCACGTTGAAGTACTGGTCTAGTGCCGTTCTCGCCGCTAGCACGTCAGCTGTACTGCCATTCCTAAGTGCCTGTTCTGTTTTAGCTACCAGTTCCTTTTCAGTTTTGTTTTTTTCTAAAGCTATTTCCTTGCTAAATGCTATCAATTCTATTCTAATTGCTCTCTTGAGAGAGCTCTACCATCTGTTGTTGACGATCGCCTCCGTCAACTGGCACTTAACTAAGGTGTACTGTAGGCCTTATGCGCCGGGAGCGACATGTTTAGCTTCCAGTATCCGGGTCCCTCTCTATGTGTTCTATCAAGGTTGACTACGCAGGTGACTAATTTGTGGTCTGAATAGGCAACCATGTGCATTTGTGGACAGCTTAATGTTTCCTTATCATTCTGTCTAATTAAAAAGCTATCTAAATACGATCTAGAAGACCCAGTGCGGTTGCTCCACGTTCACAGTGGTGAACTTGGGACGTCTAGTCGATATCTATCAGCCAGTTGGAATTGGCTGATGAGATTTTTGAGGTTATTACACCCACCCACCCTCTATTATCACAAGCTCCTACATAGTCCCAACATGCATCTAAGATGCCATTCCAGTCCCCCGCTAACACTAAGGAGCGAGCCGTTCCCAGGAATGGCTCCAGACGCTTGAAGAACTCTGGTCACGATGTCTCAGTCGGGGCATATACGGCCACCAGTCTGAAAGCTCCACCTTCACTACCATTCACGTCCAGGACCACCAGGCTGCTCTCCGGGTCCAAGTGAATCGTCTGTGTTTTGAAATCCAAGTTTTTTCGAAACAGAACACCAACTCCCCCTCCACCTTCTGGCTGACAGAGAGATGCGTAGTTCTCAAAATCATCGAACATGGGGGTTAGCTGCTGCTTGTCGTGAATTCTGGACTCGGTGATGGTTATCACATCTATACAATGTGACCTGAGATCATATAAATGCTGGCCCTGTTTCCAGGACATGCCCAGGCCACGTACATTCAAACATCCAGCTTGTATAGTCGCCATGTTGGTGAAGAAGAGTTAAGGAGAGAAAAGGCAGGAACACTTACCTTTTCATTTCGTGGAGGTCGGGTTGTTCGATCTCCATGTCCAGATTGGTGGTGTTTGGGGAGGGAGGGAGTCCTTTTAGCAGGACACGGTTAAGGGGCTTTTGGAAAGGGGGGGAGGGGGGCACATCATGTGGGAAGTTCTCTTTTAAAGTTTCATACTGTAGGGTTGTTACCCTGATATGTTTGAGGTTTAGGGGTGGGTCGTTGGTGGGAAAGGTTTTCCCTTCCGTTTGTATTGTGGGGTCCTTTCGGACAGTTTCCACCAGTTCTTTGTTTCTTGTTTTTATGTATGTGTAGTATGTTTTGTTTTTTATGTGTACTGTTACTGTTTGTAGTTTTCTTTTTGTGGTTGGGGTTTGTGATTGTGGTGGTGTGGGTGTTTGTTTTGTTGGTGAAGTGTTTGGTTGTGTTGGTGGTGATTGTGTTGTTGGTGTGTTTATGGTGGGGTTGGGTGTGTGCGTGTTTTCTGTAGATGTTTTGTGTCTTTTTTGTCTCTTTTTTGTTTTTTGGAATTTTGGGGTTCCTTTTTATTCTCGCTTGGAGATGTAGAGGTTCCCGTATCTGAGACTTCTGAATCAGGGGTAGATGGGAGGGGTATGTTGTGTGGTGGAATGTTTGTGCAGGTGTTTGTGGAAGTATTTGACAGGGGGGAAGAGGCAATTGAGGGTTTTTCAGTGGGATTTTGTGTGTGTGGTTGTCTCTGGTCTGTGGTGGTGTGGGAGTGGATGTTGCAGGTTTTTGTGTTTGGTTTGGAGTGTTGATGTTGGGGTTTTGGTGTTGGTAATAAGACCTTGTTTGTCCTCGGTTTGTTTAAGAGAGGGCAAAAGGCCTTTAAGTGTGTGGTTTTTCCCACACGTATGGCATTGAGGTCTTTTCCCCTCCTCTAAAATAGAGATGACAGCTTCTTCAAGGACGATCCTGTCCGGTATTTTCTCAACTCACTCTCTGGCCTCATTTGTACCAGAACCTCGATGCAGGTTCCAAACCAGTTATTCCGGTCTGTCCTGTCTACAGCTAGGATGGTGTCCTCATCCTTCTTCAGGATGCAGCGTAGGATCCACCATATGTTGACCTCTGCTGGGATCCTGGTTATTTTTATTTTGTAGGATTTTCTTCCCATGTATGTGGGGAAGAAAATGTGTTGATCTGTTTTTATTGGGTGAACCGAGTGTTTTTGTGCCAGAGTTTCGCTCTTAAAGAGCACTGACACACTTCCATACTGTTTAACTCTTTGGCGGTATGTCACGTCTGGTTTGATGTCATTTGGTGCAGCTTCAATAGTGCTTGTTGGGAGCCTTATGGGTTTTTTGGTAATGATGTCAGCTGTTCTATAAATTAGCTTCTTTTTCTGTGTCATCTCTCTTACTTGTGGGGGTATGTGTATGTGTGGGGTGTCACTCTCAAACGTCACATAGTTGGAAGCTTCTTCCAAATACTGGGACTTTTGGGAAATTTCCATGGAGTAGTATTTAAAATCCTGTTGCTTAGCAACTGTTGCTGCAAATGAAATTTTGTTATTGTTGTTGTTGGTGGTGATGATGGTCTCATTCGTTGTGTTGCCACTGATTCCTTTTGTTGTGCTGTTGTTGTTCTCATTTATTGTGTTGTTGTTGTTGGGCGTGGTGGTGTTTGTGTTTGCTACCCATACTTCCTTCTGTGTGTGGATACATGTGACCTTTGTGACGTCAGGCGTGTTCAGTTGCTTACAAGCAGCTGAAGCTTGTTCCTCTACTAAATGTTGAGACGATAATTGTTTCTACTTTTGGCACAAGGCCAGCAATTAACCAGTACATTACTGGTGCTTTATTTTATCGACCCCGTAAGGATGAAAGGCAAAGTTTAATTCGGCGGGATTTGAACTCAGAATGGAAAGAGCCGTAACTCTATGCGTCAAAGCATGACGTCCGACCCTCTACCGATACTGCCAAGAGACGATAATGTTGGCATTCCTTTGTCCATGTCTGCTACTACCTGCTGGTCAAGTAGGCATGGCTTTCTCTTTCCATCTTCTTGTTTTGACAAAGAAGTAAGTGCCTTTGCTTCAGCCATTTGTTAAAAATTGAAGTGTTTTGCAATCATTTTTTTTCGAAAATATTTTGGATGTTTTTTGCCCTGATATTTTGGGAGACTGACCAGATGAAAATTTGACCTGTCAGTCCCTCTACAAATTGGTATAAAAACAAAAGTTCACAATGACGAATTTCTAAAGAAATTTAAACAAAACTTACCGAGAAAGTTTAACACATGTGTCTATCCCAGAGAGATAGATTTATGAATAGCCGCAATATCTCAAAATTATCATTTACGCTATCCGATGAAA
>OZ024740.1:113065026-113090026 GCA_964016885.1 Eledone cirrhosa
CTGAATATCTGAGGCTGCAGGTAGTGGCTTGATATTCAATCCAACGGACTTTCCAGTTAACCAACATCAATGACTGAGATTCAAGGAATAACAATAACAATAATAATAATAATAATATGTTCAAAATATTATGTTCAAATAATATGTTCAAAAACAACCAAAGAAACTTCTACAGAAAAATTGGTAAGTCAACAATAACTGCTAAATCAATACCACCCAAGGAGGAAGTGCAAGAATTCTGGGAAAAGATCTGGGCCGAAGAAAAAGTTCATAACATACATGCCCCATGGATAGACAGACAAATGAAAGATACAGCTCACCTTGAGGAACAAACATGGGAAAATATAACAGTTGAACAGTTGCGCTTGGCTCTAAGAAAAACCAGCAAATGGAAATCCCCAGGAAAAGACAAAATACAAAACTTTTGGATAAATGCCTTCACAGAGTCTCATGAGCTGTTAGCCCAACTTTACAATGAAATAGTTAAGGAGCCAGAAAAGATACCTTCATGGCTAGTTAACGGCATTACATTCCTGCTTCCGAAGAATGATGAGACAAACAATCCCAAAAATTACAGACCGATAACTTGCTTGACCACAATGTATAAAATGTTAACATCAGTCCTAACTGAATACACATATGACCACCTGATAACAAATGACCTATTTCCCATTGAGCAGAAAGGGTGTAAACGAGGCTCATATGGCTGTAAGGATCAGCTTCTGGTTAACAAAATGATACTGGAAGATTGTCATAATAGACACAAAAATCTATCGATTGCTTGGATAGATTATAAAAAAGCATTAGATAGTTTGCCACACAGTTGGATTGAAAAATGTTTAGAGATTTTCAAAGTATCCCCCGTTGTCAGGAGGTTTTTGTCATTCAGTATGAAGACATGAAAAACGACACTCCTTTTGAATAGTGAAACAAAATCACTGGAAGCTGGAGAAGTTAATATTAATTGTGGAATTTTTCAGGGTGGCTCTTTATCACCGCTTTTATTCTGCATCGCACTTATACCATTAAGTAAAATGCTCAATGAAACAAAACATGGATATAAAGTCTATGACAAAACCATTAATCACCTGTTCTACATGGATGACCTGAAACTATTTGCAAAAAATGATGAACAATTGCAAGGGCTATTATCCACTGTGAAGCAGTTCAGTGATGACATTAAAATGGAGTTTGGACTAGATAAATGCGCCAAAGCAACGTTCACCAGAGGAAAGCTGCTGAAGAGTTCAGACATTAATCTTGATCGGGGGAACGTGATAAGAGAACTTGATCAAGAAAAAACTTACAAATATTTAGGTGTTTGTGAAGGAGACGGAATCAAGCACTCGACAATGAGGGAAAGGATAAGGAAGGAATGTTACCGCAGAGTAAAAGCAATCTTAAGAACGGAATTGAATGCAAGGAATAGGATCGATGCCATAAACACGCTTGCCATACCAGTAGTAACCTACAGTTACAATGTCATCAACTGGTCAAGCACAGAGATCCGTAGGCTCGATACAAAAATTCGAAAATTCTTAACCATGCACAGAATGCATCACCCTAAGGCAGATATAGATAGAATATATCTCCCTAGGAAAGAAGGAGGACGTGAGTTAATCCAGTTAGACATTGTGTTGAAAACTGCAACAATTGGATTATCTACATATCTAAGGGAATCACATGATTGGATGATCAAACTCGTTTTGAAACACGAAAGCATCAAAAGATCATATTCCATTACAAAAGATGCACAAAGATACAGTAATGGACTACAAATTTCAGAAGTCCTATTTACTGCTGAAATGGAAAACACAGAAAAAGCAAAGCAGGTAAAAGTAACTGCAAAGAAAGAACTGCTACAGAAACTGGCTAAGAAATGGCAAGAAAAGCCTCTGTATGGAAAATACCCAGAGCGAGCTAACAATCCTGATGTTGACAAAACTTTAACCCATCAGTGGTTGGCATCCTCTGGACTGAAATCGGAGACTGAAGGACTGATTATATCGGCACAAGATCAGTGTCTGCCAACAAAAAATTACCAAGCCAACATAATAAAAAATGGGTGCAGCCCATTATGCCGTGTATGCAAAAAACAATCAGAGACCATTGACCATATAATTTCAATGTGCAGTCCTATAGCTCCAACCGAATACCTAAACAGGTATGACAGAGCTGCACAATACATACATTGGATAATGTGTAAGCATTTTGACCTGCCCCATCAAAAGAATTGGTGGGAGCATCAACCACCTCCCATACTTGAAAAAGATCACATCTCAATCTTGTGGAACTTTAGCATCCAAACAGACCGAAAAATAGATGCAAACAGACCTGATATAATATTGAAAGACTTTCAAAAGAGGGTATTCCTGCTAATTGATATGTCTGTTCCAATAGACAAGAATGTATCTATAAAAACATTTGAAAAATTGAGCAAGTATAAGGACCTGGAGATAGAAATTGGAAAAATGTGGAAATTGAGAACTAAAACAATACCAGTGGTTGTAGGCGCTCTGGGAATGATACCTAAGGGGTCTAGTGATTACATATCGCAAATCCCAGGAAACCCGCGTATAGGAGAAATATAAAAGATAGTACTAATGGGAACTGCCCATATACTAAGGAAGATTCTGTCAATATAAGTACATCACAAGTCTAAACACTAAAGCTGCATGTGTGAATATGTATGTTCTTTCTTGAACATGGCGGACCTTGTTGTCTCTTGAGGTGACTGGTTGTGACTTGGTGATAACTCGTATGAACATAAAGCAAGATAAATGCAACTGTAATAATAATAATAATAATAATAATAATAATAATAATAATAATAATAATAATAATAATAATAATAATAATAGCAATTTCACCACCACCACCACCAATCTCAGCATAATAATAATAATTGCTATTATTAAACAAAATGTTTAATCCAATATTAAGAAAATATGTCAACACATATACGCGACTAACCCCATAGATTCAACGATCAAACAAAATACAGTCTATTCAACAAAACTCAGTAACGACAACGCCATCACTACAGTCACTGCCGCCGCCGCCCATCCATCATTACTACCACTATCCCATCATCGCCGCCACCACTCCTTCATTGCTACGACCGCTATCCCCCCATTACCTCCTGTTAACTTACGAAAGGTGAAGATGGCGGTATCACTAGACAATATTAATAAACAAGATTAATATTTAATTTTGGATCAGGAATGTTAGAGTCGAAAAGGAGGAAAATGACAAAATGACTAAATAACTACTAACCACCACTACCACGATCAAAACTCTGGTCAAGTCGACTTAAACGCTATTTCTACTCCAACTTCAACACCATCACTACAGTAATACGATCACATTACCACCACCACTGCCTCATTATCGCTACCGCCGCTATTCTCTCCCACTACCTCCTGCTAGTTGCTGCTAGCACAGCACCGCCACTACCACCGCCACCGCTGCCTCATTATCACTACCGCCGCTATTCTCTCCCGCTACCCCCTGCTACATTGTAGAATCCCCCTAAAAGAGGAAGGCATCAAAATATATAAATAGACTGAATTGATGACCCGGTCATAATCAGAAAAACAAAAATCAAAATCAAAGCAGCACAGCAACAACGAAAAACGTAAAGAAAATTAAAATGAAGAGAAAAACAAACAGACGGACAGAGAAGAGAAGGGAAAAACTAAGTCAGACATTCAAACACTACATTACAATGAAACTTATGCTTATTCATTTTTTTTTGGGGGGGGGGGGGGGGGGCCTGTTTATTTGTTTGTTTATTTATGTTCGTCTACAGCGTGATAATGCCACACAAAAATCACGTGGAGTGACAAAACCACCGGAGGCGATGAATTCACCGGTGGTTATGTAACCATATATTCGCCAATCCTCCATAAGAGTGTTTAAATGTCGAACCTAAACAGTTCGAATAACGGTGAAATAGAGACTAGAATGTCATGTGACAGACTCTCACCCAACAGGTGCTCCCTGGCTCGGCAGCAGGGATCTGGCTGTCAACCAAATACTGCTGGTGTCGGAGGAAGAAGAAGAAGGAAAGGGACCAGAACCAACTGGACGAAAGAATTGAATAGAACTGTTATGCAATGTTACCTGAAGAGTAACCCCAAGGAGAAAGGCTATAGGAAACGGATGCATAACATCTGGAACGAGAATGGTCTATTTAAATTAGATGAACAAAAATTGGCCGGGCAAGCTCGGGTAATAAGAACTAATGGGTGGATAAGCGAGCTGGAACTGGAGGAACTGAGCAGAGAGGTTAGCTTGGAGATGGAGGGTGGAGTATGCCAGGCAAACGAGCCAGTGGGAAATGAAGGCGAAGAGGTCGAGAGAACGGAGGAACCACCCGAAGCAGACAATGATCTGAATGCTGAGATAAATAATACCTGGAACAGAGATACGGCCACCGAGGAGATGAATTCTGACGGGCTAGGACAAGATTTGGTTGATATCCTAAACTTAGTGGTAGATGAATTGAACAATGATAGTGGGAGACCTATGAACCTAAGATTTTTAGACAGGAAAAAGTTAAAAGAAACAACAGCTAAGGTAAACAAAGTCACCCCATACCTTGAGGCGAGGAGCCTTCACCAGTGCAACAATATCCTCAAAGCAACAGCAAATACGGTGAGGAAACTATTTGGTATAAAGCCGAGAGGAAACAACAGACAAGAAAGAGCAGAGCCTTGGTGGAAGAAAAGACTGAGTGGTTAAATCAGGGAAATGAGAAATGACATTGGAAAGCTTGAGTCCCTACTGAATGGGACACTAAAAAACATAGACACTAAAAATAGACTGGAAATAAAGTACAAAACTAGTAGGAAAAAGCTAAATATTATCATAGAGGAACTGAAGCAACGCATTATAGCAAAGAGTGCAAAAATCAGGCGATACGAGAACAGAGTCAGTCAGTATAGACAGAGCCGCATGTTCGACAACAACCAGAAGATGCTGTTTGGAGAGCTTGAAGGGAAAGAAAGAGGCAACGACTTGCTCCCTGAGGCGGAACAACTAAAACATTCTGGAGAGGAATATGGGAGCAGGATGTTAAACATAATTACCAGGCAGTGTGGATTGAAACAGTACAGAAGGAGATTAGTGAACAGGCACACCAACAAACTGATTTGAGTATCACAGTTGAAACTCTTAAGGGGCAGGCCAAAAAACTAACCAACTGGAAATCACCAGACCCAGATGGTGTGCAGGGGTATTGGATTAAAAATATAACATCCCTCCACCCGAAACTGACAACCATGTTCAATGACTGCTTGATGTCAGGTGAGGTACCAGAGTGGTTGACAAAAGGTACCACAGTTCTGATAATGAAAGACCGAATCAAGGGTAATGATGTTACCAACTATAGACCTATCACATGTCTGTCCGTAATGAGGAAACTGTTGACAAGCATTATGTCTGAGGAAATCTACCATCACCTCCACACAAACAACTTGTTATCGGACGAACAGAAAGGATGCCGAAAGAAGTCACGTGGTACAAAGGACCAGTTACTTATGGATAAGATGGTAATGAGGAATTGCAAGAGGAGACACACTGGTCTTGCCATGGGATGAATAAACTACAAAAAGGCATTTGACATGGTGCCTCATTCTTGGATCACCAAAAGCCTGGAGATCTTCAAGGTGGCAGATAACATCAGACAGTTGTTGGGCAAAAGTTTGAACTCCTGGGAAACAGAGTTAACATCAACTGGAGAAT
Organism: Eledone cirrhosa; assembly: GCA_964016885.1. Classification (NCBI taxonomy): domain Eukaryota; kingdom Metazoa; phylum Mollusca; class Cephalopoda; order Octopoda; family Eledonidae; genus Eledone; species Eledone cirrhosa. The sequence goes on from OZ024740.1 coordinate 113,070,775, forward strand.
CCTTGGGAAGCGTGAAGATCAAGAGAGGTATCTTCCAGGGAGATAGTCTGTCCCCTCTGTTGTTTGTCCTTGCCCTGATGCCCCTGACCAGTGTACTGCGAAAAGTGAGAGCAGGATACAGGTTGGGAAAGGGAGGGCTTACCATCAATCACCTCCTCTTCATGGACGATCTTACGCTCTTCGGGAAGAGTGAGAAGGAGTTGGATGTGCTTGTTGACACTGTCCGTATTTTCAGCAAAGATATATGTATGCAATTTGGTATTAGTAAGTGTGGAGTCATTGTGATGAAGAGGGGTAAGTTGAGCAGAAGTACCGGAATCCAGGTACCAACAGGTGAGATGATAAAGGAAATTGACTCTGAAGAAGGATACAAGTATTTGGATGTTCTGGAGGCTGATGACATCAAGAACAAAAAAATGAAGGAATTGATAAGAACTGAATACATTCGGAGAGTAAGGAGCGTATTAAAGTCACATCTGAACAGTAGGAATGCCATAAGTGCAGTAAATTCCCGAGCTGTGTCTATTATTAGGTACAGTGCGGGAATTCTTAGATGGAATGTTGCTGAACAAAAAGAAATGAATAGGAAGACTAGGAAGCTATTTACTATCTACAACATGTTCCACAAGAGGAGTGATGTCGATAGACTCTACTTAAGGAGATCTGAAGGTGGAAGTGGTCTTATCAGCAGAGAGGACTGTGTTCAGATGGAGAAAAACAACCTACACAAATACGTGACTGATAGTAAGGAGCCAATGCTCAGAACTGTACTGAAGGAGGGGAGAATAGGCCAGGGGATGTCCAAGAAGGAAATAACATCAAGGAGAAAGAGCAGCCTTCAGGAAAAATCCCTTCATAGTACTTTCTTTGAGAAAACTGAATTTAGAGATCCACAGACATGGAACTGGTTGAAAAGAGGAGACCTTAAAAAGGCTACAGAAGGAATGTTAATGGCTGCGCAGGAGCAGGCCCTCAAAACGAAGGGGTTGAAACACCATATTTACAAGGAGGAGGCTAGCCCACTGTGCAGGATCTGTGGAGAGAGAGAGGTGACTGTGGCTCACATTGCATCCGAGTGTAAACACCTAGCCCAGACTCACTATAAGGGCTGGAGACATGATGTGATGGGCAGGGTGATCCACTGGCACCTATGCAAAGTAAACAATTTACCACATTCTGAGAAGTGGTATGAGCATAAGCCAGAGGCGGTGATAGAAAAAGATCAGGTGAAGGTGCTGTGGGATGGTAGGATACAGACGGACAAGAAACTGGAACACGATAGACCTGACCTGGTGGTTGTGGACAAAGAAAAAAGATCGTGCCTGATTGTGGATGTGGACTGCCCATTCGACACGAGAGTACAAGAGAAGGAGAGGGAGAAAATTAACCGATACCAGGACTTAAAGTGGGAGGTAAAAAGGATTTGGAACTGCCATGAAGTCAAAGTGATCCCGATTGTCATAGGCGCACTAGGGACTATCTCAAAAAGTTTCCAGGGATGGTTAAAGAAAATTGGCCCCTTCACGCTTTTTGGAACGCTTCAAAAGGCATGCTTGCTGGGAACAGCAAGAACCCTCCGATACGTCCTGAATATCTGAGGCTGCAGGTAGTGGCTTGATATTCATTTCAACAAACTTTCCAGTTAACTAACATCAATGACTGAGACTCAAAGAATAATAATAATAATAATAATGCTTTTTTATTAACCACAAGGGTTTACATAAAGTAGATATTAAGGACAACAGTACAGGACAATACAGGACGGTACAAATGGGCATTTCTGCGTGTAAAAAAAACAGAGGATGTAATAAAAAATAACAATGAAAAATTCCCCAATAGGGGGGAGACTTTCGAGGGACATTTGTGGAGAAAGCCCATTAAAAGGCCACAGTGACCCTGACCATCAGGGCAAGTCCCCTCTCCAAGTTTTCCACCTTTAATTTACAGACACATACTCAGAGTAGGCCCATTCACTCGGGCCATACTTGCTTCTCTCACCCATCTTTCAACAAAATGCTGGGAAGAGAGCACTTCCCTCTCTACCCTGATTCTCATTTTCAAATGAAATTTGAAAAAGTTAATCAGGGCATCATCGAAGAGGTAAGTGCTCGTCTTCAGCCCTTTCAAACGTGTCCCCCATACTATCTCTTTCGCCATGGCTACCAGACAGATAAAAATCTGCCTGCCCTTCCCGGCTAAATGAAGAGTGCGGGGCAATCCTCACGATGGACTCAGCTGTTAGCTGGATCCGTCATACACGTGACAGCAGGTGTTCAGCAGGTGTTCCATGCCTGTAGAGTTTATCCCCAACTGGCAGAGCTCCTCTGTAGCACTGCCAGGCTAGGGATTTCTGGAAGTTCTCCATAGGCCCCGGCCCGAAAATCCTTCCGAAGAGTTTGGCTAGTTGATTTTCGTCGACGCCTAGAGTTTCGCCAAATACGTCGTCGCTCTTCCCCTCTACTAATACTCTATAGAACGCCAAGGTGGAGTTTCCACCGATCATATTGCCCGATTGGTCGAGGGCTGTGAGCGCCTGAAGACATTCCAATCTCCAAACGCTCCCTCTCGGTCTTCGCTTGACCCAGGACTGCAGCTCCGTCAAGGAGACGAGCTGGGGAAAGACGCGTCTAGCAAACGGCGACCACACCTTATCACCGCCGAGGAAGAGGTGGAGATGTCGTAGCCTGAGCGCGTGTCTGCGCATCATCAGCCACGGCATGCCCAGCCCTCCACGTAACGGGTGTTGACAGCAGATGGACAGCCTGACCATCGGAGCGCGTCCCTTCCACAAAAAGCGAAAGAGCAAACGCTCCAGCGCAGTCAGGCGGGGCTTAGGACAAGGTACGACGGTCAGGCGGTAGTAGATGACGGACGCGATGTACGCGTTAGCCACCTCCGCTTGACCTTTCAGGGATAGCTACCTCTACGCCCATTTCTGGGTGAGAGAAGCCACCTTGCTCGTCACCTCGTCCCAGTTTTTGTCCGTCTGGAGGTCCGGACCGAACCAGACCCCTAGCAATTTAACTGGTCCGTCCGTCCAGCGCCCGACGCCGCTGTTGAACGGCATGGACCTGCCTCTCCAGGTGCCGAGCTGCAGGCCCACTGACATTTTCTGGTCGATCATTGCTCCTGTCACCGCCTCGTATTCTCTTAGTGTAGTGCCGATCGCCTCGATGTGTTTGGCGTTCGACACCACTACAGTGACATCTTCCGCATATGCTGACACGGATCTTCCGCATCCTAGCTCGTGCGGGACCCCCTCAACCTCTCAAGTTTGTGCAGTAATGGCTCGAGAATCAATACGTACAAGAGGAACGAGAGGGGACACCTTTGGCGGACCGAGCGCATGATGTTGAACGGTTCCGAGAGGTGACGGTTCACTCTCACCACAGAGTAGATGTCGCTGTGCATGGCAGCGATCCAGCCTCTGAAGACGGGCCCAAAACCAGCCGCCCTCAGGACTGCCGCTAGGTAACGATGGTCGACCCTATCGATAGCTTTCGACTGATTTAAATTGATCAAGGACCCACCCGTGCCAGGTTCCCTAGCTACCCTCTCTACGATGTATCGCATGAGGTAGAGGTAGTCGTGGATGGATCTGTCGGGAATGGCGCACGTCTGCGCCTCTCCCACCAGACCACCAACGACAAGCGCCGACCTCTTTGCTAGCACCTAGGCCAAAATCTTGAACTCTGTGTTTAGCAGAGTTATGGGCATGAAATTATCTATGTTATCCCCCTTGTTCGGATCCTTTCTCAGCAACGCCACAGTTCCTCGGCTCACAGAGCTGGGAATTCTCCCGTTCTGTTGAAAGTTGCAGTAGACGTCCGCCAAGAGTCCTCCAAACAAGTCTGGCATCTGTGCGTAAAGTTCATAGGGCAGACCATCCAAACCAGGCAATTTACACCTTGTGCAGCCAGTCATTGCCTCCCGTACTTCAGCGGCCGTTATCGGCTTTTCGCAACACTCCGCCTCAGTGGCCGAGAGCTGCGGCAGTCTGTCGAGGTAGACACTAAAGTCCATCCCTCGATCTAGCCCGCCACTTCCCCCGAACATCTGTGCGAAGTGTCGCTGAAAAGTTTCACACATTTGCCCGGGATCGAGTAGCATGTGCCCGTCGTGGTCCACCAAAGACCGGATCGTGGCTTTGTTGCCACGACGCGCCTCAGCCACTCGGGCCCATTGAACGGCTTTCGTCCCCTCGTGTCAGAGCACGCACCCTAGCTCTGACAACACAGCCTTGGTGCTTTGCCTTGAAGAATTGGTCAAGGGCCAATTTCGCCGCAAGTACGTCGCTCGCGATGCCTTTGCTAAACGCCTCGTCTAATTTTCTAACTAATTCTCCCTCTGCTCTATTTTTCTCTATTGCTAAAGCCTTACTAAACCTAATGGACTCTATTCTAATCGCTCTTTTCAGAGCAAACCACCACTTGTTGTTGACGATGGCCCCGTCAACGCCCGCTTAACTAGTTCGCTAATCCGGTCTCTGTAGGCCTTGCGCGCTGGTAAGGACGCGTTTAGCTTCCAGTAGCCGGGTCCTCGTCTATGAAGCTTATCTAAGTCAAGGACACAGATCACGAATTTGTGGTCCGTGTAGCTGCCTATCTTGAATTGTGGACAGCCTATGCTAGACCTATCTATTTCCCTACAAAATACTCTATCTAGATATGATCTGGATGACCCTATGCGATTTGTCCAAGTCCACATTGGCACATTCGGGAAATCCAATCGGTACCTGTCAGACAGTTCAACACGCCTAAGCGGGTTGGTGAGGCTCTTGCACCCTCCTCCCCTATCCGCTAATCCCAAACATTCCCAGCGTGCATCTAAGATCCCGTTCCAGTGAGCCCACTAACACTAAATAGCGGGACGTTCCAAGAAAGGTCTCCAGACACCGGAAGAAGTCAGGCCGCCCTGCTCCCGTCGGGGCATAGACGGCCACTAGCCTGAAAGCTTGCCCGTCTCCGCTGGTCACGTCTAGCACGACCAACTTACCTTCTGGGTCCAGGAAGATGGCCCGTATGGCGAGATCCAAACCTCTCCGAAAAAGCACAGCAACTCCTCCCCCCGATCCAGGACGGCTGGGAGATGCGTACACATCGTAGCCGCCAAACATCGGTGTGAAGGCCCGTGCTTCGGAGATTCTGGTCTCGCTGATGGCCACTACATCTATGTTTAGTGACCTGAGGTCGTTGAGCAGGTGACCCTGCTTCCATGACGACCCCAAGCCACGCGCATTTATGCTGCCTATTCTGAGGGATGTCATGTTTAAAATAGAGTGGAAAAGATGGGAAAGACCACTTACCGTACCTTTCGTAGAGGAAGGATGGTTTTTCCATCCCTTTTCACTTGATCGTCTGGTGAAGGGACCGTTGAATCGTCCCTTCGGCTGGTCGTCGGCTTTTCCATGAGTATGTCCGAATATACTCTTCGGTTGAGAGTCCCTCCTAGGTCTCTGAAATCACCAGCTGCGTTGGGGAATTTCGTTTTAATGTTTGTGTATTGTTTCTGTGCTATTTTTAGCAGACTTATGTTCGTTGGCATTTTGATTTGTGCTGGTATTATGTAGTCGTGCTGTGAAATGTCTGTGTGTTCAATTATGTAAGTCATTAGTTTCTTGTTGTGTGTATTTATTGCCGTGCATTTGTTTTTCTGGGGGTGGGGTGTGGTTCTGCTATTTTCTTGTCGTTGTTGCTGGGTGTGTGTGTTTTGTTGTTGTGTTTGCGATGTTGGTGCTTGTGGTAGTGGTGTTGAAGGTGTTGTTCTTGTTGGCGGTGGGGTTGTCGCCGGTGGTGATGGTGGTGCTAGTGTGGGTGGTGATGGTGTTGGTGGTGTTGCTGCTGTGAGTCTCTTTGCAGTAGCCTTTACCCTTTTTTCATTTCTTTCCCCCCTTTTCGAAGGCGACGATGCGCTGCTTCTGAGTTTGTGCCTGCTTACGACGTTTTGCCATCCCTCTCCCACCTCACACTCCATGTCTGATTCTGTGAGATCGGGGAGGAGTACCAGCTCCACTCTTTCACTTGTTGTTGTTGGTGATGTTTGCACTGGAGTCTCTGTTGCAGCTGCATTTGGTATTACTGTTGTTGTTGTTAATACTTCCACTGCTGCTGATGTTTTTGATTTCCGTGGCGTGGGTATGGGTGCCACGGACCTATCGTTCCTGGTTTCCACTTTCCTGTTGCTGATAGCCGTGGAGCCGGTTTCGGAAGGAGGGGGGTTTTCTCCTTTCTCATGGTCTTCTCGTTGCAGAAGGCCCTGAGGTGAGTCTTCGATCCACAGCGAAAGCATTTCGGGCGTTTGCCCTCAACACTTATGGGCAGTTGAGTGCCGTTATCGAAGTCTATCACACCCGGGATAGCTTCGATGCACTCCTGGTTGGTTTGGATTAACATCTCAATGGAAGTGCCGACCCAATCTTCTCTTACTTTTTTCTGTACTTGCAGTACAGTTGCTTTGTCCTCGATTCCGATGAGGACAGACGCGGCCAGCCAAGAAGGGGCATCTCGGGGGGTACGTGGGTCAGTTTGACCCTCACAATTTTTTGCCCGCAGTAGGAGGGCACCAACACCATTTCCTCGCTCCTTAGGGTCACTAAGGATTGAGCCTTTGCCTCCTGGGGTGTGGCAAAAAGCACGTCTCCGGTGGCATATTTCTTGCCTCGGGTGATATGCGTTTTCCGCTGCCACACAGACCCTAAGGCTTTTTGTATTTGAGCCTCTGTGGCTCTTTCAACCCTACGGGATTTTGTGCTTACTGTACGGTACGTGACCGTACAGTGCTGTTGGGTTTCGAAAAAATTTTCGGCTGCCTTGCAGATTGCTAGGTGTCCGGTTTTCGTCACCATCTTCTTCGCTTCCTGTAATTCCTCATTTGTTATGAGGATGGTTTCCAGGTTCTTTGCGATACCTGCAGACGAGATTGGTTTTTCTTTGCTGCTGTTGTTGTTGTTGTTGTTGTTGTTGTCGTCAGAGCTGCTGTTTCTTTTGTTGTTGCTGCAGGTACTACGACTACTGCCGCCGCCGCTGTTGCTGTGGTTGTTGTTGCTGCTGCTGCTGTTGTTGTTGCTGTTGCTGCTAATGCTGTTGTTGTTTATGCTGCTGCTGATGCTGTTGCGGCTGCTACTGTTGTTTTCCTTGTCACTGTTGCTGTTGTTATTACGGCTGCTACTGCTATTATTCCTGACGTCAGACGAATGAAATGGGTTTTCGTATTTCCCGCACACCTTTTTCGTCGTTGTCGTCGTCGTCGTGGAGAAATCTTGCACGCTTTGCACGTGATTTTTCTTTTCTGGCGTCGTTTGCGAAAGAGAAGGGAGGGAGAGAGACACATTTAGAGAAGGGAGGGAGAGAGACAATCTTCTCTCTGCTGTAGTGACGATTGAGGAAGAAGAAGACGGAATGAGTGGGAGTGACCTATGAAAATTTTTTTTCGTAGCCATGTTGTTTTTTTGTTTAAAATAAATATTGGGCACAAAACCCCAATAGGTGGTTATTTAACCCCGAAGGGCCAAATAACGGGCAGAAAGACCCCTCTCACGAGGAGGAGGGTGTTTTTGTCTACAATTTGGTTAAAGTTTTAAACAATTTACAATTGATATAGCGGTCAAAATTTACAATACCTTACAGAACCGAGCCTCCGTCAACCATAGCATTCAATAATAATAATAATAATAATAATAATAATAATAATAATAATAATAATAATAATAATAATAATAATAATTGTTTCTACTTATGGCACAAGGCCAGCAATAACCTAGTGCATTACTGGTACTTTATTGTATCGACCCCGTAAGGATGAAAGGCAAAGTTAACCTCGGCAGGATTTGAACTCAGAATGGCAAGGGCTGTAACTCTATGCGTCAAAGCATGGCGTCCGACCCTCTACCGATACTGCCAATCCAAGCAATACAAGGATGATTTGTTGTCTTCATTACATTTATTGATTGGTGACGCGCGTTTCGCTTATTGATCAGTTGTGGTAATGACCACACCAGAGGTCCGATGAGCTTTTGATTCCAGAGTCGGGTCAGATCGATACAGATCGAACCTTGAGGTTATCAATAGAGAAACGCGCGTTACCAATCAATGAACATAATGGAGATATAACAAAACGTCCTTGTATTATTATATTTGCCCTTTGTTTAGCTCTATACCTTGCTACAGACTTGACACTCCCTGGATATATATATATATATATATATATATATATATATATATATATATATATATATATATATATATACATATATCCAAAGATATATATATATATATATATATATATATATATATATATATATATATATATATATATATATATATATATGTATGTATATATATATATAATGAAAAGGTTAGAGACGATATCACATATTCAACTTCAGTTTATTACATCTCATCTATTATGTACATTCTAAAGGCAACAAATATTAAATAGGCAACAGTTATACGATTCTTTGACGTCAAACATTAGTTTAAATGATACTCCTTCTGATAACATATATGTAATACCCTGTGGTACCCACAACGTGGAGTTCTTACGCCTGATTACACCGACTGCATTATGAATTTATTTCTTTTCACCCCTCGTCCTTTAAAACAATTCGGGTCAGTGCTTAACTGTTTTGTTAGGTAGTATGAAAATGACTGATGGGTTATATAAGTCCTTTGTGTGCGTAGTTCCTTGTGGTTGTTTAGACAATATACTTGTCATCTGGTAAAGAACGCAATTAGGTTCGCAAATAGATTAAAGGTTTTTATCATTTCTCTATTTAGAGGGAAATACGTATGTTTGGCAAGTTTACATGTACTAGAAATGTGAAATAACTCAATATACACATTTACCCATCTTCCTTTATCACTAATCTGAATATATACAGTGAGGTCTTCATCATATAATTCAGTTTCTTAGCACACAAACTAATACATGTCTTATTTAATTCAGGATAATATTATATATGATAGGGTGTATGACACTCGGCTCCGCATTTTCTTGTGATTGTTTAGCTGATATACAAAGCTTCTTACGGGAAACCCAACTAGATTCGAAATTCAATTCAACGTATTTATCATTTTTTTTTACTTTACAGGGGAATACGTTTATTTGTCTATATACTAAAAATGTGTAAACTTATATATACATTTACGGAGTCACAGTTACCTTTGTTCAATATACATACACATTATATGTATGTATATATGATTTTCAACAAGAATACGATTAAGGTAATTTAGAGCTGCCTCAATAATAGAGGATCAGAAATCTTCAACACGCATACCATACAAATTAACAACTCGTCCCAGGCATCCTAGGAATGTAATTGTAGGGACCAAACTCGAAGCCTACTGGAGAATAAATGCCTGTCCAATGACAATACGAAATAATAGTAGTCCTTTGAAAACATAATTTATTTATATATCTTATCCATTCATGTCTAAAACAGATAATTTCAAAATTAATATCTTTCATTGTTGAGTAGATTTAGACGGTTTGGGCTGCTACTTCCAGCGTCATTATAAGACCGTCGTATTGTCCTGATATATTAAGTCCGACATGTTCACATAGTAATTGAACGATACAAGGCAATGCGGTCTCGGCACCGTCATACTATGTATGCTATATATATTCAACTTCTTTTTTTTTCCAAAGAATTGTCCTCCTGACAAAGGAATTGTGATTCTTCCAATATCGGCCATACAAATGTTTTGAAAAAAACTAACATTGTTTCTTCAATTACAGAAACCATTGTTAGGGAACTATACGAGTAAAGCTGACTTATTTTAGTCCATCTAGCTTACACCTCACCCTACATCGAGATTATAGCTTAGATTTAATAGGTTTAATTACTGCTTTGAGTTGATAATTTATTAATATATCTTATCTTTTCATTGAGATGTCTAAGTATTAGAGACAGATAACCTTTTAAGTTAATATATATATAAAAAAGATAAAATCGAAAATGCATTTTCGATTTCATCTTTTTTCCTTATACTTTCACTCATGTAGGACATCTCGTTTTTTTTCATTTAAAAAATAAACCCTCTTATATATATATATATATATATATATATACACCATCACTGATTATTAATATCGATGTAGTTTTTTATATTGATATTGCATGGGCATCCACTGATGGCCCACTTATGTGTATATACAATGATTATATACAAGTTTCTACATAACTTGGACATTATTAATCCCACCATGTAGAAATATTATAAACGAAACGATCGTATGGAAAGAAAGAGAGATTTATTTAATTACGTCTCATATAAAATAATACAACCAATTATCCATGGAATACTATATAGTTAGCACCCCAAACACATAATTGGGATTATATTCAGGTATATCCTAATGTTTGTTGAGTGAGATGGAGTTGGTCAGAGTATCGCTTAAAGCTTTCTCTGTTAATGTATTAAATATATATATATATATATATATATATATATATATATATATATATATATATATATATATATAGGAAAAGAGTCAGAATACCGACGACTGAGCTTCGGCCGTTTCGACAGCTAGATCCGAACTAATCTGAACTACATACTGCTGCTGGTTTAGTTCGGATCTAGCTGTCGAAACGGCCGGAGCTCAGCCGTCGGGGTCCTGACTCTTTTCCTATTACCCACTCTACTACCCTAAGTATCGAGTACTCTGGTGCGTTATATTCCACCTGGTTCCTCACCACACTTTCAATATATATATATATATATATATATATATATATATATATATGTGTGTGTGTGTCTGTGTGTGTGTGTGTCGGTGTGTGATATATTGAAATTATGACTGTGCTCAAGTTTGGTCAGTTTAATTAAGTATATGACTGATAAGAAATAATTATTTCTAATATAGGCACAAGGCCAGTAAATTGGAGGGAAGGGAAAGTCCATTAAATTGACCCCAGTACGTTACTGGTGTTTTATTTTATCGACCCCGTAAGGATGAAAGACAAAATTAACCTCGGCGGGATTTGAACCCAGATCGTAAAGGGCCGTAACTCTTTGAGGCAAAGCATAACATCAGACCCTCTACCGATACTGCCAATCCACCGACTATATACTGCTAATCCACTGATAAGAAATAATTGTTTCTACTTTAGGCACAAGGCCAGCAATTACCCAGTGCATTACTGGTACTTTATTTTATCGACCCTGTAATGATGAAAGGCAAAGTAAACCTCGGCGGGATTTGAACTCAGACCGTAAAGGGACGTAACTATGTTGGAAAGCATGACGTCCGACTCTCTACCGATACTGCCAATCCAAGAAATAATGGCAGACAAGATTACCTGTCAATCGGTTGACACTACACCACCAATTCTAACAACTGACCAATATGCCACTAGTATGATGAGTCTGAAGACAGAGCCGCCAAAGTTACAAAACTTTAATACAAATATGGATTTAGGCACACCGCTGTTTCAAACTAAACATAAAGAACTTGTGGGGAAATAAAAAAAAGACCATCAATAAAAATAATCAAACAAGAACCCAGTTGTGTTTTCAATAAAACTGGTTCTACTTACACAAACTGTGTATGTATGTATGTATGCATGTATTTATGTATGTATGTATGTGTGTCTATATATGTATTTATATACACACACTCATATATATATATATATATATATATATATATATATATATATATTTATATGTATATATATATATATGTATATATATATATATATATATATATATATATATATATATATATATATATATTTATATGTATATATATATATATATGTATATATATATATATATATATATATATATATATATATACATGTGTATATATTATCTACGCGCATACATATAAACAAATCCTCCCAACCATCTACCTATATATCTCTGAAAAAAGTTCTGGAGATAAAAGAGACAAGCTGCAAAAAGTAAGTCACTATTGCGCGATTAAATGATAAGCAAAATAAAAGACATTAAAGGGTGAGTACAGTTTAGAAAGTAAGATAGAAAGAGCGCGAGAGAGAGAGAGGGGGAGTGAGAGACAGACAGATAGATAGATAGATAGAGAGAGAGAGAGAGACTGACAGGCAGAAAGACAGATGTACAGACAGACGGGCAGGAGATACATGGAAGATTAATGTTAAAGCAGTCGTAGCAACAATATCGAGGCGTGAGAACCTATTATAGCCAAACTATGTTTCACCATATTTGTTTATATATATATATATCGGATACTCTCCTAACTGTGTATAATCTATAAAGACCTTAATGTGTTACCTCAATTTATTTTATATATATATATATATATATATATATATATATATATATATATATATATAAATATATATATATATATATATATATATAAAATATATAAAATATATATATATTTTATATATATATATATTTTATATATATTATATATATATTATATATATATATTTATATATATATATATATTTTATATATATATATATTTTATATATATATATATATATTTATATATATATATATTATATATATATATATATATATATTTTATATATATATATATAATTGAATATATGAGAGGGGTGAACACCGATACAAGAGTATACATGTGTTCGAATTGCAAATGACCAAGTTAGCTAGGTTGAAAAAATACTAATTTAAAACAATATGGTTTGCCTGTCTCGATTTAAAGTAATAAATCAATAAAAATAAAGCTATATTGGGTAACCACCGTTTGATACCCGGACAGATCTAAATCTGTTTCGCAACAATTATTGACACTGCACTCAGTGCTCCTGTGGGAGACCCTGCATGGACACTCTGGAAGTGGAAGACCAAGGTTAACGTATGTTGATGCCCTAAGGACAGACACTGGTCTGTTGGAGACGCAGGACATGGCAGCGATATTGAGGGACAGAGACCGCTGGAGAGAACTCGTCTATGGATCTCGGGAATTTTACCCGCCCTATATATATATATATATATATATATATATATATATATATATATATATATATATATATAACGAAGGAAATGTGGTAAGGAACCAGGTGGACCATAACGCACCAAAGTACTCAATACTTGAGGTAGTAGAGTGGGTAATAGGAACCAGTAAGACCCCGACAGCTGAGCTCAAGCCGTTTCGACGGAATTAGCCGTCAAAACGGCTTGAGCTCAGCTGTCGGGGTCTTACTGGTTCCTATATATATATATATATATATATATATATATATAAAATTAGAATTGGTGCTCTGAAATAGCGATATATATATGAATGTATATATAGTGTATTTTGCAATACACTGTATGCTTAATTAAAAGCATTTCGAAGACCTTACGCTATTGTTTTAGAGTAGTGACAGTCTCACTTACTTTAAATTTTCAACAAACAATATATACATTCATATATATATATATATCGCTATTTCAGAGCACCAATTATAATTTACAATTTCTGCTTGACCGGCAACCGCTCTGTATAATCAGTTCCTGATTATTATTAGAATTCTATAAGAGTCAAACATTCATGATTTTCAGCAAACAGGCGGAGTACTTAGCTTTGATAAGCACCAAAAAGTGCGATACAGAGCTCTGTCAGCTTTATCTCTCCTGTTTTCTGAAAATTAAATTAAGTGAGACTGTCACTACTCTAAAACAATAGCGTAAGGTCTTCGAAATGCTTTTAATTAAGCATACAGTGTATTGCAAAATACACTATATATACATTCATATATATGTATATATATATATATATATATAACCAATAACTTCTGAAGAACAGATAAGACAAAGTTACCAAATTTTACTTCTTTGTCCCGACTGCAGTTGCACCATTGTTTGTAAAGGTGCCCTCTGTATTTGGTATTTTAACGCAAAATTTACATCGAGGACATATCTCCAACGAGTCGATATTTTCTGCATCGATATAATTTCACTGTATGTAGGTACGTATGTATGTTCTTTTGGTTTTATAATTTCACAATTTTTTTTACCAATAGAGAGAGTCGGTTTCTAACACAGACACAAGACTCTCTAATTGGAATTTACACAACATCAACTAGGTAGATATGTATGTATGTCTGCATGCATACATGTGTAGATATGGATGTTATTGTATGTGTGGATGTGTATGTTTTCAGTTGTATGTGTGAATGTGTATATGCTTTGTATCTTTACATGTGATATGCAGTTATTAGATGTGATATGCAGTTATTACATGTGATATGCAGTTATTGGAATGTTTTACATATTTTCACTGTTCCATTAATGGATTGTACTTGTAATTTCCTAACTAGTTGTGAAGGTGTAATCATGGTGGAGTATCTGCAGATTTCTCATCAGTTCTGCATAAATATTCTCCTTTTCACTAATCTTTGATATTAGCTGGGCAGCTAATTTCCACTACTTTGCATGCTTTCTTCTCATATCATAATATCTGGTCCGTTATGCCTGCATTTTATTCGGGTTTTTACTGGAAAATTCCACCAGTGCTCTTTCATATTATGTACATGGATGTCTTCTACATTGCTGTAGCTTTTAATGTGTTTATTATCAGGGCTATCTTTTTTACGGATTGCATTGTACAGTGTTTTGGCCACTACATCATGCCTCATAGGTAGATAGTACTGCGAGACATTGGTGATATCTTTCATGTTAGTTCTGCAGCGTCTGCACTTGTTATCACATCTAGGTGTTTTGCCTGCATCCCTATCTCTTTTGTGAATCAGGGATTTCGTGTTAATCGCCTGTTCTTGGATTGCAAAAGCGTATCCTTCAAAGTGGGAGCCAATATAGCGGTTGTTGGTCCAAGATAGACTACTTTCCTTATCTATATTACTCTCACTCTGGAGCTTCCTGGTAACATATCCATGCATGATTTTTTGCTGATAGGCATGCAGTTTTTCGTCCATGGATTCACTGCGATACTGCTGAGCGACTTCCCTGGGTGTGAGTTTTTGATTATCACACAGGGAATATCTCTCGAGGAGTTCCTTCCCATCTCTCATGATCTTATCTGTTTCATACATTTAGACTTGCTCGAGAGACGGGCTCCTAAGCTGCGAGGTTCGTAGATGTTGTCGGAGGGATATGATGCGACATTCAAATGCTGCCTGGACTGATGTTAGGCCTCTGCCTCCCTGCTTACGTTTCAAGTAAAGGCGGTTATGTCACTGTTGATGTGGAAATTTCCGGTGTTGTTTAGTATTTTTCGAGTTCCAACATCAACTGCTCAGATTTCGTCTATCGTCCAATTGAGTATTCCAAACGTTGGTGTTAGGACAGGCACAGCAAACACATTGTGAGCCACTGTTTTGTTTTGTGCAGAGAGTTCCAATGACCAAATCTTTCTTAATCGGGTGTAGTATTCCCTGGTTACGCATTCCTTATTACAGATACCATTATAGGATATGTTCTCATCTATCCCCAGGTATCTATAGCAGTCCTCCTCAGATATCGGTGAAACAGTTAGGCCATTGATGACAATGTTGCTAGATTGGGCTGTTGTTTTTCCCCACGTTTCAGTCATATATGACCATTTATCTTGACCCAACTCCATTCCTCTATCCTTTGAGAACGTTGTAACCAGGTCAAGATTTTTCTTCATCACATCCATGTTCTTAGCATAGAGTTTCAGATCATACACAAAGAAATTATGGGTTAGGTTCCTATTTCTGTCCTACTGTGAGCCAATGATGTATCCTTCACATTTCTTGAGCAGAAATGACAAGGGGTTTAATGACAGGATGAATAATATCTTAGAGAGACTGTCTCCCTGAAATATACCCCTGCGATATTTTATTTTATCAGTGAAAATAGAGTCCTCCCTCTCAGTCTTTAACCGTGGATAGTAGCCCAAGAAGAAGACAGCTTCTCTATGGTTCTGATAATAATGTCTGGAACTTTAGCAAGTTGGAGGGCCTCTATCATCCAAGAGTGGGGAACAGAATCGAAAGGTTTCCTGTAGTCCAGCCAGACTGTAGCCATATTCCTCCCAAGTTGTCACACCTCCGACATCTCAGTTTTGTTGATTAGGAGTTGTTCAGCACACCCCCAAACCCCTTTCTTTCCAGCTGCTTGTTCATCTGTGATGATGTTATTATTTTCCCAATGATCTTGGAGGTATAGGTTCAGGCAGGCTGTATACATCTTATACATCAGGTTCTGGCATGCCATGTGTGCATGTGTATATGCTTTGTATATGTACATGTGTATATGCAGTTATTAGATGCAAAATGTTTGGAATGTTTTACATATTTTTACTGTTTCATTTTGGATTGTACTTGTAATTTCCTAACTAGTTGTGTTCTCTCTGTTCCTGTGAAGCCTAGCTTCTCAAGATTTGTATTGAGGCAGTTACTAACATACCCAAGTGCCCCAGTAATCACAGGCATAAATCTGAAGGTGTAATCAGGGTGTAGTATCTGCAGATTTCTCATCAGTTCTGCATAACGATACTCTTTTCGCTAATCTTTGATATTATATTGGCATCTGCTGGGCAGCTTATTTCCACTACTGTGCATGCTTTCTTCTCCCTGTCCCATATGATAATAGCTGGTCTTTATGCCTGCATTTTTTTACTGGAACATTCCACCAGTACTCTTTCATATTATGTACATGGATGTCTTCTACATTGCTGTAGCTTTCAATGTGTTTATTATCGAGGCTATCTTTTTTACGGATTGCATCGTACATAGTTTTGGCCACTACATCATGCCTCATAGGTAGATAGTACCGCGAGGCATTTGTGATATCTTTCATGTTAGTTCTGCAGAGGCTGCACTTGTTATCACATCTAGGTGTTTTGCTTGCATACCTATCTCTTTTGTGAATCAGGTATTTCGTGTTAATCTCCTGTTCTTGGATTGCAAAAGCGTATCCTTCAAAGTGGGAGCCAATATAGCGGTTGTTGGTCCAAGATAGACTACTTTCCTTATCTATATTACTCTCACTCTGGAGCTTCCTGGCAACATATCCATGCATGATTTTTTGCTCATAAGCATGCAGTTTTTCAGCCATGATTTTTTTGCTGATAACCTTGCAGTGTTTCATCCATGTATGTATGTATGTATGTATGTATGTATGTATGTATGTATGTATGTATGTATGTATGTATGTATGTATGTATGTATGTATGTATGTATGTATGTCAGGTCACCAGTTGGTGCTACTGGTAACATGTATCCCAGTACAACCTGTCTCATGGTCGGGTCGCTGGCGACTAAACTGGCAACCCCACCAAGGTTTCTTGGTGAGGAGGGTGACTTTGGACATCCTGCAGGATGTCAAAGGACAAAGGAGCTCTTAAGAGTCAATGGCCATCCAAATCACCGGGAGAGATGACCCCTTAGCCTTTGTCAAGGTAGAATTCTAGGAGAAGGAAAACTCTGATATAACACCTGCAACTCTGATGGTATCCAATGATGTTGACTTGTTCTTTTTGGTAAATATCATCTTGGTTAAGAAAGTGGGACTGGCTTTATGCAGCGTCTTTGCTCACTATAAAAGCGTCACGGCACAGGCATTGCTTTACATCTGGAGATCTCTCTGCACTTGTCGTCACATGGTACCATGGGCCCAGCACTATGTGTCAATAATTGTCACAAGTGTAGTCTTTGTACCAGAGTTTTCAAGTCGCTGGCTGGACTAAAAAGTCACACTCGTTCAGCGCATCGGTAGGAGTTCTTCTACATGGATATAAAGTAGTGACCGTACTCGAAAACGAGTTGGCAGCTACCATGTATGTATGTATGTATGTATGTATGTATGTATGTATGTATGTATGTATGTATGTATGTATGTATGTATGTATGTATTTTTGCTCACTATAAAAGCTTCACGGCACAGGCATTGCTTTATATCTGGAGATCTCTCTGCACTTGTCGTTACATAGTGCCATGCGCCCAACACTATGTGTCAATAATTGTCACAGGTGTAGTGTTTGTACCAGAGTTTTCAAGTCGCTGGCTGGACTAAAAAGTCACACTTGTTTAGCGCATCGGTAGGGGTTCTCCTACATGGATATAAAGTAGTGGCCGTACTCGAAAACGAGTTGGCAGCCACCATATATGTATATATGTATGTATGTAAGGGCGTGAAGGAAGTGCTGCGTCGCAGGCTTGAAAGCATTGATTCTGCGAATAACTGGAATGAATTCAGGATCTCGGTCTATGAGTCTTAAGTTGAGGTCCTTGACTTTGTCACAAGAAAACACAAGGACTGGTTTGATGAGAATGACCGGAAGGTTGAGGCTCTGCTGGACAGAAAACAAAAGGTACTTGATGCAGTTCTTAAAGGTGGTAGCTCTGTTGGTGACAATTATGAGCGTTACAGACAGGTAAAGAAGGAGCTGCAGGTGGAACTCATGCAAAATACCTGGTGAAGCAACAACGCAGATGAGGTTCAAGCGGCATCTGATGGCAACAATGTGAAACTGCAGCACTCTCTACTCAGAGAGGTGTATGGTCCTTTCAGCTCACTACTGATACCTGTGAGATCAAAAGATGGCAAGCAGTTACTGCGCGATCCAAAAGACATACTCGACAGATGGCGAGATCACTTTGATGAGCTCATAAACCAGCCATCCCAGGCTGATGATGATTTCAGTTGCTCCATTCCTATTGAACCAGTGAAGTATGAGATGGCTGATGCACCTTCTCTTGCAGAGGTAACTTCTGCTGTGCATAAGCTGAACTGTGGTACGTCTCCTGGTATGGACGGTCTGAGTGCAGAGGTTTTGAAGTGCGGTGGGGAAAACTTAACGCAGCGCCTGACTGACATCATGAAGAAGGTGTGGGAAGATGAGAATGTCCTATAAGATTGGAAGGATGCACTCATGGTGATTCTCCATAAAAGAAATGGTGGGAAGGACAAATTTCGCAATTATCGTGGCATATCACATCTTTCAGTAGTTGGTAAAGTCATGTGTCGAATTTTGATGGATAGATTTATCTCAAGGGCTGCTCTGAATGTGTTGCCTGAGTCGCAGTGTGGGTTCAGGAACGAAAGAAGAACAGTGGATATGATTTTTTCTGCTCTACAGCTGCAAGAAACATGTATCGAACAATGTATGGACCTTTATCAGGTTTTTGTTTACTTGACAAAGGCCTTTGAGAACGTCAATCGAACTGCATTGTGGAAAGTTTTGGAAAAGCTTGACTGCCCTCCAAGGTTTGTGAAGATTCTGTATCTTTTTCATGATGACATGAAGGCTTGTGTCAGTATTGGTGGTAGCATCTCTGAACCAATATCAGTTGAAAATGGAGTGAAGCAGGGGGAAA
>OZ024740.1:113095026-113120026 GCA_964016885.1 Eledone cirrhosa
AGGACGGTTTATAGAATGGTCGTTAAAACGGTGTATAGAATGTTTGTTAGGACGGTGTATAGAATGGTCGTTAGAACGGTATATAGAATGGTCGTTAGAACGGTATATAGAATGGTCGTTAGGACGGTGTATAGAATGGTCGTTAGGACGGTGTATAGAATGGTCGTTAAAACGGTGTATAGAAACTGTGTCTAATCTAGTCGTTCAGGCGGTGTCTTCAGTCTGAATTTAGATCCCACCGAGTTCATGATTGCGAGGTCGACGAATAAAGTATCAATTCAGTAGTGGTATAGGTTCTTTTTTAAACCCCCTCTCTCTCTCTCTAACTCCCTCTCTCTCACTCACTCTCTCCTTCTCTGGGATTAATTGACAGTGTTTTGAAGAACTAGAGATGGGTGTACACTGGCAGCTTTAATTTTGCAAGACATGTAATGACAGCGTACTGATAGAGCGTCCTGATAGAGCGTGCTTTGAAGGAGATTGACCGCTATGCCTGGCAAGTTAAATTATCACAGATGCTGACTGTTGTGTTTAGTGGTATACTGAAATTATGTGTAGACGTGTAGTTTTTGGATTTGTTCCATATACTAGACGTTTATATATAGAAAGTGTGATCTTCATTGATGATACCTGACCGCAAAATTATTAAAACTTTCCTGTATTTCCATCATATAATTTGTGTAGTTTGTTCTTTTCGTAGAAGTATAAATTGAAAGTTGCTGTTGGATGTGAAAAGCTTTAACCTTAACTGGTTAATAACGACAGGGAAATACATGAAGTACAATATATGACTGCCAATATAATTTCGTCTTCCTCAGCTTCCTCCTCCACATATTGCTCTCACTATAATATTTCATGTCTACGTAGTGAAATAGTAAAAAAAAAACAAAAAAAAAAACCTGATCAACATAACGGCCATCATCACAGAAATCAATTTCAGAGAGTAATGGTTGTTAATTCACGCTCCAGAGTCACGACATTCTCAAATATCCCAGTATATTTCCGTAATAACTATTTGGTTTTATTTATTCCTTTCGTAGAATTTAAGTCGTTCTTCTTTCTTTCTGGCACCGTGTCAAGATAAGAACATTTCCAGACTGACGCTAACAGATCAATGGTGAATTCTTTATCACCATGGACAGCTGCGGTTCTCTTCATCGTTCTGACAAGATATTCAATATTCACATTTTCGAAAAAGTGACAAACAAACAAAAACAAAAACTCTCAACTTCCTATACAGATTTATTAGTTTATTACCAAGAAGTCAAACATTGTCTAGGAGAGTGTATTAGATTATTGAACCGAATACACCAGTACAGCACTGGTATAATATTCATCATCCGGGGAGTCTCACTAGTCACTAGATTGTTGCTGTTCAAATATAAAGAGCAGCCAAATATTCCTCAAATTATACACCATACTTATTGTCTTAAAAACACTTTAAACAATATAATCACAATACACACACACACACACACACACACACACACACCCCACCCCACACCCCACACCCACACCCCACACACCCACACACATATATATATATATACTTTGGGAGGGTCATGCTGCCAAGAAGAGAACACGCAACTGCTAATTTTCATTTCTGTTTGGTTATTAGTTGAGTAGCAAATCCATTCCTCGGTGACTTT
Source organism: Eledone cirrhosa (assembly GCA_964016885.1). Taxonomy (NCBI): domain Eukaryota; kingdom Metazoa; phylum Mollusca; class Cephalopoda; order Octopoda; family Eledonidae; genus Eledone; species Eledone cirrhosa. The sequence goes on from OZ024740.1 coordinate 113,096,676, forward strand.
AGTAACCATCCAGTAACATAACTAACCGAGGAATGATTTAGTTACTAGACTATTACTAAAATAAAAATGAAACTCAATTAGTGCTCCCACATACGATTTCACATCAGGAATCTTGCAACACTGGAATATATATGTATATATATATATATATATATATATACATATATATATATATATAGATAGATCGACAGTCGATTGACTTTCGTGAAATCGGACCGAGGAAACAATGTTTCCGTTGGTCTTTCCAATTTCTATTACTGTCTATCGGTCGCAACTGCAGGTAGAAGGAGCAACGTGAAATAAAGTGTCTTGCTCAAGGACATAACACATCGCCTGGTCCAGGAATCGAACTCACAACCTGACAATTGCGAATCCAATTCTCTAACCACTCGGCCATGCGCCTTATATATATAATTTTAGATATACAAAATATCAGGATGGCAAAGGTTTTAATTCATTTTATCGTAGTCCTACTTGACAAATATAATTTAAAGATACAGCCTTATTACACACTGCGTCAAGCTGAATCTCATCGAGAATTACGCTAAGGGACACGCTTCTGTAGATTACTCAGTCACATACATATTAATTTCACGAGCAGGCTGTTCCGTTGTTCTAACAACTCGAATTTCCATTGTCAAAACGAATTACTTCTCTCAGATTTTACAGCTTTGTCAAGTTAAATGTAGTTCTATAAGAAACACTTAAGACACCTCCTATGTGATGTAAACTCAAATGAGTCCTGCCAAACCTTCATAGGTGAGAGATGTAAATGTCATTTATTTTAAAAAGTAATCATGAGTTTATCATTTAGAAATATGTTTCTTTTGTAGTAATTTATTCAAGCTCTTTTGCAATCTAAGATCAAACTAAGCCATCAGTGACTATGTCTTTCACTCAATACAGGGCCAATGAAATATGTAGGAACTAATGCAATCATCGATCTACATTTTCTTCAACGAAATAAACTTATACATACTAATTATTTTTATTGTTGATAATAATGCTAATCGTAAAGAAAGGAACACGGAGGTGTCGTAGATGGAAAACAAGTAGAGCGGTAATACTAAAAGTGGTCTGGTTGCCTTGTTTGAATGATACAATCGACAGACGTATGAATCAGATGATGTTTTATGTAAGATATCTGTTCATTTTAAAGTGAAAAAACGTGTTTCACGATTGGATACAGGGCTTTTCATACACTTCACGGCATAGAAAAAAGAAATGGCAAACTTTCAGGCACGAACACATATATAGACTGAGAATCGCTTCTCTTATTTTAGACACGCACATACACAAATATATATTTGTAAGTTAGTCATTTTCTTTTTGTAGAGATCTGCTTCTTTGGCTGAAATATATAACATTTCTTTCTGTGTTGATGTCAGTAATACTCACAACTAACACTTTTTGTCCTTCCACTCTTTCACTTATTTTATCCCCCATTCTCTCTCACTCCCATCTCTCTCTCCCTCACTCTCTCTCTATCCCCCCTCTCTCTCTCTCTTGATATAAATATATATATACATACACACACACACGCAGGCGCACACACACACACACACACACACACACACACACACACACACACACACACACACACACACACACACACACACACACACACACACACACACACACACACACACACACACACACACACACCTATATATTAATTTCAACAATGTCAGTATTCCGTATGTCATAATTCTCGATTATCATTGGTTCATAGGTTTCAAACGACTCCGCCCACCTCAACGACGCCAAACTTAAATTAATATGCATAATTCCAATGAGGGAGTGAGAGAGAGAGTAAGAAACAGAGAGGCAAAGTGAATGCTGTGTTGGATACACTATGTATATGTATCAGTGTAGAGACATGTGTGTGTGTGTGTGATGTGTGTGGAAATAAGAGGGGAAGGAAAGCAATAACTATTAACATGTGTGCGTGTGTATGTACGTGCGCGTATGTTTATGTGTGTGTGCGTGCGTGCAGCGTTCCACAGAAAGTAAAAACTATCAACACGTGTGAGTGTGTGCGTGTGTGTAAGTTTGCGTGCGTGTGCGCGTTTCCATGCGTGTATGTGTGTATACGTGTGGCGTTCCACAATCGCCACGCAGTTTATCTGTCTGTGTGCCTGTCTGTTAGTCTAACATACACAGAGTTGTGAAGGGAGTAAATAGGGACCTTTACTCTTATCATCTGTTTACCCGGGCGAAGCTGGGTACGTCAGCTAGTATATATATATATGCACTCTTTTTCTCTCTCACATATACACACAAACACGCATGAACACGAAATATATATACATAAAGATAAAGCACGAATATTTTTGTGGTAGAGGTAATCTGTAGCTGAGTTTAACTGAAAACTTTTGTGTGCCTTTAGCGGAACCAAAGCATTTGTGAGCATCCGGACATAGTTTCCTGTGTGAGGTTAATGTGATACTTTGGGCAGTTCTTCATTACCATTGAAATCCATCAATTATGGATTCTTCCTCCATTTCGTCACTCATTCACGGAGCATTAACAAAGGGTTCAGTGTTGGCTGTTGAACTGTTGGGAGCTACTGCGTTTATGGGGCTTTCGCTACCAAATACGCCACCAAAGATATAAAAACAACAGTGCGTATAGTATAATAATACATTTAATACGGGTATATATATATATATATCATCCTCATAATCATCATAATCATCATCGTTTAACGTCCATCTTACACGGTAGCATGGGTTTGACGGTTTTGTTCCATTTGATGCGGGTTTGGTCGGGAGACCATATCTCGCTCGTACGGAGTGTCTCTGGCAGGTTTTCTACGACTAGATGCCCTTTCTAACACCAAACACTTTTACAGTGTCGACTGGGAGCATTTTTACCGTGTCTCCTACACGACCACTTTACAGTGTGCAATGAGTGCTTTTAGTTGTGTCACCTACATAGTGGACGAAATTGGGAGGATGGGGTAGAGTGTGTGGGGTGAGGTGTATACTGGGTTAAGACGTGCCTACTGACTGTAGGTGTGTATGCAAGGGAAGGCGGTCTTCTGTACAACTGCATGGCGCAAAAGATATCGATCCATTGACATTGACTTTTATGTGTGTCTTTGGATTGGCAGTATCAGTAGAGGGTCTGACGTCATGCTTTGCAGCAAAGTGTTACTGCCCTTTATGATCTGAGTTCAAATCCCGCCGAGGTTAACTTTGCCTTTCATCCTTTCGGAGTCGATAAAATAAAGTACCAGTAATACACTGGGATAATTGTTGGCCTTGTGCCAAAAGTTGAATAATTATTAGGTGGGTAATAAAGTTTACAGAAAGGTGCAATTGTTATTGTCACTTTATATATATATATATATATATATATATATATATATATATATATATATATATATATATATATATATATATATATATATATATATATATATATATATATATATATATATATATATATATATATGTGTGTGTGTGTGTGTGTGTGTGTATTATTATTATTTGGCAGTATCGGTAGAGGGCCAGTCACCATGCTTTCCAGCATAGAGTTACGTCTCTTTACGGTTTGAGTTCAAATCCCGCCGAGGTTAACTTTGCGTTTCACCCTTACGGGGTCTATAAAATAAAGTACCAATAATGCACTGGGATAATTGCTGGCCTTGTGCCAAAAGTAGAAACAATTATTATTATTATTATTATTATTGGTCTAATCGGACGTATTTTGCTCACTCCAGGTAAGTCGCTTTATTTGCCTGTTAAAATTATTTGTTGTTAAATATTTCTTGTTGTGTAAGGGATATAAGCCCTTAGACTTTGCCCTGTGACTTTGGCCTTTTGGACCAAATATTTGAACTTTTTTTACATTTTAAAAAATTTACGGAGAAAAAAAAAAACATGGCTGAGCCACGCCCCCCAGCGATATGTCTGCTGTCGTGCGACAACGACGTAGAAGTTGAGAGGAGCGCTGCAGCGAAATTAACACAAATTGATAACACAAACACCACCAAAAACAATGTAAACAAAGACACCAATGATACCAAGGAGAACTCTAATTTTGAAAAAAATGACAGTAACAGCGACAACGAAAATACAGATAACAAAAAAAAATGACAACTGCAACAACAATATCAACACCACTAACATGAAAACAAATAGCGACAACACCAACAGCAACAATACCAACTGCACCGAGAACAACGGTGGCAACAAAGACAAATATGATAACAGCGACAGTGATGACAACAACAACAACAACAACGACAACGACAACAACACCCCCAACGAAAACAAGAAGAACACTTTCGCTGCGGCAGCAGCAAACAAGAGGCCATGCTTCAACATGGACCTCTCAAACAAAGATGAAAACTTGGTCCAGGCATGGAAGCTCATCAAGCAAGAGCAAACCTGGGCCAACTTAACTGTCCCGGTAGAAGCTATTGAGGCAGTGGTGTGCAGAACGGTGCATTATAGATGCATCTCAGCATAAACCAAAAGGGCAGCTTTAATCTCACAAGCAGATGTCGAAGTCGCGCTGAGGTGCATCAGAGAAGACACCCAGTACATAGAGAGGGGCAGACAGTACGGCACCATTTCGGTATTGTTCAAGTCAGAAGCCCTCGCTATGAAACACGCTATGACTCCTTGCAAAACCAGCAAGATCATAATATACCCCTCCCACATGGGAAAAAGAACGGCCCGTCTCCGCATTCCCAGAATCCCACCAGGACTTGACATGTGGTGGCTTCTGGGATGTGTGATTGTGGAGGGGACGGATACCGTCCCTATAGAAGTGACCAGAACGGCCAGAGAGTACTGGGCCGGGGTTGACCTGTAGATCCTTCTCCAGATCAGGCCCGAGAATGTGAAGACAATCCCGGACCACATCCGCCTTCAGAATGGGACGGTCATCCACATTATGATCGAAGGTGAAAGGCCGCATTGTTTTGTTTGTGGCACGAAGTGAAGATATACAAAAAGAGGGGGAAATTTTTAAATCGAGCACATTTCGCGTGCCGGAAGATTTGTTTCTGGTGCGAATGTCGCTCGATTTATACAACAAAATACGAGACAGCTTTCCTCGGGACGTGGGAACCTCGAACGTAAAACCCACTTCAAGACTTTTAAAGGGGTTCCCAAAAGAAACCCCACCAACTATGAAGGTCGAACAACCCGACCTTCACAAGAGCCCGGAAGGTAAGTAAACCTTTCCTCTCTCTATTTTTAACTTGCCAACATGGCCGTATTAAGAGTAGGATGTTTAAATGTTCGAGGCCTGGGATCGTCCTGGAAGCAGGGTCACCTGCTCAACGACCTCAGGTCTCTAGAAATGGATGTAATTGCCGTCAGTGAGACCAGGATTTCCGACACGCGTGCACCAGCCCCCATTTTCGACGACTATCAGATCTTTGCATCTGTTAGCCGGCCGGGAATGGGAGGAAGGCTGGCAGTGCTGTTTAGGAAAGGCCTGGATCTCGAGGAAAGGTCGATCTTCCGGGACCCCGACGGGAAGTTGGTGGTCTTGGACGTGAACCATAACGAAGGTGGTGTCTTTAGACTGGTGGCCATCTATGCTCCAACTGGGGCAGGACGACCGGACTTCTTTAGACGCCTGGAAGCCTTTCTGGGTACGTCTCGCCCTTTACTGTTAGCGGGGGACTGGAACGGCATCATAGACGCGCGCTGGGACTGTGTGGGAGTATCCGATAGGAGCGGAGGCTGCACAAGCCTCAAGAACCTGATCAGCCAGTTCCAACTGTCTGACAGGTACCGACTAGATTTCCCTAACGCGCCAGTGTGGACCTGGACTAACCGCATAGGGTCATCTAGATCGTATATAGACAGGATATTCATTAGGAAAATAGACAGAAATAGTGTAAGCTGTCCACGTTTTGAAACGGTCGCCTATTCAGATCACAAGTTTAGGACTGTATGGGCGACCTAGATAAGACGCGTAGGTTAGGACCTGGTTACTGGAAGCTAAACATGTCATTTCCGGCACGTAAGGCTTACAGGGACCAGGTCAACAATTTAGTTAAGAAAAAGTTGACAGGGGGAGTCGTCAACAATAGATGGTGGGGGGCTCTCAAAAGAGAGATTAGAGTAATATGGATAGAGTTTAGCAAAGAAGTAGCGTTAGAGAAAAATAGAAAGGAGGGGGAGTTGTTAGATAAGTTAGACGAGGCTATTGGTAGTGGCATTGCAACTGACCTGCTAGCGGCGAGAATGGCATTAGACCATTTCTTCAATGCGAAACACGAAGGTTGCATTGTCAGAGCTAAGGCGCGTGCTCTGAGAAACGAGGGAACCAAAGCTGTTCGATGGGCCCGCATGGCGGAGGCGCAAGTCACCCGGTTTGGATGGTCTGCCCTACGAGCTTTACGTAAATATGCCAGACTTGTTCTCCAATCTCCTCGAAGCCCTCTACTGCAACTGGCAGCAAAACCGGAGTATTCCCAGTTCTGTGAGGCGGGCGTAGTGACGCTGATAAGGAAAGACGAGAACAAGAGGGACACATTAGACAATTTTAGGCCCATAACACAGAGTTTAAGATTTTGGCCAGGGTGTTAGCGAAGAGGTTGGCGCTTGTCGTCGGGGATTTGGTTGGGGAGGCGCAAACTTGTGCAATCCCAACCAGGTCCATACACGACAACCTCCACCTAATGCGATACATCATAGAGAGGGTAGTGTGTAAACCTGGCTTCGGTGGGGCTCTGATCAATTTAGATCAATCGAAAGCATTCGATAGCGTCGACCATCGGAACCTGGATGCTGTCCTCAAGGCGGCTTGCTTCGGCCCCGTCTTCAGAAGCTGGATCACTGAAATGCACAGCGGCACCTGCTCGATGGTCAAAATTAATGGCCACCTCTCGGAACCGTTTCAGGTCTCCCGATTGGTCCGTCAAGGGTGCCCTCTCTCCTCCATTCTGTACGTATTGACTCTCGAGCCTTTACTGCGGAAGCTGGAGCTCTTGCAGGGCATCCCGCTCGAACCGGGGCGCGTAAAGGCTGTGTCGGCTTATGCGGACGACATCACCGTGATGGTGTCGGACACCTCAGAAATAGAGGTGGTCGGCAACTTATTGGAGGAATATGAAAGGTTCACTGGAGCAAAATGTAACCCGGAAAAGTCGATGGGCTTGCAACTAGGCACCTGGAGAAGCTAGTCCATGCCGTCCAACAGCGTCGTTAGGCGCTGGACGGACGGACCGGTAAAGTTTCTAGGGGTTTGGTTCGGGCCAGACCTCAAGGTGGATAAGAATTGGGACGAGGTGACGGGCAGAGTAGTCAGTCTCACCCAGAAATGGGCTGGGAGGAAGCTATCACTGAAAGGTCGGGCGGAGGTGGCGAACGCGTACATCGCGTCCGTCATCTACTACCGTCTGACTGTCGTCCCTTGCCACCGTTCGCGCCTCGCCATCTTGGAGCGGCTCCTCTTCAAATTCTTGTGGAGGGGTCAGGTTCCGCTGGTGAGGCGGTCCATCTGCTGCCAGCACCCTCTACGTGGAGGGCTGGGCATGCCGTGGCTAATGATGCGTAGTCACGCGCTGAGGCTGCAGCATCTCCAGATATTCTGCCTAAACGGTGAACAGATGTGGTCGCCGTTTGTCAGACGGGCCTTTCCGCAGCTGGTTTCTTTGACTTAGCTGCAGTCCTGAGTCAAGAAGAGACCGAGACTGGGTGACTGGCATCTGGAATGTTGCCATGCACTCACTTCCCTCTACCAGGCGGGCAATGCGGTCTGTGGAACTTCAACTCTCGAGTTCTATAGAGGATTAGTGGTGGGGTAGTGCGACGACGCACTCGGGGAGGCTCTGGGAGTCAACGAAGTCGAACTAACTAGTCTGTACTGGAGGACTTTCGAGCCGGACGATGGATAATTTCCAAAAATCCCTCGCGTGGCAGTGCTACCGGGGGGCACTGCCGGTTCGAGATAAACTCTACAGGCACGGAAGTGCTGTCAGACGGACCTGCCCGAGATGCGCGCAGAGCGACGAAACCGTTCTGCACGCACTCGTCCAGTGTCCGTGCATTACTGACTTGTGGAGCTATGTTGAACAGCTGTTGTCGCGTGTAGAACGGATCCGGCTATCGGCCGAGTCCATATTGAAGATCGACCTGCCGCCTTCTTTTGGCCAGGAAGGGCAGGCAATTTTCCTCTGTCTGGTGGCAGTAGCGAAAGAGGTTGTATGGTGGACGAGGTTGAAAGGACTGAAGACAGACACTTTTCTCTTCGGCCAATCCCTCATTAACTTTTTCAAGTTTCACTTGGAAAAGAAGGTGGGGGTGGAGAGAGAAGTGTTGCCCTCCAGTACATTTGCTGAAAGGTGCGTGAATGTGGGGAGAATGGCCTGTGTGAGTGGGCCTACTCTGGTCATGCGGCTGTAGGTAAGTAAATTTGAGGAGGAGAGGGGTGCCCTTCCAGGGTGCTCTCGAAGCGTCGGGTCGTTCAGGATTGGTGGGGTACCTAAGCGAACCCTGGGTGGTCACCCCCCCCATTGGGGAATTTTTTCTTGTTGTAATTTTCTTATTTTGTTATTGTTATTCATATTGTTTACTCGATATTTCTGTAAAACCCCACTGTCCCAGTCTTTCGTATTGTCCCCTATATGCTGGCCCTTGTGGCCAATAAATGAAATCATTATTATTATTATTACTAGGTGGTGGATTGGCAGTATTGGTAGAGTGTCGGATGCCATGCTTTGACGCATAGAGTTACGGCCCTTGCCATTCTGAGTTCAAATCCCGCCGAGGTTAATTTTGCCTTTCATCCTTACGGGGTCGATAAAATAAAGTACCAGTAATACACTGGGTATTTGCTGGCCTTGTGCCTAACGTAGAAACAATTATTATTATTATTACTATTATTATTAAGGTCTAACTGTTCAACCTGTGCATGGGGAAAGGGTTCCTTTTCACCGGCATAGGTTGACAAGCTTGTCGTCCTCATCAACGAAACTTACGTTCCTGGTATGGCTTCGCTGGTGTACTAGTCTTAATAATAATATACTACAACTCAGTTTACGAACTTGAGTTGCTGTATGTCTTGGATATTTCTATCAAGTTATTACCATGATATATATGTAATGCGCGTGCGCGTATATACACTCCTTCACATATATAAACTGAAAACAGCGAAACACCTTAGTAAAACAACAACCGAGACCGAGATTAGACTTCCCGTGTTTCATAGAACAAAATTTACTACACAACTGGCATAACATGAACAACAATAACAAAAATCACGTATGAAAATATATATAAGTAAAGAAAACAAACAAGACAAACTTGTTAGTGGATGAAAGTTCTGTGTATTGATTTGACATTCCCGCCATGTTGTCACACTAATTAACTATTATTTTTTCTCCTTCGTTACACACAAATAACATTCGTCAGAAACAGTGTCGAATAATATTTGAAATAATATAAATAACGGTTTCTGATTTAGGAAGAAGACCAACAATTTTGGGGGAGGGAACAGTCGATTAAATCGACCCCAGTGCGTGACTGGTACGTTATTTTATCGACCCCATAAGGATGAAAGGCAAAGTTAACCTCGGCGGGATTTGAAGTCAGACCATAAAGGGCCGTAACTCTTTGCTGCAAAGCATGGCGTCCGACCCTCCACCGATACTGCCAATCCACCGCCCTTAATAATAATATTAATAATAATATTAATAATAATAGTTTTACTTACTAGCCATCACTGCAATTACATGCATATGAAATTACATGAAATCTTTAAAACTAGTGTGAAGGTGCTAGAAACAACGTGTGGGAATATAGCATCAGTGTAGTGGCTGAACTCTTGAAGTATCTGATGAGACGTCTTGTGGTATCTGTTCCAGTTCCTTACCTCTAATCCAATCCAATCCAATCCAGAAACTTCTCACTCCTGTTGGAGGAAACCTTCCCCGGTTGATCGATTTATGATGTTTCATTTTGGTTATGTCAAAGGTTTAGCCGTACTCACTTACGGGTTGTTGAGATTATTTAAACCATAGCTGGGGTTGATGGCCGTTGACTCCCTTTTAACCGCTCTAGTTATTTGTGCTTCTGGTGTTATACTTAACCTCCTCACAAGACAAGGGTCTAGGTAGAAGCCTGACCTGACATAATCGCTTTACCTACTAAGTTCATATTCTGCAAAGGGATCCAAATCCTAATGATGTTTATAGCTTACCCTATCATCGGTGTCACAACTGATTATGACATCTGTTATGTGCGGAAGATGAGAGGTATTCCGCTACTGATGGTAGTTAGGGTTATATTAAGCAATTTAGAGTCTTACTCGAACTACCAGTACTTGGCGGTATATTAGGAAAATTGTTAGAGCGTTAGATATTGTACATTGCACCAAGCTAGACTCCGATTGTATATGACAAGTCTTCTTCTTCTTCTTCTTTTTCTTCTTCTTCTTCTTGTAAAATCTGTCCAGCGATTCTTGCCGGAGACATTATAACCAGATGTCCGTAATATAGAATCTCTGATCTCTGATCTACGCATTCTATCGAGTAACTTCACTCCAAAGACTCACCGGGAGAACCCCATTTCGGCGGCCGTTTCTACTTGTCTCATAATCCTCTCCACCAACATCACACCCACCAATAGCACCATGATGAAAAAACATCATGAGCAGTTGTAGCCTCACGACGACGATGATCTACACACCACAAGCAGCAGCAGCAGCAGCAGCAGCAGCAGCAGCAGCACCACCACCACCACCACCACCACCACCACCACCACCACCACTACCACCATCATTAATATCTTTATCATCATCATCAATAGCAACAAATTTATTAGAAGCAACAGCGGTAGTACTATAATAGGCACTTAAGACATTAAGAATTGATATATCGATCTGTTTTTGCTGAAGAAGTTTAAATTAAAGCAGTGAAGAGATTCGATCGATCGTAATCGGGATTCTACGCACTGCTTATTTTCCTTAATTTACGATGTCAGTGTGCGAGAGGATGTCTTCATTGAACAATGTCATAATTGGAAATACTAGCTTACATACATACATACATACATACATACATACATACATACATACATACATTTATACATACACTCATATATACATATATACAAATATATCTATAAATAATATATATATATGCATATACATATATATATATATATATATATATATATATATATATATATATATATATATAGGTATTTATAAACAAACATGCCTGTGCACATAGTAATGTCCATATATCATTTTACTCTCTCTCTCTCTCTCTCTCTCTCTCTCTCTCTCTCTCTATATATATATATATATATATATATATATATATATATGTATACAAAATTTAGTACAGCATAATCGAAGCTCTGGCAGCAGCTAAGCTGACGAATGCAATCGGGATGTGCAGCTAAGCACTCAATAAGGTATATTACCTCAGAATTATAACATTACGTTTAGACAGCTTTGCAAATTGAAGAGAGCGACCGATAGGCGAGCCGCAGTGACCAAAGCGACGAAAAAAAACTGAACTCAGGAAAATATGACAAACCTGGACCGGCGCGTTGATACTATATATAACGTATCATATATAATACATAATATATATAACATACAACATACAATATCTCCGCTAGGTTTCTGTAAATCCGAAATCGACAAATTCCACTTGCAGGGACCTGCAAGTTATTGGTTTTGGAAGATAGAACAGTGGAATTTACTTCGTCAACAAGTTTTTGTTCTAGTCCGCCCCGGTTGTGATTATTAGCAGTAAACACGGCCAGTAGTCACATGGTTTTGCCGAAGGGAGGTAACCCCGGTTATATATATATATGAATATATAAGTATGTGTGTATGGTTATGTAGATCTTCGCAACACCGTTGTTTTGGGTTCAGCTACACTACGTGGCACCCTGGACAAGTGGCTTCGATTTGAGTAATGCATGTAATGTATATGAAATATGGACGACAGAAAGTGTACAAAAGCCCATCGCATATGTGTATACAAACATATATAAATTTATATATATATAGTAATAATTGTTTCTACTTTAGGCACAAGGCCAGCAATTATCCCAGTTCATAAATGGTACTTTATTTTAATCGACCACGTAAGGATGAAAGGCAAAGTTAACCTCTCCGGATCTTGAACTCAGATCATAAAGGGCCGTAACTCTATGTAGCAAAGCATGGCGACCCACCTTCTATCGATACTGCCAATCCACCGCCTTAATAATCTGTTCTTATAATAAATATATATACATATAAATGCATATCCATGCACACACATTTCTATACATGCATGCACACACACACACACACACACACACACACAGATATATATATATATATATACACATATATTCATGTATACATTCATTCTGACATGCATGGATTGGCACAGTCTTACTTGAGCCACTCCTCATGTCTTCATATTAAGCCAACCTACTCATCACAGGTGGGAAATAAACATTTACATCCTATCTGATCAATTCTCTACAATTAGAATCTACCATGATATGTGTGGCTATAATATGTTGCTTTATGCTGTCCTGTGCTTGTCTGTCTGTGATTATATTTGTGCATGTGATTGTTTGCATGTATGTGACAGTATTTGTGTGTGTGTGTATGAGTGTGTATGTGTGTGACGGCGTGTGTATGTGACTGTACGCTTCTATGTTTGTGTATATAACTGTGTGTGTGTGTGTGTGTGTGTGTGTGTTTGTATGTGTCTGCACGTATGTGCATATTTGTTTATGTTTGTGTGAGAACGTGTTTGCACGAGTGTGCCTGTGTGTGTGTGTGTGTGTGTGACTCCCTGTGTGTGTCTGTGATTTCGTGTGTGTGTATGTGACTCCATGTGTGTGTATTTGTGTGTGCATGTGTGTGGCTGCTTTAAAAGTGCTCATTTGAAAAGTGTTGTGAAATTCGCTTACATTTATGTAGGACAATTACAGTCCTCTTCTTTTGGCAGTTTGGCGGGAAACGAGAGAAGATTCTGATTAAGTTTTGACCTAAACATAGGCTTGAAGCGAAACTTAGATCAAGGCATAGTTGAGCTAAAGATGAAATAAGAAGTAGAGAGAGAGAAAAAAAAGAAACCTAATCGATATTACTAATGATCGATGTTGCAGTGTAATTGCTACTAAGGTGGTGTTCGATTTAGTTAGTTGGGCAGTTATCTGGCAAAGGTTAATGCTACGGACATTATGCCAATCAGCAATATATCATTCATGGCTGCAATTAATGTCGAAACGTCTGTGGAGGAGTGTAAGCCAGAATAATTTACACGTTGTTACTTATCTAGAAGCTTTAACATCAAAAAGGAAAGGAGCAATAATAAAAGTAAGAAGGGTAATGAATGAATGGGTGAAAGATATAGAGAAAGAAAGGCACAAAAATATAAATGACTAAGCGAATAATTACGTACTTATGCACACACACTTGCATAAGCATGCGCACACACACGCATATATATATATATATATATATATATATATATATGTTATATTCGTGTATATATATATATATATATATATATATATATATATATATATATATATATATATATATATATATATATATATATATATCATATATTTCCATATAATATGCATACATGTCTCCATTTGCATATATTTCTGTATATTAAATATGGGAGGGTTAGGATGAATATATATTTATGCTCAAAATTATACACACATATATATGTGTATGTATATGTATGTATGTATATATATATATATATATATATATATATATATATATATATATGTATGTATGTATGTATGTATGTATGTATGTATGTATGTATGTATGTATGTATGTGTGTGTGTGTGTGCATATATATATGTGTGTGTGTGTGTGTGTGTGTGTGTGTGTGGTCGATAGAATAATGTACGAATAACGCACTGGAGTAGTTTTATCGACTTTTCCTCCCCCAGAATTATTGGTCTCGTGCCTAAATCAGAAACCATTAAAATTGTAGTGAAGTAGTATTAGCGGTAGAGTATAGGACAACATGCTTCGGGTTAATACGTCTTTCTATTTCAAATCTCTTCGAGGTAAACATTGCTTTTCCTTCTTTTGTACCATAAAATAGAATAAATACCAGTTAAATATTGGGGTTGATATAATCGACGTCCCCTTCCCCCAAATTGCTCGCCTTCTGTCAATTTTAGAAATATTTATTATAACATAAATGCATGTGTATCTGTGAATATATAGATGCACAAACATAAACGTGTATGTGTATATGCATTACACAAATACGCCCTGTGTATTGGTATGTCCATGAATGAGTGTATAAAATAGTACAGAATGAAAGACAAATAAATACATTACCGATTTCTTTATGCATGTGTGAGAGCTACAGAGATATACAGAGAGAAAGAAAGAAAGGGAGAGAGAAGAGGGTAGAAGAATTGATCTTAAGTATAGGACTGGTACTTTAATTATTGACCTCGAAGGAGAAAAGGAAAAATTGTCCTCGACGGGATTTGAACTCAGAGAGCAAAGAGCCAGAATGAATATCGAAAAGTACGATACTCTAATGATTATCGATTCAACGTTTTGAGTAAAAGATACAGATATATGTATGGTCCCGTCAATTCTGAGTCAGTCGCAGAGGTGCCGTTTTGACATACAGCGTTTCTAGGTCATTTTTGAAACTGGCGGAGCACTTCTCTCCAGACCTGACTACAGCAGATGTCTTCCAGAGAAGGATAGAGAGCGGGGGGAATGGAAGTGATAAATAGATATAGAGGAGAAATCGACCCCAGTACTATACAGGTGTGAGCCCCACGAGTTGGAGTGGCTTTTCCAACGCGTCTCTCTTGCCGTCCTCCTGGGAAACGCCTACTCCATTCTGTCCGCCAGGGCTGCGAGGAGACAAGCCGATTATATTACGAATTCTGTTGAATAGTCCTATATATTGTGTAGTCACCTACTTTTATATAGTTGTCATAGTTGTTGTCAGAGTGAACCACTATAGTATATACCATTCTATCACCACTATAGCATCCTCCTTTCTTTCTATGACATATTTTGACAAATGGGCTGTAACTCTATGCTGCAAAGAATGGTGTCCAACCCTCTACCGATACTGCCAATCCACTGCTCTGAAAGAAAAATAATTGTTTCTACTTTAGGCACAAGGCCAGCAATTACCCAGTGCATTACTGGTACTTTATTTTATCGACCCCGTAAGGATGAAAGGCAAAGTCAACCTTTGAAAGAAAAATAATAATGGTCTCTTACATAGGCACAAGGCCAGCATATTTTCGGGGAGGGGGAAGCCGATTAAATCGACTCCAGTGCGTGACTGGTACTTTATTTTATCGAACCCGTAAAGATGAAAGGCAAAGTTAACCTCGGCGGGATTTGAACTCAGAATGGAAAGGGCCGTAACTCGACGCTGTCCATTCTGAGTCAAATATGGCGTCCGACCCTCAACCGATACTGCCAATCCACCATAAAAATAATAATAAAATACAGAACGATCTCTTGAGATATTTTCTTTCAGTGATATTTTTATGTAATTAATGATACATTTCCCTTCTTATTTGTCCTTCATTGCTGATGTCTCTGGTATCTTCATCTTTTCGTTTTATGTTTCTTTGTATTTTCGTCGTCTAAAATTCATCTTCAACGCAACAAATACTTCAAAAATATCTTTAGCCAACGTATTTTGTTTTACTCTATCCTTCAATATTTTCTCCATTTCAGCATCCTTATATATATCTCTTGATTTAATGTTGATTTTCTGGTGATTTTCCTCCCATTCCTTCTCTTTCTCCTCTCACACAGACACTATGGAAACAACCAAAAGATTCCATAAAATCATAATAGTGAGGCCTAGTATAAAAAAAGATATTTAGGTATTTTACACCGTTAACACACACAGATACACACGCACACATATATTTGTATATACCCATATATATATGCACATACTTATATCCACATATATATACATATATATATTTATGTTGTGTATGTATCTGCACGCGGGCTTCTTCTTAATACCTAAAAGCTGTCCGACGGTCCCTATTACAATATCATTTTCCAACCTAACCATGATTTTGTACTATTCATATGTTTTACTATATCTATGTTTTCTGTTGGAGACTATTCCAACCTTTTTTCTACTGTCTCAGATAAATTTTCTTTATTCATCTATTATTTATCTTTTCTTTTCTTTCTTCTAAATAATCTCTCTATATATATTAGCACTTCATCTCTATCTCACTCTTTCACTCACTCCTATTCACACACTCACTTTATTCATGCATATATATATAATTATATATTTCTCTAATTTATTTTATATATATCGATATATGGTGGCTGCCAACTCGTTTTTGAATACGGCCGCTACTTTATATTCATGTAGGAGAACCCCTACCGATGCGCTGAACGAGTGTGACTTTTTAGTTCACTCAGCGACTTGAAAACTCTGGTACAAACACTACACTTGTGACAATTATTGACACATAGTGCTGGGCCCATGGTACCATGTGACGACAAGTGCAGAGAGATCTCCAGATATAAAGCAATGCCTGTGTCGTGAAGCTTTTATAATGAGAAAAGGCACTGCACAGAACCAGTCCCACTCTCTTAACCAAGATGATATTTAACAAAAAGAAGAACAGGTCAACATCATTGGGAACCATCAGGGTTGCAGGTCTTATATCAGAGTTTTCCTTCTCCTAGAATTCTACCTTGACAAAGGCTAAGGGGTCAACTCTCCCGGTGATTTTGGATGGCCATTGACTCTTAAGAGCTCCTTTGCCCTTTGACAGGTTTTGTTTTTAGTCCTGCAGGATGTCCAAAGTCACCTTCCTCACCAAGAAACCTTGGTGGGGTTGCCAGTTTAGTCGCCAACGACCCGACCATGGGACAGGTTGTACTGGGATACATGTTACCAGTAGCACCAACTGGTGACCTGACATAATATCGATATATACATATATACATGGTGGCTGCCAACTCGTTTTCGAGTACGGCCACTACTTTATATCCATGTAGGAGAACCCCTACCGATGCGCTGAACGAGACTATATACATACATACATATATACATACATACATACATACATACATATATATTCATAAATACACACACACACACACACATATATATATATAAGAATTTACTTATTTATATATACACACAGACACACACATAGGGTACAGCGTTTCTTTCAAATTTGCTATATTGAAGACGCCATACATTGTATTCAGGTTTAAGCTTTTTTAGTAAAGAATTTTACATTTGTATTTCTCATTATTTCTTTATGCTTAGTTTAGAACAACAATAGTCCCATATCCATGAATGTTTCAACGCATTCACAACAGTATCTTTTGAAAGTAGTGAAGATAGTTGAGAGCTAAGAGTCGCGTTTCATACTAAACAGCAGGCTATCCTGGATATTGTCTTCTAAGTGGTAATTTCAACGTAACTAGATTTAATATAAACCGGGCTATTACGTAATCTTTAGTGGGCAGTTGATGAGGCAAGTATAGCTTTCTCTTTGTCGATTTTTGTTTCCATGCCTAATGTTTTCTCTTTGTTGAGCTACTTTTGGTACTATCAAAATATCTAAGTTTATATGTACAGACGTACACAGGCAAAGACACACATGCAAACACATACATACTCATATGTAAACCTACACATGCGAACCCCCCCCCCCCCCCACATATATATATATATATATATATATATATATATATATATATATATATATATATATATATAGTGAAAGAATGAAGAGTAACATTGTTGGCTGTACAACAGGGGGCTTTATTTCAGGTATTGTCAATTGTTTCATTAATATATGTATATGTATATATATATATATATATATCATCATCATCATCATCACCGTTTTACGTCCGTTATATATATATATATATATACGTCCGTTATATATATATATATATGTATATATATGTATATATATATATATATATATATGTATATATATGTATATATATATATATATGTATATATATGTATATATATGTATATATATGTATATATATGTGTATATATATATATATGTATATATATATATATATATATATGTATATATATATATATATGTATATATATATATATGTATATATATATATATGTATATATATATATGTATATACATATATGTGTATATATATATATATATATATATATATATATATATGGATATATATATATATCCCACTTCTGACAAGTAGCTTTTCCAGGGCGATGCCCCAGCATGGCCTCAGCCATGGCTGGAAGAGGTAAAAGAGGAAAAGATATATATATGTGTAGTAAGGTTGCTTGAATGCGTCCATAGGCAGTATGCAGGTTGAGCACTCTGAGGAACTTACGAATCCAGAGTCAGGTTCGATCCACAAATAGATCGCACCTCGAGCTGTTCGCCGGAAAACAATTGTAATACGTTAATAAATTGTGTTCCGATGCATCACTGATTCTTCGTTTTCCATATATATATATATATATTTATATATATATATATATATATATACGAAATAAGACAGTTATGTCTATATGATAGTATTTATTACATTATACACATTTCAATGACATAGTGGGTAATTATTATATAACGGTTAAGTCAGTAACTGGCACCTGTGTGATATCATCAGATTATAACAAAATTGTGTGAAGTGGTCATTGTCAACCGCTTTGGCTTGAACCCGTTTATCCTCGTGACCACGGAACGCAACTTTCACAGAAATACCATATTAATTAGCAATTGTCCCCGTCAATACCTCACCAAGATGGAACACATGCTCTTCCAGTTCCTTTGGAAGGAGCTGGCTCCACTGGTTAGGAGATCTGTCTGCTGTCAGCACCCTTCCAACAGAGGGCTGGGATTGCCGTGGCTGATGATGCGCGAACACGCACTGAGGCTACGGCATCTCCAGGTATTCCGCAGCAAACAACTGGTGTGGGCCCGGTTTGTGAGACAGTCCTTCCGCAACTTCTCTCGCTGACGGATCTGCAGTCCTGGTCAAGCGGAGACCGAAGAAAATGGGCGCCTGGCACATTGAATGCGCTCAGGCGTTCACAGTCCTCTTTCAGACGGGCACAGCAATCAGTGGAGACTCCACTTCGACATTCTATAGAGGGTTAGTACGTTACAAGTGCGGCGACGTGCTCAGGGAGACTCTAGGCGTCGAAGACGACGAGCTCACAAGTCTGTTCGGTAGGACTTTCCGCCCGGGACCCATGGATAACTTCCAGAGGTCCCTGGCAATGCTACCGAGGAGCTCTACCAGTTCGAGACAAGATCTACAGGTACAGACGCCCCGGCAGGGATCCTTCAAAGAGGACGTGTCCAAGATGCGAGCAGGACATTAAAACCGTCTTGCACGCAATTGTACACTGCCCGGGCGTAACCGACCTGTGGAGCTACGCAGAACAACTGCTGTCACGTATGGGACAAATCCAGTTGACTGCCGAGTCCATAGTAAGGATCAAACCGCCAACTTCTTTCAAAAACGAAAGAGAGGCGGTTTTCCTCTATATAGTGGTTATGGTAAAAGAGATTATATGGTGGACGAGATTGACAGGACTGAGGACAGATGCCTTTCTCTCCGGACAACAACTCATTCCCTTCTTTAGGTACCACTTTAGAAGGAGAATCAGAGTGGAGAGAGAGGCACTGCACCCCAGTAAATTTACTGAAAGGTGGGTGAATGTAGCAAAAATGGCCCGAGTGATTGGGCCTTCTCTGTATATAAACCTGTAGGTTGAAGATGAGAGTAAAAGGAAGAAAGGAGCACTTGCACAACACGCTCCTGGAGTTGAGGGATGTTCTATCTACGGGGTATTAAACAACCCATTTGTAACGCCTCGATTGTTGAATTTGTTTGTTTAAACATTTTTTTTACACGATTCCATGTAAAATCCCGGCATATGTCCTTGTATTGTCCCCATTTCTTGTGCGCCCTTGTGGCAGATAAAGAAATCTATCTATCTATCTATCTATCTATCTATCTATCTATATATCTATCTATCTATCCATCTATCCATCTATCTATCTATCTCCCTCTCTCTCTCTCTCTATATATATATATATATATATGCGTGTGTGTGTGTGTTGTTGTGTAACTGTTCTACTCCTGTAGGTGTCATTTATAATATATATATATATACATAGGTTTACATGAATATTTATGTTTATGTGTATATGAGTGTATGTTTTGTGAGTATGTGTATTCATTCAGTGACATTCTAGCATATAATATAGAATCGTGAATAAAATCTAGATAGTATAAATACATACACACTGACACCTACAGAGAGATACATACGCATGCAGACACACACACTCACACACACGCACGCACGCACACACACACACACACACACACACACACACACACACACACACACACACACACACACACACACACACACACACACACACACACACACACACACACATACATACATACATACATACATACATACATACATACATACATACATACATACATACATACATACATACATACATACATATATATATATATATATTGTACTTATTTTCTTTCCTTTCAGACTCATCATATGCTATATCTGTCCCAAATTCCCCATTTCTTTCCATACATTTTATATTCTTTTCCAGACATCCAAACTTATTTTACTATTTTTTGTAGTAAGATTTTTGTCTCTCTTGACTTTTATTTATTTTTCAACTATTTTTCTCCAGAGTTTTCTTTTTACTTTCGTTCCTCTTTTTACCTTTCTTTCTCTCTCGTCACCCCTCTTTCTATTTTTAACATATTCTTGATACAATGAAGAAAATCAGTTAATTTTCCTGACGACAACCAATTTATCTCGACAATACCGTTCAGTGAAAAACCAGTATTAATTTTTCTTTTACTTTTCCACATAAATTTAATCAATACTTTTATTAAATAATTCCTTTCCCGAAGTAATTAGTTCCGAACAAAAAGATTGTTTGTAATGCAAACACTGACCTTGAAGGGGCAAACACACATCGAATATTTGTCTGACTTTGCCACAATACACTGTATTTATAGAAATGATATGGGATGTTGTAATGCGTTTATACTTTTTCATTTCTTGTATTACAAGGGTTTTTAAGTTTTATAAGGTGTTTTAAATAAGAGTCGAACGAGGAAGCCGTCTACGGTTCAATAGAAGATTAACGCTTGCACAGCTTCACTTAAAACAAACACCTGGGACTGGCGCTAACACGGCAGCCGCCTAGAGCAGATACTTCAGAGGGCCACATTAATGAACCTTAAATGTTAATTTTTTTTATTCAAATGAGTATAATTGAATATAATATATAATAAATCGTTGCGATCAATAAGTTCATCGCTAGACATATTTGCCACGTAGAAACGTTGTGCAAATATCAATAGTGATGGAGAAAGTATCTTGCACAAGGTCACAACGCATATATATATATATATATATATATATATATATATATATATATATATATATATATATATATATATATAAATGTAATCTGAGTTTTTCGAATATTAATAATAACATTCGATTTGCTTGCAATTATGCAGACAGGCCTCAATTTTATAGCCATGTCAGTAGAGTGAACCCTTCATTCTTGCTCTTGTGTTGGCATGCGAACAGAACTGCAGGCACTAAACCTTCATCAGTACAGCTTACTATTCACCTGCCAAACTGTCAGAACTAGTCAAAATATATGCTATTTTCAAAAATACACAGTAACTTATATATATATATATATATATATATATATATATATTTATATACACACACATATATATATATATACACACACACACATATATATATATATATACACGCAAGGGAATACTATCTGCAGTGTATTTTTGTTAGTCTTAAGACGGCAAAATATTATTTGAAAGACATTTAGCTGCTGTGTCTAGCAAGAGGATCAACAGGGTAGAAGCTTCTTCGTAGGACTTCTGATGTTATTGGCTTCTAATTTAGGCACGATGCCAACAATTTTGGAGGAGATGTATGTCAATTAAATCCACCCCAGTACGTTCCTGGTAATGTATTTTATCGACCCCGTAAGGTTGAAAGGCAAAGCTAATATCGGCGAGAATTCAGAAGGTAAAGGGCCGTAACTTTATGAAGTGAATTTTTTTTCCTAACGTTCTACTGACACTGCCAATCCACTCTATGGTTCTCGGATGATAATACTTATGGCAACTGTGATAATGGGTCGTTAATGTCTCCAGAATATATACAGGAGAAGCACTGAACATGCTTATCTTGAATACTAATAACAACAGGACACATAATATAGAAAGAAAGACTCTAATATTGTAACAGAACCTCGGTTGATTACGACAGTGTGCATACAATCGTTCGATTAAATGAACGTTGGACTCATAAAGTTATGCGTATTCGGTTGAGTATTCCACAAACACCTGTATACTTAACGCAATTCTCAGGCAGAATCATTACCACAAGTACAATCTATTCAACGGGTTTCCCATGTAGTTCCCGCATACCCAATTTCTCCCACAAACTTGGGTCGACCCGAGATTTTGGTAAAAATAGTTGCCCAAGATGCATGCAATGAGATCGAACCCAGAAACATGAATACGTCTGCATTGGAAGAATAAGAACTAATTTAATAATATAAAACTGTGAATTAAGTGGTTGAGTATTCCACAGACACATGTATCCTTAGCGTAATTCGGAGGTAGAAACAATATGACAGAATATGTGATAAGGCTTGACTTTTAAATAATAGATATAATTAATGTATTTTCCGTCTACACAATTCACTGATGTATCGGTCAATTTGATGGTACGGTAAAGGAACTTGCCTAAGATGCCGCGCAAAGGTATTGAACACCAAACATCATGATTGCATCCATACTGAAAGTATAAGAACTTAGCTAATAGCATAAATACATATCCCTTTGGAATCTAATCTTTCAAGCATGTAAGAGAGAAAAAGCATAAGTTTTTTTTTCAGTATTAACTTTTTCAAAGAATCACAATTCTTATAAATTGATTATTTCACTTAACACTGACTGCAAGTTTTCTATAGATTTATTTATACATTAAGTGCAACAACCACACTCCTTCACTTATTTAGCTTTTTGATACTTTACACACTTAGCTCAGACTTCTATACACGCGTACTCACGTTAACCCCAAAGAGACAAACAACCCCATACAAACAAACACACAGTCACTCACACATAGACACAACAAAACACACACATTCACACTCACACACACACCTATATAAATAAATATACATAGATTTGTTTGTGCGCACATGTGTCTAAACATATATATATATATATATATAAATATATATATATATATATATATATATATATATATATATATATAT
>OZ024740.1:113125026-113185026 GCA_964016885.1 Eledone cirrhosa
TAAATTCTTTATATATATATATATATATATGTATTGAAATTTCCGTTGAAAACAGAAAAGGTCATAGAAGTGAAGAGTGCTCTATGTAAGTATCAGAGCAAAATTTAATGTATAAAAATCAATACAATATAATTACCTCATTACCAGAGGTTTCCCGAATGAGGCGAATTTTTTTTTTTTTTTTTTTGATGAGACTTTCCAAGTATTTACCCATGTTTTATATTGCCTCGTCTGACGAACGAATGAAGACGTTTCTTTCGTATTCGCCTCATTCGGGAAACCTCTGGTAATGAGGTAATTATATTGTATTGATTTTTATACATTATATATATATATATATATATATATATATATATATATATATATATATATATATATATATATATATATACGATATTAATAAATGGAAACTATATTTATAAAACCATATTTATTTCATTATACATATTTCAGGGATACCACATTAAATTATGGTATGCCTTCATCAGACAAAATACAATATATAACAGTTTTACAAATAGGTTTGACGTACCCTTTAAAATACAGCCAATATTTTTGGAGGCTGTCTGGATAGTGATTTGTTCATATAATCATTATATGAACAAATCACTATCCAGACAGTCTCCAAAAATAATGGCTGTATTTTAAAGGGTACGTCAAACCTATTTGTAAAACTGTTATATATTGTATTTTGTCTGATGAAGGCATACCATAATTTAATGTGGTATCCCTGAAATATGTATAATGAAATAAATATGGTTTTATAAATATAGTTTCCATTTATTAATATCGTATATCTACTCCAAAAATTTGTCGAGTGCTTTATATCAGTTATAAAAATATTTACTTGTTGTATCCCAACAATTTTAAATAGAACTTTTGCATATATATATATATAAACTTTAATATAGAAATGGCTTCTACA
Organism: Eledone cirrhosa; assembly: GCA_964016885.1. Taxonomy (NCBI): domain Eukaryota; kingdom Metazoa; phylum Mollusca; class Cephalopoda; order Octopoda; family Eledonidae; genus Eledone; species Eledone cirrhosa. Next base: position 113,125,952 of record OZ024740.1, read on the forward strand.
TGATTTCTTTTGAATGAAACAATTCTCATCCTGTAGAAGCCATTTCTATATTAAACTTTATGTTTACACTCTACTAATGTATTGAGTACCTTACTAACTATGGTTATTCCCGATTAAACTTCTGACTCACACAAACACACACACATATATATATATATCCCTCTGTGGTTGAAGGTTGAGATGAAAGAGTACACAACACGAAGCAGAGTTTTAATATTCATGTTATTAAGGTTAAATAATGAGTCTTGTTTTTCTGGTGTTTCGAATGTTTATGACAGAGTCAGCACATAATCTGATGACCCTGTAATAAACAGGCGAAACGCCAGAGTAACAAGACCCACTATTTAGCCTTAATAAAATGAATACACACACACACACAGACACTTATATGTATAAATGTATGTATGTACTAAAATATATATATATATATAGTTTTGCGAGGTTTTTTAATATGAAATCGTGTGTCGAAACAAATATTGTTATACTTGTGTTGGGTCATATTTGTGTAATAATATTGCCAGAATTAATAACAGAATATACTCACTGTTTGATTGGTTTTCGCTTCTGTGTCGGTTAATTTAATTTATTCGGTCCTCAATGTTACCATTGACTGACCAACGGTCAAAAATACAGATACAATATATAGTCTAACAAAGTTCTTTCGTTGCACATCTGCAACATCGTCAGTGGTGCTATTATGTTTCCTCCCGTTGCATTGTATGCATACGACATCTTTATTTAGTCTGTTTATTTATAGGCAAATCAGAGAGGCCAGCGAAATAGAACTTAGAAGGCCAAGGCGAAACAGAAAAAATGAATGGAATAACAACACCCAAACAAACAACACTGACCTAAGAGAAGTATAAATAAATAAATAAATAAATACATACACAAGCACAATAACAACAAACACATATAAACACACACTAGTAAACTAAGATAGAATACAATAACCAATACACAGTCACCCAAACACGAACACACATCAAACAAAACACTATACACACACGCAAACGCATGCGCAGAGAAGACACAAAAATAAACAAAATAAATAAATAAACAGACTAAATAAAGATGGCGTACGCATACAATGCAACGGGAGGAAACATAATAGCACCACTGACGATGTTGCAGATGTGCAATGAAAGAACTTTGTTAGACTATATATATATGTGTTTGTGTCTATATTGTATCTGTATTTTTGACCGGTGGTCAGTCAATGGTAACATTGAGGACCGAATAAATTAAATTAACCGATATAAAGGACACAGAAGCGAAAACCAACCAAACAGTGAGTGTGTTCTGTTATTCTGGCAATATTATTACACAAATATGACCCTCCCCAAGTATAACAATATATATATATATATATATATATATATATATATTATAAAGTACAGAATAAGCAAAACTATGTTCAAAACATTTTATTGCTGACAATCGTTTCTTCCAAACTTTCGGCTGATATAATCGGAGCACTAGCAAAGTTTAGACATATAATTAACCTTCTATTCCACAGAACAATCGTATAAATACATAGATGTTAGTGTTGTCATTAACAGTGTCATATTTAAAGTATAAATTATATTATTATTGTTATTAACTGCTCCATACTGTTGAGCTAACATACATAACATTACCAGTATGCTGATCAAAGATTATCTTCCTATGTCTACTAAGAACATCCCAATACCATCTAGGGATACGTACGAAAAATTATTGATTATTAGTGTCAACTCATTTATCAATAGAGTGAGATGGAGGACATTCCATTACGATAGAAACCGAACAGACAAAACAGGGATGGAATCAATTTCGACTCATACGGGGTTAAAACTTTTAAAACCCCACTTTATTAAACTCTTTCGAAAATGATTTAATAAAACTAGTTAAGAACATAAGGTACAGAAAACATCCTAATAGAAATAACACCTTCTTAAACAACCTTAACTCCACTATTAAAAGATTTAATAAAAATAAGAAAATTCTAATACATGCTGATAAAACTAATAATATATATATAGCCTAGATTACGAAACATCTAGAAAATTTATATATAAAGAACTGCATAGGAGCTATAAGAAAACCACTATTAGAAACCTATAAGATATAAATATAGAAGGCCATAGTATAGTATGTAAATTAGAACTTCAGAGATATACACAGCGATGCACCCCTAACCCCCCAAGATTCTCTCTGAAAGACCATAATGAAGACTTTAATAGTAACCCATTTATAAAACTAATTTGCCCTTCCAAATCTGACATTGGAATTATCAGCAAAAAATATTAGACAGAATCGTCTCCCAATTTAAGCATAAAATATATCCTAACCTGTGGGGAAATACTGGTGAAGTTATTGAATGGTTCAATGATATTAATGAGAATAAAAATAAAAAAATTATATAATTTGATATTAATTCGTACTACACCTCTATTTCTCCTATCCTATTAAACAAGGCATTAATTATGGCTATGAACAATAGTCACCTTACTAGATCCCAAATTGATGTCATCCTTGCGACCCGTAAAACCATAATTGTATTTGAAGATCAATTATGGACCCGCAAAGATACACCTAACAACTTTGACATAACTATGGGATCTAGTGACACGGCGCAAGTCACTGATTTGTTGGTTCTATATCTCTTAAATGAAATTTATAAGAATCTGCCCTATCTCAATGGTGGTTTATACCGCGATGATGCACTACTACTTATTGACTATAAAAAATAATATAGAAAGAACTAGGAAACAATTGCATAACATATTTAAAAACTTCAACTTAAGTATTACCTTAGATAAAAACACTAAAAACGTTAACTTCCTTGGTGCTACCCTTTGCGTGGACTCTAAAATATATACACCTTTTCATAAACCAAACGAAAAACTACTTTATGTAGATACCAAATCTACCCCCCCCCCCCTAAATCTATATTAAACTCAATTACTAAAGGAATATCAAATGGAATTTCTACTCTATCATATAATTGTTTCTACTTTTGACACAAAGCCAGTACATTACTCGTACTTTATTTTATCGACCCCGTGAGGATGAAAGGCAAATTTAACTTCGGCGGGATGACACTATATTTAAAAGTAAATCCCAATACTATAATGAGTCCTTAGCTCGATCAAGCCATAAAAATAAAATTAGATTTTTACCTATAATATTCACTTAGTTACAACATTATTTCTCACAATATGGACCTGAATAAAAGTAATAAAAGTACTAGCCACTCTAACTCTAGTACGAAGGGTAATATCAAACTTAACTCGCACCAAAATAAACACTCCAATAATAATATAAACAGCAATATAAACAATACCTCAAATAACATTACAAAAAACAAAAATAGAAGAACTAATACATTTTTCAATCCGCCTTTTAATCTAAACGTCTCTACCAACTTGCCTAAGGCTTTCTTCTCAATCTTAGAAAAACACTTCTCAGTCGGCCACAAATACCATAATCTTATCAATAAAAATACCATTAAAATCTCTTACTCTATCACACCTAACATCGCGTACCATATAGCTATTAATAATAAAAGGAAGATTAATAATTATTTCCAACTAATTAAATCGCAACAGAGGGTGAACTTACATAACAACATAGTACCAGAGAATTCTAGTAGCAATAATAATAATAGTAATAGCACTAATCAAATTAATAACAATGGGAATGGTAATCATCATTACCCTAATGCTATCCCTAACAACCATGCATCTACACACCCTACTAACCAGCAAATAAACAACCAAAATAACTGTAACTGTAGAACAAATAGAACTTTCCCCTTAGGACAAAATTGCGTAATCAAAGACATTATTTACTCATGCACATTCAATACAAACAACAGTTCAAAAACATATATCGGTTCAACTACGAACTGCTTCAAGACCAGATATAACTCGCATCTCCAAACTTTCAAAAATCGCAATCTAGTCAACTCCACTTCTTTATCTAACTACATACACTCTCTGAAAACTAAGAATAGACCATATACACTTCAATGGGAAGTAATACAAAGGGCCGCATCGTATAAACCACCGAATAAATTATGTAACCTCTGTCTTGTAGAGACTCGCACTATAATCTATTCTAAGCTAAACCTTTTAAATAGAAAATCAGAAATGTTTTCCATGTTCCAACACTATCACCGACACTCTTTCCACAACTTCAAACCTAGCTGTTAGTATATAATATTGTCAGATCTGGATTCATCACCACCATTAACACTTTACCTCTGGGTTTTATCAGCATATAATTACCCCCACAGCATCACATTCTATGATCAGCTCATTCCTCTACTTACCTCCTATTTATCTACAATAACTATTGGGAATAAACATAAAGTTACCACCATTTAATATAACTACAATAACTTCCTTACTAATATTTTATTCATTTAATTAATATATGGGTAGGTAGTGATAAAATGAGACCTTTAAGATTGTATTTAAAATTAAATATATATATTTAAAAACAAATAGCATTATATAAAAGAATTCGTTATAACAATATATTGTATATTAAATAAAATTTAAATAATTGGAGTTGTAAACAACTATACATTTTGCTCTTATATACAAATTAATCGCCAATTACCTCCCCTTTCACATTAGCTTCCCTTAGTATAGATCTCTAATCACTTCCTGAAATTAAACCGTTAGACAGATCACTCCAGATCAACTTGAACCCTTGATAAGATTGTAATAGGACCACTATACAATCCATAGTTGTAGCAACTAATAAACATTTACTAAAATATAACCAATGTAATGGAAAGGAAAACCTTAATATTAATACTCACAACACATGCACATTTGAACATTACCGGAACAATTATCACATTGCATCCACCATAAACTTCATAGAAACTGCTTTTCATACCCACGCACCTCTGTCTACTTAATATGCTTTTATACCTGCATTGTATTATGTGATACATTTGCCATATTGTGATATATATGTTTAGTACCATTGCTTGTTTCTTACCTGGTTATTCTGTACATGCCTAATACCTCTGCACTCTTTCTATACGTTTGTATATGTACCGCTAATGTCCTCATTTTGCGAGTAACTTTCTTCTTTAATTCCTCTATAATTGTTGTATTATTCTTTTATAATCTTTGTCGCATCCACTGATACTGACCACATCATCTTCACTCTTTAAATATGACACTGTTAATGACAACACTAACATCTATGTATCTTTATGATTGTTCTGTGGAATAGGAGGTTAATTATATGTCTAAACTTTGCTAGTGCTCCGATGGATCCAAACGAAAGCTTGGAAGAAACGATTGTCAGCAATAACATGTTTTGAACATAGTTTTGATTATTCTGTAATTTATTTCCGGCTCTGTAAAACATCTGATGTATTTATATTGAGGTATTTTTCTTACTGGTAATAAGGTGGTAATGAATTACTGACCTTGCTTGTTTATAATTATATATAGTGTATATATAAGTATAAATAATATTATTATTATTATATATATATATATAGAAATGATAACACACACGAGAGAGAGAGAAAATGTGTGTGTGTGTGTGTGTGTGTGTGTGTGTGTGTGTGTGTGTGTGTGTGTGTGTGTGTGTGTGTTTATCAATATACAGGGAAATCCACCAGTGTATGGAATCTATAAAATACGAAAGGTGAGGTAGACGGATCATAATTAAAAATATAAATCAAAATGGATTTACCCACCTTTAGAACTATATATCACACACGTACAAACCAAAAGAGATTTGTTTCGCCAAAAGATTAGTGAATGGAATGAAAACACCCAGGTTCATCAGCGCGTGTTAAGTAAATACATTCCAGACAACTCTAAGAAAAATTTGACACGTGGTAGAGAGAAGTGAATATGTGCGAAAGACAGTAGACTAGTGGCCTGGGTGGAATGAGCGGCTAGAAATCGCAGCCCCAAACCACTGAAAGAGGAGTGCTCTACCGAACAGAGAGAGAGAGAGAGAGGGAGAGAGAGAGAGAGGGAGAGAGAGAGAGAGAGAGAGAGAGAGAGAGAGAGAGAGAGAGAGATAGAGATAGAGAGGGAGGGAGAGAGAGAGAGAGAGAGAGAGAGAGAGAGAGAGAGATGGAGAGAGAGTGTGTGTGTGTGTGGGTTTATCAACGTACAGGGAAAACCACCAGTATATGGAATCTATATATATGTATATAATCATCATCAGAATCCTCTTCGTTTTTACGCACACACACGCGCATATATATATACACACATACACACACACACACACACATATATATATATATATATATATATATATATATATATATATATATACTAGACCACCCGTGAGCCGTTGGGTCACTTTCACTTCAAATTATAAAAAAAAAATTATGTTCACTTTAGAGTGATTTTTAAATAATTATAATATACACATACATGTATATAATGTGAAATGAAACTGGAAGGCCCATATATGTATACGTGTGTGTGTGTATATAAATGTGTGCGTGTCTATACATATATATATATGTATGTGTGTCTGTGTATATATATATATCGGTGTCTGTGATCTATATACACTGGTCATAGACACACACACACACACACACACACACACACACACACACACACACACACACACACACACACACACACACACACATACATATATATATATATATATATATATATATATATATATATGTGTGTGTGTGTGTGTGTGTGTATGATATTGGAAAGCCAATATATATATACGTGTATGTGTGTGTGTCTATGTACGTGTATATATATATATGTGTTTGTGTGTGTGGGTGTCTGTGGCCTATATACACTGGTTACAGACACACACACACACATACATCCTGTCCTAACACAAGTTATAAGATACATATAACTTAATATTCAGTCACCAAATTCAAGCTAGATACAATAATGCTGTATTCGATTCTTTGAAGTCACCTGTCATAATTTCATTCAACAAAACCACCAGCTTTCTCTCTCTCACAATCACTATCGGCGTTTGAATTCACATTCCAATGGTACCTTACTTTCAAAGAATTTTCCCATTATGTGCTGCTTTGGCTATTTATAAAGGTATCCGAAAAAAAACCGCGTATCTCGGGAACCCGCGGTCCGATTTACGCGAAACTTGTCTTTTCACTGTTTTATTCACAAGTATTTTCACAAAGAAAATATCAAATCATTTTTCACTAATAGCTATGCAATTACTCCACTTCAAAATTCTTTTTTCTATATCTCTATTGATGCTTGACTGTTTATTCTGAAAGATATTTCTGCTTAAAAAGTTGCAATGTTAATGAAAAGCTGGTTTTATTTACAAAATTTTGAAAGAAATTATTCTTACTTGTCTTAGCTTTTCCTTTTCCTTTCATTTTCTGACGTCGGAATCAACATTTTCTCATATTTACGCTGTTACAGTTTGTTCAAAAGAATGCTTTTGATGACAACATTCTTAGGTGACTGGGTATCCTTCAGAAACACTCTGACATTTTCTTTTCGTTTTCCGCAGCTAAGGGCTACATACAGTTGACCGTGTTGGAATACAGGTCGTTCCAGATAAACCAAGACGTTTTCCATAGTTTGTTCTTGTGCTTTATGAATAGTCATACGATTGAACTGGGAATTGGCTTCGCTGCAAAGGGATATCCCACCTTCGGATAGATTAATTCTTATTCTAGGTATCATAACGATCTCATTTCTGAAAGCAATAGTGTTGATTCTTGCTACTATGAGATTGTCGTGCAGTTCTTCCACGATCACGCGCGTTCCATTACAGAGCCTTGGAGGATTCAAGTTTCTCATAAGAATTATTGGCGATCTTTTTTCAATTCCAGGTTATGTGGTGGAAGTCCTGATAGTTCAACCGAATCAAGGAATTCAGTCGGGAAATGAGTGGCATTGTCACCATCACTCACAGAATTATAGGATCGGTACTCTTTTATGGTTCCAGGGAAGCGTCTGATACAGGAGCAATTGATGCTTCTCATCATTTCATTGAGAGGTACTAAGATGCAATTGTTCGAAAACACTTCAGTTGGATTGTCGAATGAGGGGTAGATGAAATCAATACATTCTTCCATAGTTGTTGCTTGGAGAACGATTTATTTTTGCAAAATAATTTCCTCATTTTCAGTTTTTTTTATCTTATCTTCTCCAATATCCAATAGGAACTGTGCATAGTTTCCTGCTCCGCCACCCAATCGCATGTTTGTCTTCAATTGAAATCTTTTGAAGCTTCGCCATAAGTAGGATTTTTTAATGCAGGCGTTTTCCACGTCCGCTTCATTTCCCCTTTTCATTAAGAAGCTGACGGAAATCGCCACAGCAAATTGTCAAAATTCCACCGAATCCCTCATTGGTGTCGCATATGTCATGCAGAGTGAGGTCAACAGCTTCGAAACTTTCCCTCCGAATCATAGGACACTCATCCCAAACAATCAGCCTTGTATGCTAGAAGAGGTTTGCCGTCGTTGAGTTTTTATCAATGTTGCACAGATCATTTTCTTTCACTACTATCGGTATTTTGAACGTAGAATGCGCTGTTCTTCCACCAGGCATCTGTGTTGTGGTAATGCCAGATGACGCAACAGCAATAGCCACGTCACCGTTTCCCCTGACTTTTGAAAGAATTAAGTTAATCAGGAATGTCTTTCCTGTTCCACCTGGAGCGTCAATGAAAATCAATGCAGATGTGTTCGTCTCTAAACTGTTACAAACGAAGTCGTACACGTGTTTTTGTTCACTATTCAATAGAGGTTCCGTCTCTTCTATAAATCGTCGCTGCTCTTCTCTGGTGTATTGCAATTATGCAATAACTCAAAATTGCCAATATCCTGATTAGTAACAATATTATTTGGCCTTGGCAAGTTAAAGTCACTAAGACTTTTGCCCAGGTCGTTAAGTTTGTCTTCAAAATACAGAAGACATTGATCATAATGTCTCTCGTTAATCAAAAGTTTAGAGTTTCTGGTAGCCCTTTTTTCTATTTGAAGGTAATCCTCAGACAGCGAATGCTTAAATAGAGCCCATAAAGCACTGGAATTTTCAATTTCTGTATTTGTGAGGAGCACGATGAATAGGTCTCTCATGGCTTTGGGAAGCCTTGTTCGCTCAGCATCTTCCAGAGTCTGCTGCCAATGACCATCCGATTGAAGCAAACCTTTCTCTCTGCAGAGGTCTTTGAATAATTTCAGGAGTTCTCCATCACACATTTTCAAAGAGTTGAAGGATACTGGCCCTTTGAGGTGATGCAGAAGGAGTCTTAAATAACACAGGTCACCACTTCGTGGAGAAACAGTGTATACTCGTCCCAAAACGTTCGCCTCAAAAATCCCTGGATACTGCTCAACCTTTCTCCTTTCCCATCTCTTATTACTCCAAGTGTAAAACTTTGGGACATCGGCATAATACAATGTTTTTGCAAACGGATCGCGATCGCAAAGATCCATGAACTCAGTCAGAGTCGTCTTAGCCATGTTATTGTTTACTTTAACAGCAGAATTGACCCGAAAGAAGATTTGATTTTCCTCAGGTAGATGAATTTGAAGGTGACCTACGACCGGTTATCTCTCATGAATTGGAAATCCAAGTACCAAGGCAACAGCTTCTGAAGGACCGATATATCTTCCTGTTAAATACTGTATTATCTCATCTTCCCTGTTCACTCCAAACATTGCCTGATCACTGCCCTTCATGGTATATTTGATAACGTATTTGATCGATTTCACGGAAGAGCACATCTCTACGTTTAGGTGGCAGTTGAATAGTTTTAATAGTTTCATATTGTAGAGAACCACCCATTCCGAAGTTATATTTCGGCTTCCCCTTCCTTCTTGGTGACCCTCAAATCCTCCCATTCCTGGAGACCGTCTTCTGTACACAGGATAAGAGTCCTCTCCACACAATGTATATTCATTGAAAGGCTTAGGGTACCGCTTATTGCACATTCCATCTTTCCAACATGGCGAATTGTTAGAGCAATTCGGACCGTGAATCATGTGCTTCAGCACCAATTCATGACCCTCTGGATCTTTATTTGGATCTGGTATTTCGGCTTGAACAAATTTATCATATTCCTGCAGTCTGGGCTTGGAGGCTTCATTGAGCCATAGCAAACAGTGCACATGCGGAAGACCTCGCTTTTGATATTCGACTGTCAGCACGTAAGCAATGCACTTGCCAAATAGGCCATCTACTCCAGTAAGATACTTTCTTAACAGTTTCCGCTTCAGGTCAAATACTCTGGCAATTAAATCTAGCTTGTCATGTGGCTTCTGATTCAGGAATAGGTTTTGCCGGATTTCATTGTGATGAAGAACGAAGGATTGCCGTACTTCCGTATGTACATAATGGCATCCTGGCTTCGCTCCATCATATATCTCGGTCGACCGACAAATGTGGAAGAGAGTATGATTCGCCTGCCTATATTGCGATAATCGTCATCATCATTCAATGCGTCAGTAAGGCCATTGTATGTTGTAGATCGCAATGATGTTTGATTCATTCGGATGTATTGCAGTCTATCTCCTTCAATCTTCGCATTCTCATGGTTCATTATTCGATAGGATTAGTAGCGAATTGGCGTCAACTTCTTGTTGTTGCTCATTAACAGCTCATGATGCCATCCGTCATCGCCAAAAGGAAAACATAGAACATACTGCAAACTGTCATAGGACCGATGGGACTCTGAGATTATTTGCAATTGTCCGCCTTTTTCTTTCAACACAATGTGCCGTGCTTTTGGTTGAAGTTCGGTGCTGTTTTGTATAATGACGGCAACTTCATTTGCAGTTTGTGCATTGAATCTTCTCTCATGTTCCTTTGCTGGTCTCCTACCAGGATCAATAATAGTCGAAACTTCGGGAATATTTTTAATTTGTTCTTTTGCCATTCGAAATGAAGCAACGTAAGGGTTATATTGTCTGAGTATTATTTCCAATAATTCAACTATGTCGCGCTGAATGCCATCGTTATGGAGTATCCTGATCCTCAAATCATCAGTATCCTGAGGATCCAAGAAGTAAATTTGAAGAAATGGGGGTTGTTCGTTGGGATTAGGGTTTAAGGAACCGATGTAATGGTGAATTTGACATGAATAACGATAGAAGGATTCCATCCACTCATTGAGGACCGAACTTCTTCGGCACCAAAAGATGCCATTTGGAACAGGCAGTTGTATTGTCTGAGGTTCTTTCTGAACTCGTTTGCCCTAGGTTGATCAGTACTAAATAAACTGTGAAGTTCCTGGGGGTAAAGGCTGCAGATTCCCCAACCTGACTTTTCCATTCATACAGCAAAAGTTAGCAGTTTCACCATGAATAAGCATTGCATGACAACAGACACATCTTATTCATCTTTCCAACATCAGCAGAAAGGACACGTCGTTGAACTGTCCTTGCTCTATCCCTAATGGTTTGTTGGCAAAGACGTTCAGTTCTCCGAGCGTCCGATTCATAATTTCTCCTGCTTCTGTCTCTTTCCCTCTGTTCCGCCAGACGCGCAGCTCTCCGACTATCCGATTCATGATCTCTCCTGCTTCTGTCTCTTTCCCTCTGTTCCGCCAGACGCTCAGCTCTCTGACCATCAGATTCATGATTTCTCCTTCTTCTGTCTCTTTCCCTCTGTTCCGCCAGACGCTCAGCTCTCCGACCATCCGATTCATGATCTCTCCTGCTTCTGTCTCTTTCCCTCTGTTCCGCCAGACGCGCAGCCCTTGCTTTATCAGTCTCATCGATCCGTCTATTCGTATGCCTGTCCCGATCTTGTTGGCGTTGACCACTATCTTGCTCACTTTCTTCGGCTCTCCTTAGCCGTTCTTTCTATCCACTATCGATAGACCAACCAGATGTTTTCTTTCTTCCTCGTCGGGGCATTATTTAAGAATCTAAAATCGTATTCACCTCAGAAAAAATTCCTATTACCTCAACAAATATTTTTTTTAGATCATCATTTAGAAATATTTCTAAATAATGAAAATATTGTCTGTTTAAACAACTCGTATTTTTCAAATCATATTCAATTAAAAAATACTTATTAATAATTAAAATATTCTGTTTAAAGAAAGCTGAAATATATATACTCAGTGTACAAATAATTTGTATTTTTTAAATCATATTCACTTAAGAATATTTTTTAAATATGCCAAGAAATATTTGTCCATCGTATTCGCTTGAAAATAATTTTTTAAAAATGAAGATATTGTCTATGTAAATAAAGCTATTTGTGAAATCAAATTCACTTAAAATATTTCTAAATAATTGAAATATTCTTTTTAACAAAAGCAAAAATACAAACACCAACTGGTATTTTCCAGTCATTTTCACTTAATGCTTTTCTGATAATTAAAATATCGTCTGTTTAAAGAAAGCTCAAATATAGATACTTGAAGTACAAACGACTTGTAGTTTTAAAATCATATTCACTGAGAAATCACTGAAAAATCTTTTTTTAATAATTATTGAAATATTTCTCGAATGATGAACATAGTTTATGTCTATTTACGTCAAACTTGTTTTATCCCCATTTCAGGGTTATGTCACTTATTTTTCCATTATGCACCGTTTTGGATATTTACGAAGGCATCCTACACACACACACAAATATATATATGTCTCTAACTTAAGTACTGTGATACACACACACACACACACACACACACACACACACACACACACACACACACACACACACACACACACACACACACACACACACACACATGTCTCTAAATACGTAAACACATGCACTGGCACACATACACATAGAGATACACACGGTGGCAGTAGAACTGTGAAAGAGAGAGAAAGAAATAACGTTATGGATATGGTGTAGAGTTAAAATAAATAAAAGTTAAGGACGCTGTCTCTTTCCCTATCTGTCATGCCCCTCTCTCTCTCATCTCTTTATTCTCTCTCTCTCATCCCCTCGCTCTCTATTTCTCTCTTTCACCCCCTCTCTGTCTCTCTTACCTACAGAATGGACAACCAAAAAACAAATGGATTATTTCTTTTGATATTCATTATAAAATAAGATAAATTGAATTTAGATGAATTCCTTGGTATATTTTGAAAATTGAAAATATTGTCCATGTGCGATTTACGCCAAACTTGTTTTATTCAGAGTATTTTCTCATTATGCAATGTTTTGGCTATTTACGAAGTTTTGCAGGGTTATGTTAATTTTGAATTATTTTCCCAGTATGCACCGTTGTGACTATTTACGTAGGTACCCCCAAAACCCGCGAATCTTGGGAACGCGGGGTCAGATTTTCGCGAAACTTGTTTTATCCAATTTGTATTTCAACTTGCTTTCAAAGTATTTACCCATTATGCGCCCTTTTGGCTGTATTACATAACAGACAAGCAAGCAAGCAAGCACGCAAGATCAGAGTTTTAGTAGTATACTAGACCACTCGTGAACGTTGGGTCATGTTCACTTTAAAATATATTTTTAATCGTGTTCACTTAAAAAGAATTTTTAAATAATAAAAATATACGCAGACATGTATATAATGTGAAATGAAACTGGAAGGCCTATATATATACGTGAGTGTATGTATATATATATATATATGTGTGTGTGTGTAAACATATACATATATATGTATGTGTGTGTGTATATATATATATATGTGGATGTCTGTGATCTACATGCACTGGTCACAAACACACACATATATATATATTCACACACACTCATATATATATATATATATATATATATATATATATATATATACACACACACAACAGCACCACCAGTTCTCTTCCATTTTCATTCTCTGTCTCCTCTCCCTCTTTCTGTCTCTCTTTCAATCTACTCTCTCACAACCAGTATCTCTTTCTCTCTATCTTTTTCTCTCTTTGTTTACTTTGTTTATGAAGTCACCAGGAAAAACCTCATATGTTGGGAACCCGTGGTCCGATTTACGCGAAATTTGTTTTGTTCCATTTGTGTTCCCATTTCAGGGTCAACTTCCTTTCAAAGTATTTTCCCATTATGCGCCCTTTTGGCTGTATTACATTACAGATAAGCAAGCAAGCAATCAATCACAGACTTTTAGTATTATAAAAAGTGTATACACCATTCTAATATATATATTGCCTGTACAGGTAATCAAAGTGTATATACATTTTTCGGGGAAACCATATATATATATATATATACCTGGGTCCTGAAAAATGTATACACCATTCTAATATATATATTGCCTGTACAGGTGATCAAAGTGTGTATACATTTTTCCGGGACACCATATATATATATATATATATATATATATATATATATATACCGGTGTCCCTAAAACTGTATACACCATTCTAATATATATATTGCCTGTACAGGTAATCAAAGTGTGTATACATTTTATGGGGACACCATATATATATATATCTGGGTCCTGAAAAATGTATACGCCATTCTAATATATATATATTGGTTGTATAGGTAATCAAAGTGTGTATACATTTTTCCGGGTCACCATATATATATAAATATATATATATACCGGTGTCCCTAAAACGGTATACACCATTCTAATATATATATTGCCTGTACAGGTAATCAAAGTGTGTATACATTTTTCGGGGACACCATATATATATATATACCGGTTTCCCTAAAATATATATACACCATTCTAATATATATATTGCCCGTACAGGTAATCAAAGTGTGTATACATTTTTAGGGGACACCATATATATATATATATATATATATATATCGGGGTCCCTAAAAATGTATACACCATTCTAATATATATATATTGCCTGTACAGGTAATCAAAGTGTGTATACATTTTTCGGGGAAACCATATATATATATACCTGGGTCCCTAAAAATGTATACACCATTCTAATATATATATTGCCTGTACAGGTAATCAAAGTGTGTATATGCTTTTCCGGGACACCAAATATATATATATACCGGTGTTCCTAAAAATGTATACACCATTCTAATATATATATTGCTTGTACAGGTAATCAAAGTGTGCATACATTTTTCGGGGACACCATATATATATATATATATATATATATATATATATATATATATATATATATATATATATATATATATATATACCGGGGTCCCTAAATATGTATACACCATTCTAATATATATAGTGCCTGTACAGGTAATCAAAGTGTGTATACATTTTTCGGGGACACCATATATATATATATATATATATATATATATATATATATATATATACCGGGGTCCCTAAAAGTGTATACAGCATTTTAATATATATATTGTCTGTACAGGTAATCAAAGTGTGTATACATTTTTCGGGGACACCATATATTTATATATATATATACCGGGGTCCCTAAAAATGTATACATCATTCTAATATATATATTGCCTGTACAGGTAATCAAAGTGTGTATACATTTTTCGGGGACACCATATATTTATATATATATACCGGGGTCCCTAAAAATGTATACATCATTCTAATATATATATTGCCTGTACAGGTAATCAAAGTGAGTATACATTTTTCGGAGAAACCATATATATATATACCGGGGTCCCTAAAAATGTATACACCATTCTAATATATATATTGCCTGTACAGGTAATCAAAGTGAGTATACATTTTTCGGAGAAACGATATATATATATACCTGGGTCCTGAAAAATGTATACACCATTCTAATATATATATTCGTTGTACAGGTAATCAGAGTGTGTATACATTTTTCCGGGACACCATATATATATATACCGGTGTCCCTAAAAATGTATACACCATTCTAATATATATATATGGCATGTACAGGTAATCAAATTGTGTATCATTTTTCGGGGAGACCATATATATATATATATATATATATATATATATATATATACCCAGGGTCCCTAAACATGTATACACCATTCTAATATATATATTGCCTGTACAGATAATCAAAGTGTGTATACATTTTTCGGGGACACCATATATATATATATATATACCGGGGTCCCTAAAAATGCATACACCATTCTAATATATATATTGCCTGTACAGGTAATCAAAGTGTGTATACGTTTTTCCGGGACACCATATATATATATATATACCGGTGTCCCTAAAAATGTATACACCACTCTAATATATATATTGCCTGTACAGTTAATCAAAGTGTGTATACATTTTTCGGGGACACCATATATATATATATATACCGGGGTCCCTAAAAATGTATACACCATTTTAAGATATATATTGCCTGTACAGGTAATCAAAGTGTGTATACATTTTTCGGGGACACCATATATTTATATATATATACCGGGGTCCCTAAAAATGTATACATCATTCTAATATATATATTGCCTGTACAGGTAATCAAAGTGTGTATACATTTTTCGGGGACACCATATATATATACCGGGGTCCCTAAAAATGTATACACCATTCTAATATATATAGTGCCTGTACAGGTAATCAAAGTGTGTATACTTTTTTCGGGGAAACCATATATATATATATATATATATGGGTCCTGAAAAATGTATACGCCATTCTAATATATATATTGTCTGTACAGGTAATCAAAGTGTGTATACATTTTTCGGGGACACCATATATTTATATATATATACCGGGGTCCCTAAAAATGTATACATCATTCTAATATATATATTGCCTGTACAAATAATCAAAGTGTGTATACATTTTTCGGGGACACCATATTTATATATATACCGGGGTCCTTAAAAATGTATACACCATTCTAATATATATATATTGTCTGTACAGGTAATCAAAGTGTGTATACATTTTTCGGGGACACCATATATATATATATATATATATATATATATATATATATACCGGGGTCCCTAAAAATGTATAGATCATTCTAATATATATATTGCCTGTACAGGTAATCAAAGTGTGTATACATTTTTCGGGGAAACCATATATATATATACCTGGGTCCTGATAAATGTATACACCATTCTAATATATATATTGCCTGTACAGGTAATCAAAGTGTGTATACGTTTTTCCGGGACACCATATATATATATATACCGGGGGTCCCTAAAATGTATACACCATTCTAATATATATATTGCCTGCACAGATAATCAAAGTGTGTATACATTTTTCGGGGACACCATATATATATATATATATATATATATATATATATATATATACCGGGGTCCCTAAAAATGTATACACCATTCTAATATATATATTGCCTGTACAGGTAATCAAAGTGTGTATACGTTTCTCCGGGACACCATATATATATATATACCGGTGTCCCTAAAAATGTATACAGCATTCTAATATATATATTGCCTTTACAGGTAATCAAAGTGTGTATACATTTTTCGGGGACACCATATATATATATATATACATATATATATATACCGGGGTCTCTAAAAATGTATACACCATTCTAATATATTTATTGCCTGTACATATAATGAAAGTGTGTATACATTTTTCGGGGACAACATATATATATATATATATATACCGGGGTCCCTCAAAATGTATACACCATTCTAATATATATATTGCCTGTACAGGTAATCAAAGTGTGTATACATTTTTCCGGGACACCATATATATATATATATATACCGGGGTCCCTAAAAATGTATACACCATTTTAATATATATATTGCCTGTAGAGGTAATCAAAGTGTGTATACATTTTTGGGGAGACAACCTGTATATACACAAATATGAATATATATATATATATATTTATATATATATACATAGGAGGTCAAATCCTATGTGGGTATGGCGGAGGGCCGATTTAAGGAACGCTTCCTGAACCACCAGTCGACCTTTAGGTACCCGGAAAGACGTTCCACCACGAAACTTGCGAGCCACGTATGGTCCCTCAAGGACTCAAGTATAGACTACTCCATTCAATGGAAAGCCATCACTAAGTCCAAGCCATACGCAAGGGAAAATCCGTCGTCTGGACTATGTATTGATGAACGAATAAATATTCTAAAGAGATTATGCAATAGTGATTGCCTAAACACGAGAAATTAATTCTTCACACGTTGTCCACATGTCTCGAAACACCTCTTACATAACTACAAATCCCCGGATTGAATCACAATAACATCCTAATTTTCTTATCAACTAGAAACTTTTCGGACTTTCGCAGTTATCTCCCTTACATCTCTCGCACGATTTTTATTATTGCCTCTGAAGTGACGGTTTCTGCGCATGCGCATTCGTACGGTTGTCGTTCCTGTTCCGTATAACCATGTACATTACGAGCTGAGGATCCGCTATGGTGAAATAATTGTTCTCGGTATGGTGAACTAACTGTTGTGTAACCATTTCTACCTAACTCGTCCCATGGACTGAGTGCTCTACCACCACAGATATTACCTTCCAGTGTTCTACCACTATATATATATATATATATATATATATATATATATATATATATATATATATATATATATAAGTATACATGTACATGTCTGTTTGTGAAAAGGCATGACATTCCAAGCTATAGTAGGTCAGTGAACAGATTAAATGTTTATATACCGCTCTATAGGTACAACAAATGTATAAGGGTTCTACTACCAATTTTAACAGTGCCTGTTCACGTTGGAATGAAATTAATATGTACAATAGTATCATGCTAATAGTTACTGCAACTACACCACCGCCACTTTCACTTCCACTACTTTTACCACCAGTAACAACAACAACATTCCCACCATCACCACCTCCACTTCTCACACTACTTAACTACCTTCAATCACGAGACCTCTAACCACCACCACCACCACCACCACCACCACCACCACCACCACCACCACCAACAACAACAACAACAAGAGCAACATTACAAACAACAATACTAACACTAACTACAGTACCACTAACACCGTCTCCGTCATCCCAACCACCAACAATAACACAAATAACAGCAAGAAAAACAATAGAAATACCACCAACAGCAGCAACAGCACCACCACCACAATCAATACTCTACTTTTAACCCCAACAGTTACACCAACAGCACCAGCAACAGCATCATCACCACTACAGTATACACACTATCATTAACACAAGGAGCACCATCATCATCATCATCCCGAACAACAATATTCCAACCAGTCTCAGTGTCTTTTTTAAACTTAGTAGAACTAACAGTCAAATATAGCTCAAATAAAACCACACCTAAAGAGACGATATATAACGTGTTTTTAGACATTAGCTATCCAATCCATGGACATTTAACTTCCGATGGAGGGGTGTCGTCGGGACATACGGTATGTTTTAAACCTATACCTGCCGGAGACTATCCCTCTCTATAGGCCAGAACAGAGCCGATTTTTTCAGGGGAAAGATATAGAGAAAGGGGAAAGGATGATAAAGAGAGGGCGAGAGGGATGGGAGAGAGGTAAGAAAGAGATATAAAGGAACAATCGAAATCAGTTTTGAACTGGTACTTTATTTATTGACTTCGGCGGGATTTGAATTCAGAGTACAGCAAGCCGGAACAATTACCAGAAGCATTTTATCCGATGTTCCAACAACTCAGCCAATTCATCGCTTAAAAACATTAAAAGATTCTCTCCTCACACCCGGAATATCATTTGATCGGAGGTCTACTTGATCAGGTTCGGGTAGTTTGTTCCTTACGCAACCGTACTGTCGCGCTTTCGATTCCCGGTTACGCCTTGTGTACGTGAGGAAGACATTTTATTGCGGGTTGCTCCTATGCAATCAGCTGAAAAACAATTAAATATACCTGTAATTCAACAGGTCAACGGTATCTCATATTGTGTTACGCCGAGTTTCCCTGGAAACAGAGTTACAAGAGTTACAAGTAACAGTTGAATGCTCGGCCAGTTGCACGTTAATTTGAGCCGGCTGTTCTGTTTGAACCTCTGGAACTTTCGTCGTCGTAACCGACGTAAGTCCAACACACATACAACCAGGGTAGACCTGCAACTAAACAACAACATTACCACTGATGACACAACACCAGTAGTAGTAGTAGTATAATAGTAGTAGTAGTAGTACTACTACTACTACTACTAGTAGTCGTATCAGTAGTAGTAGTAGTAGTAGTAGTAGTAGTAGTAGTAGTAGTAGTAGCAACAGCAGCAGCAGCGGCAGTCATAGTAGAAATAGAAACAACTGCAGAAGAAGAAGAAGAATGATGAGAGGCAACATGAGAAGTAAAGAGATTAGGAAGGAAGTTGATATGAAGAAAGAGGAAGTGAAATAAAAGGAAACAACAAAATGTAGAAGATATAAAGGCAAGGTAAAATATAAGTAAAACAACTATTTAAAATATGTACTAAAAAGATATATGTAGAGTAGGTTGAAACAGAACTAGAAGGGAACAAGAAGGAGGTGTGTTGAAGAGTTACAGGAGGAGGTAGTGGATCTGTGTGTGTGTGGCGGGGGAATTAACACTGCAATAACATCGTCATTATGGTCATCATCATCATCACCACCATCACCTGCAATAACATCATCTGCAACAACAACATCACCAACATTGTTTGATTACAGCAGCTGGGATATGAGGTAAGACACGAGGGAGAATGAGAATGCGGGTATGTCTGTGAGATATGGTACGGTGATAATTACTCGTATGTATATATATATATATATATATGTGTGTGTGTGTGTGTGTGTGTGTATATATATGTATGTGTGTGTGTGTGAATATATATATGTGTATATATATGTATATGTAATATATATATATATACGCTTATATATATACGCATACATACACACGCACATATATATTTATGTATGTGTATATATATATATATATATATTTATATATATGTGTGTGTGTCTGTGTGTGTGAGTGTGCATGTATATATATTTATGTATGTATCTCTCTCTCTCTGTATATATATATATATATATATATATATATATATATATATATATATATATAAAAAAAATTAAAACTTACACACATGTATGTAAAGTATAATAATATATCAAGTATAATAAACCATCTTCATAACCGATATTAAGACAGGCAAGGGAACAAAAGTTTGCAACATGCACGCAACTAAGCGTGTTAGAAATGATTTCGTCTCACACAGCTTGACTGCCTGTGGTAGGACCTCACCCTCTGTGGGTGGCCCTATCCGTTTCCAGTACACTTAACACGGGAATTACACCGCTCATGTATTTCTTCTTGCCAATATAAACAGCTGTGCGCTAGATAATAGCTGTTTTGTCTATTTTCATATAAACGTACATTGATAAATATATTTCTTGACGGTATTTAACGATAGTTTGCTTCTGTGTTGAATTATGTTTGGGTCCTTGTAGAAATAATCATTAATATGTATGATATTGTTCGTCGATGAATAGAAGATGTAATAAGTAATCCACTTTCGTTGTTTGAAGCCAGAAACAAATATTGACAAGTAAAATGGTGACAGACAAAATACTCTCAGTTAACACGATCATATTCAAAATTGCGACAAGGCAAAATGCTGACAGTGAAATTTACAGCATTTATCTAATAAAAACAATAAATAAAATAATCGCTAACATTTTTAGAAGCAAATCCTCGTTGTGCAATGTGACTTGGGGTTTATTCTTCTGCCATAGACACTGCTCCGCAAATTTACGGCGGAGGATATGGTCGGGTAAATAGATTCAGTGCTTCACTGGTATTTTATTTTATCGACAACGACTGAGCTGAAACTCAGGACTTAAATGGTCGTAATTAAAACCCACTAGTTATTTTTCACGCTACCCTGCATATTATACCTAGCCTTAACCCAATACATTAAATAAAGACCTACGTATTTTGAAAATAAGACAGAGATGAAAAAAAATTAAATTCGACCGCGGCGCATTCAATCCTCAATGATAAAATATCTTAGATAATTTTACAATATTACGTTGTTCGCCCTCTTTTGCTACCCCGCCGTGAGCTTAACAGAAATATAATAAAGGACATTTAAAACAAACGACATTGTTTGAATAGAAATTACGAACACATATAAGCAACTTTAAAACTGAAAAACGACATCACAGAATCAATTAGTGAACAATATGTTAATAATATTAATTTCCTAATAAATGCACATAAAACGTTTTTTGTAAAAGCTTATGTACCATTGCGTTCTGAGTTCAAATCCCACCGAGGTTAGCTAAGTTTTCTATCATTACTGAGTCGATAAAATAAATACCAGTAATGCACTTGGGTCGATTTAATTGCCCCCCCCCCCAAAAAAAAATAGTTGCACGTTAATTAGACTTGTGCCTAAATCATTATCATTATTTGCTTGCCGCATAGCATTTGTTGCTGGTGATGTAATACAGGAGCTAGTCACCTATGGACCGAGATGGTGACTTCAATTGTGAAGCACTGTTCTGAGTATCCCAGCAGTTCCAAGGATTGTTGTTTTCTGTAAGGGCCCTACCATGATGTGGACCCCAACTTTTATTAAATAGCTTTCAATTCAGGTGCTCACAGTATGACTGGAACCACATCAACATTTTTCGTTGCCCA
Organism: Eledone cirrhosa; assembly: GCA_964016885.1. Lineage (NCBI taxonomy): Eukaryota > Metazoa > Mollusca > Cephalopoda > Octopoda > Eledonidae > Eledone > Eledone cirrhosa. The sequence goes on from OZ024740.1 coordinate 113,148,468, forward strand.
AAAACGTTTTAACTCTTATGTTAGTGGTTTATATCGCTTAACCTTCTTCAGTTTTTTCCTCACAAACTTTGATGTTAGTGGGGCAAGCCGCATCCAGAATTAGGTTTATTAACATTGTTGATTATTATTATTATTATTTATTAGGGTCCATTTTGTCTCAGACTGTTGAAGGCACCAATCCAAACGTAACGGGGCTGTGTTAAACTGAGAAGCGAGTATTTAACAATTACATCAAATTAGAGTGAATTAATTGTATCGCACATGAGTTAACTCTTAATTATATGCAATAAAACCTATGAGCTTTATTTATGAAACAGTGAGTGGTGTTCTATCGAAGGACATTAAAACAATCCAGATTTACGATGCCGGGGTTATGACGATACTGTATCTCATGGAAATCAATATCATAACCAACGCACTTGCATTCACATACTAAACACACACAGGTGTCTGTACAGACATACTTAGACATACTTAGACATACGCACAAATATATATGTATATGTATATATGTCCATCTCTCTCTCTCTCTCTCTCTCTCTATATATATATATATATATATATATATATATATATATATATATATATATATAATATAAGATCAAAAGATGGTTAAAGGAGTTAACCATCTTTTGATCTTATATTATGCATACTCCAGTCCCACAAACTGTAGAGTGCTTCTTATCCGATATCTGCATTGCTTTATTGTACTACAATAAAACTCACCTCCTACATATATATATATATATATATATATATATATATATATCACTTGTCCCCCTCGCTTTACGCGATTTACTGGTCCCAATAATTCTTTTTAGTTATTGCTCGCACCAACCCGAAGTATCTGATTTGTAATGCGATGAAATACCAATGATGGTTGGAAAATCACTGACGAAGGACTATTTTTATCATATGTAACCTATGTGCAACCACACAGTATTCTTCTTTCTTCTCATGTTTTATATATATATATATATATATATATATATATATATATATATATATATATATATATGTGCGTATATATATATGTGTGTATTTATTTGTAATTACATAATACTCTGGAAAATTGAGTTCTTTCTGACTTGTGGGCTACAACAATTACCACACACACACACACACATACATATAGAGATAGATAGATACATAGATAGTTATATAAACATGCATAATCATACAAGACAAGAACTAGAGTGAGAGATTGTTAAATATATAGATGAAAAAAGATAAGGAGAAAAAACGGCAAAATAGTGAGATGGGAGAGAGAGAGAGAGAGAGAGAGAGAGAGAGAGAGAGAGAGAGAGAGAGAGAAGGAGTGTTGAGGCGGAGAAAGAGGGGAGTGAATAGACAGCTAGATGGTTCTTGATTATTAACTTTCAAGCTTTAAAGGTCATATATCAAACTGCATAGCGATTATTGGATAGCCTCGTCATACAGCCAGGCAGGCACCATATCCCCTCCTCCTCCTCCTCCTCCTCCTTCTTCTCAGTGAGAATGTAAGGGATCATGTGAACACTATGCAGCAAAAATTTGTCGTGATAATCTCAGGAAAATACGAGTATAATAACTGTATAGCTAATGTTGTAAGAGACCAGTTGAAACCAACATGTTATTTACGACCTCACTATCGTTTCGTTTTTCTCATCGTTTTCACTATTTTTTTCTTCGCCATTTTTTTTCTTTTCGTTTACCAATATCTTTTCATATTTTTTCCCTTTTTTTATTCTTTTCTATTCTCTTTGTTGTTATTATACTTTATTTTTATTTTTATTTCTAATTTATAATTTATCTACCCAGTTATTTTTTCCTCCTATATTATCTCCCACTATTTACACGTCATATTTCTTCTCGGGTGTATTTATTTCTATATTTATATATTTCACTTCCATTCTCTTTTATCTCATTTATTTTTTCTATATGTTATTTATTTTATATCTTCATCTATATCTTTATTCTGAACTATCGTCAGGTTTTTCGTCTTCTCAATACAATTCTGTTTCCTTCTCATTTTGACAATTTTAAAGTTTCATGCAATTTTCTTTTATGTTTCACTTTTATCTCAAACTTATCATATACTCTATACTCTTCATTCTCTCTTCTTTCCTTTTCTAAACTCTTTCTATTACTCATTCTCTATCTCTCTGTCTCTTTCTTCAACCTAATACTACACTTCTCTCTTCTCATTTAGTAGTCACCGTATCCGACTTTCACAATTTCCATTCTCACTTCTTATGTGATCATCTACGTCACCCCCACACTGCACATCACATATTTCTCCTTATTTTTCTCCGCTACCTCTCTATTATCTATGTAAGGGACTTCCTCAGACATCCCCGCTCGTCTATTCTTATCTCCTCTACAGTTCTCTCGTCCCTTTCAATTGTGTCTATTCTCCTCTTTCCAATCCTTGTCTGTCGACGTTCGTTTTTTTACTTCTCTGTTTTATAACGCTGTCTTCTTTCCTGCATCCTTGCACTTTCTCTCGCTGTATCTATTCCCCCCCCCATCTCTCTCTCCCCCCCCTCTCTCTCTCTCCCCCTCTCTCTCTCTCTCTCTCTCTCTCTCTCTCTCTCTCTCTCTCTCTCTCTCTCTCTCTCTCTCTCTCTCTCTCTCTATATATATATATATATATATATATATATATATAAATGTTACACGCACACACACACACACACACACACACATATATATATGTATGTATTCTCTATTTTTCGTAGTTTTATTATTTATTCTATTTGTGTTTGCCTCTCTTAAATTTCTTTCTCTCCCTCTACGCACAGATGTTTACATTGTAGAAGAAGGAAGAAGAAAGTCTTGTAAGGTATCTATGCAGAACAACCAAGTGTCAAGAATTGACTCTCTTAAAAACAGAGCATGCAGTAAAGGTTTTCAAAGTGATCCGTTACATTATAAAAGTGTGACTCAATTGTGTTTTGTTTCATATAAAACATAAATATAAAATAGAGCCAATAATAGTGAATGCGTGATAAGGCAGGGAATTAACAGAATTGTTAAAGCGTCGGTATTTTTCCGGATCTTTATGTTCTGACTTCAAATCTTTCTATGTTAGCCTTCCGTAGTCAATAAAATAAGATACCAGCCAAATACTGGTGAAAATGTAATCGACCCCCGATATTTGCCATCATAGAATAAGCTAGCATGACACAATAAGGTACATAACTCCTCAAAAGAAAGGAAATGAGCAGTTTGTTATCTAATACCAACGAATTTTGATACTATCTGCCTGTTGCAACTCCTGGCAGAAGGAGACGAGATTTGAACTCAGAGGACCCAAGGCCGGAGTAGATAGCGCAAAGCACCACGTTTGATTCTTAAACAATTCCGCCAAATTATCGCCACTCTTAGGCTGGTACATCTTTTAATGACTCTGGAAGGATATTAAGCAAAGTTGATCTCAATTGTACACAGTAGTATTCGGTTCACGCTTGGTAAAAGTGGAGGTTGTTTGAACGTTTCGGACTTAAGTCCTTCATCAGAAAAATTGAGGAGAACTCCGAGAGGGAGTAAGGAGGGAAGTAAACAAGTAAAGACCACAAAAAGAAGGAAAAAAAATATATATAAAAACAAAACTAAAAAAGTGAAAATAAAGGGGGTGTGAGGGTCTTTAGGTCTCGGATGAGTTGTGTTGGGATGGCAAATGTGTGTAAGTGTGTATTGTGGTGGGAGAGAGATAGGGTGGAAGCAAGATAATCCAGGCGGGGATGGTGGAAAGTAATGTGTATGTGTATGTGTGTGTGTATGCGTAGATGTAAGTATGAGAGTCTGAAAGGAAGCGAGTGTATGTGAAAGTTTGTTCTGAAAAGACACCGTGTGCGTGTGGAAGTGTTGTATATGTATGTATCCACACTGTCTTGAGGCTATGTTCAATAAAAGAAAGCATTGTTATTATTATTATTACTACCCCGATTGTCATAGGAGCACTAGATACTACCTCAAAGAGTTTCCAAGGATGGTTAAAGAAGATTAGTCCAGCCCCGCTTTTTGGAACACTTCAAAAGTCATCCTTGCTGGGAACAGCAAGAACCCTCCGATACGTCCTGAATATCTGAGGCTGCAGGTAGCGGCTTGATATTCATTTCAACAAACTTTCCAGTTAAAAAACATCAATGACTGAGACTCAAAAAACAATAATAATAATAATGATTTCATTTATTGGCCACAAGGGCCGACATGTAGGGGACAATACAAAGACAGGGACAGTGGGGGGTTTACAATAAGGTGGAGTAAAAGTGCACAATGGCAAGACTAATTTAACAATGAAGATATAAAAATATAAAATAAACTATGCATAAATACAACAAATAAATTCCCCGATAGGGGGTGGACGACCCTGGGGTGACTCGGGTACCCCACCAATCCAGAACCACCCGGCGCTTCTAGGGCACCCAGGGAGAGCACCCCTCTCCTCAAGTTAGCTAGCCTATAGGCGTATGGTCAGAGTGGGCCCATTCACACGAGCCATTCTCGCACATTCATCCACCTTTTAGCAAATGTACTGGGGGGCAGCACTTCTCTCTCCATCCTCACCTTCCTTTCCAGGTGAAACTTGAAGAAGTTGATGAGAGATTGGCCGAAGAGAAAAGTGTCTGTCATCACTCCTTTTAACCTCGTCCACCATATAACCTCTTTCGCAACTGCAACCAGACAGAGGAAAATTTCCTGCTCTTCCTGACCTAAGGGAGGCGGCGGGTCGATCTTCACTATGGACTCGGCTGATAGCCGGATTCGATTCGTTCCACACGCGACAGTAGCTGTTCGACATAACTCCACAAGTCAGTAATGCACGGACATTGGACAAGTGCGTGCAGAACAGTTTCGTCGTTCTGTGCGCATCTTGGGCAGGTCCGCCTGACAGCACTTCCGTGCCTGTAGAGTTTATCCCGAACCGGCAATGCCCCCCGGTAGCACTGCCAAGCGAGGGATTTCTGGAAATTGTCTATCGTCCCCGGCTCGAAAGTCCTCCGGTACAGACTGGTCAGTTCGACTTCGTCGAGGCCCAAAGTTTCTCCGAGTGCGTCATCGCACTTGCCCACCACTAATCCTCTATAGAACTCGAGAGTGGAAGTTCCACTGATCGCATTGCCCGCTTGGTAGAGGGCAGTGAGCGCCTGGCAACATTCCAGGTGCCAGTCACCCAGTCTCGGTCTCTTCTTGACCCAGGACTGCAGCTCAGTCAAAGAAATGAGCTGCGGAAAAACCCGTCTGATAAACAGCGACCACATCTGTTCACCGTTGAGGCAGAATATCTGGAGATGTCGCAGCCTCAACGCATGTCTGCGCATCATTAGCCACAGCATGCCCAGCCCTTCGTGTAGAGGGTGCTGGCAGCAGATGGACCGCCTCACCAACGGAACTTGTCCCCTCCACAAGAATTTGAAGAGGAGCCATTCCAACTTGACGAGACGCGGACGGGGCAGGGCACGACGGTCAGGCGGTAGTAGATGACAGACGCGATGTACGCATTCGCCACCTCCGCGCGACCTTTCAGTGATAGCTTCCTCCCAGCACATTTTTGAGTGAGACTGGCTACTCTGCTCGTTACCTCGTCCCAATTCTTTTCCACCTGGATGTCTGGTCCGAACCAAACCCCGAGCAACTTTACCGGTCCGGCCGTCCAGCGCCCCACGACGCTGTTGGACGGTATGGGCTTGCTTCTTCAGGTTCCGAGCTGCAAGCCCACCGACTTTTCCGGGTTAAATTTGGCTAGTGTCAGCCTTTCATATTCCTTCAATAAGGTGCCAACCACCTCGATTTCTGAGGTGTTCGACACCATCACGATGATGTCGTCCGCATAAGCCGACACCGCCCTTCTACGTCCCGGTTCGAGCGGGATGCCCTGCAAGAGCTCCAGCTTCCGCAGTAAAGGCTCGAGAGTCAATACGTACAGAAGGGAAGAGAGAGGGTACCCTTGACGGACCGATGAGGAGAAATGGTTCCGAGAGGTAGCCATTAGCCTTGACCACTGAGCGAGTGCCGTTGTGCATTGCAGCGATCCAGCTTCTGAAGACAGGGCCGAAGCCAGCTGCTTTGAGGACAAACTTCAGATACCGATGGTCGACCCTATCGAATGCTTTCGATTGATCTAAATTGATCAGTGCCCCACCTAAGCCAGGTTTACACCCTACCCTCTCTATGATGAATCGCATGAGGTGGAAATTGTCGTGTATGGACCTTGCTGGGATTGCGCAAGTTGTCGCCTCCCCAAACAAATCCCCGACGACAAGCGCCAATCTCTTTGCTAACACCTTGGCCAAAATCTTAAACTCTGTGTTGAGCAGAGTTATGGGCCTGAAGTTGTCTAATGTATCCCTCTTGTTCTCGTCTTTCCTTATCAGTGTCACCACTCCCCTGCTCACAGAACTGGAAATACTCCCATTCTGGTTCCAGTTGCAGTAGAGTGCTTCGATGAGATCGGAAAACAAGTCTGGCATATTTACGTAAAGCTCGTAGGGCAGGCCATCCAAACCGAGTGACTTGCGCCTCATGCAGCCGACAAGGACGTCCTGAATTTCGGCTGAAGTAATCGGCCTTTAGCAGCGCTCAGCGTCGACCGTCGAGATGCGCGGCAAGCCGTCAAGGTAGGGACTGAAATCCGCTACTCTCTCTGACTCGCCACTCTCCTCGAACAACCGATAAAGTGCTGGCGAAAGGCCTCACACATCCGCTTGGAATCGTTTATCACGTGTCCGTCTCGGTTCGCCAAGGACCGAATTGTGGTTTTATTACCACGCTGCGCCTCCGCCACGCGGGCCCATCGAAGAGCTTTGGTTCCCTCGTTTCTCAGCGCACGCGCCTTAGCTCTGAAAATGCAACCTTCGTGTTTCGCATTGGAGAAATGGTCCAATACCTTTCTCGCCGCTAGCACGTCAGTTGCAATGCCACTACAAATAGCCTCGTCTAACTTATCTTTCAGCTCCCTCTCCTTTCTATTTTTCTCTAACGCTAGTACTTTGCTGAACTCTATCGAAGTTACTTTAATCTCTCTTTTGAGAGCCCCCCGCCATCTGTTGTTGATGATCCCCCCTGTCAACTTTTGCTTAACTAAATTGTTGACTCGGTCCCTGTAAGCTTTACGTGCCGGAAATGACATGTTCAGCTTCATGTAACCCGGTCCTAACCTACACGTTTTATCTAGGTCGACCGTACAGATCACAAATTTGTGATCTGAATAGGCGACCGTTTTAAAAAGTGGACAGCCTACACTATTTCTATCTATTTTCCTAATGAAGATCTTGTCTATATACAATCTAGATGATCCCATTCGGTTGGTCCATGTCCATACTGGCACATTGGGGAAATCTAGTCGATACCTGTCAGACAGTTGGAACTGGCTGAGAGGTGCTTGAGGCTTTCGCACCCCCGACTCCTATCGGCTACTCCCACACAATCCTAGCGTGCGTCTAAGATGCCATTCCAGTCCCCCGCTAACAGTAAAGGCCGAGACGTACCCAGAAAGGTCTCCAGGCGCCTAAATAAGTCCGGTCGTCCGGCCCCTGTAGGGGCGTAGACGGCCAGCAGTCTAAAGGCACCACCTTCGCTACTGCTCACATCCAAGACCACAAACTTACCGTCCGGGTCCCGGAAGATCGACCTTACCTCGAGATCTAGTCCTTTCCTAAACAACACTGCCACCACACCACCCATTCCCGGTGAGTTTTCTGTTTTTTTTTGCACTTTTGGGTTTTCCTTCATCTTCGCTGCTGGAAGACAAATGGTCTGTGGCTGTGATTGTCTCTGTGTCTGTGTGTGCGTTTAATGTTTTGTCTATGTGTATAATTGGGGGGGGGGGTATGGGGAGTGGGAGAGCTTTCCTCGTTTTCCCCTTGGATTGGTTTTGGTGTTGGTGGTGATCCGGCTGTTTTTGATGTTGGTGTCCGTGTCTTTGTTGGTGTTGTTTTTGGTGGTGGTGGTGGTGCAGCTTTCCGTGCTGACACTGGCGTTGGCAACAAAGGAGGTTTGCGACCCACTGCATTTTTGCGCTGAGGGCAGAATGCTTGCAGATGCGTTGCTTCCCCGCAGACGAAGCAGTGTGGCCTTTTTCCGTCAGTGATTAGTTGGATTGTTGTCCCGTCCTGCAGGCGGGCAAAATCCGGGAAGTTGTTCATGTCCTCCGGTTTCATTTGGAGAAGAATCTCCAAATCCATTCCAGACCAGTCCTCTCTCTCTTTCCTTTTGATATCCAGGAGGGTAGTGTTTGTCCCCTCCTCGATTACGCATTCCACCAGCCAACATATGTTCATTCCTGGTGGGATGCTGGGAATGCGGACCTTTACTGTCCTTTTACCCATGTAGGACGGATGCATGATAATGCGTTCCGTTCTGCAGGGGTCACCGAGTGCTTAATAGCAAGGGCCTCGGTTTTGAACAGTACCGAGATGGTACCGAACTGTTTGCCTCTTGCTTTATACATTATGTTACTTCCGATGTACTCCAAAGCATCGTCGACCTCTGCTTGGCTGGCAAGTTCCACTTTTCGTGTCTGCACCGAAATGCATTGAAAGTACACCGTCCTCCTTTGCATGGCCGCTGTTGCCCCGTCCGGGATGGTCAGGTTTGCCCGTTTAATTAGCCTCCACGCCTGGGCCAACTGTTCGTCTTTATCGCTAATATCAATATCCAATAAGCGCTTTGTTTTGCTGCAGCAAATGTGGTGTTTCTGATGCTCTTGTTGGTGTTGTCATTCTAGCTGCTGTTATTTGTGTTGTTGTTTTTGTTTTGTTTGTTGTTGCTGTTGTCACCACCTCCATGTTTACATTGAAGCTGTCGGTGTTATTGTCGTTATTGCTCTGAGTTGTTGTTGTTGTTGTGGTGGTGGTGGCGGTGGTGGTGGTGGCGGCGGTGGTGGTGGTGGTGATGTCGTTTTCAGATGATACTGCTGCTAACACAGAAGATTGTGATAGTAGCTTTTTAGTTTTGCCTTCACATTCAGTAGAGTGGACGACAGGCTTGTCTATAGCAGTCGTAGTCGTGGTGAAATCTACAGTGGCTGCTTTTAAACTTTTGACATGAAAGTTCTTTACCGTTTCAAGGTAGAAAATTTCCATGTTTTTTTTTGGTGGGGAAGCGATTTTTTTTCGAAGTTTTTTAAAATAAATCTGAATATTCGGGCTTAAAGCCCGAATATTGAGAGGTATCCCTCTCTTGAAACCAAGATGTGTACCTTATGTTTCGTTAACGACAAGAAAATGCAAAAAGTTATACTTTAAAACAGCTTAAAGTTACGAATCTTTTCCCCCGCAAAATAACCAGTACATTACTGGTACCTTATTTTATCGATCCCGTAAGGATGAAAGGCAAAGTTAACCTCGGCGGGATTTGAACTCAGTCCCTAAAAGGACGTAACTGTGCTGTGGACGCCATGCTTTGCAGAACAGTTACGTCCCTTTAGGGACTGAGTTCAAATCCCGCCGAGGTTAACTTTGCCTTTCAACTTTACGGGGTCGATAAAATATAGTACCAGTAATGTACTGGCTAATTGCTGGCCTTGTGCCAAAAGTAGAAAACATCGACGAAAATCAACTAGCCAATCTCTTCGGAAGCACTTTCGGGCCGGGGCCTATGGACAACTTCCAGAAATCCCTGGCCTGGCAGTGCTACCGGGGAGCTTTGCCAGTTCGGGATAAACTCTACAAACATGGAGGTGCCGTCAGCCGGGCATGTCCGAGATGCGCGCATGGCGACGAAACCGTCCTGCACGCACTCGTCCAGTGTTCGAGCATTGCTGACTTGTGGGTTTATGTCGAACACCTGCTGTCACGTGTAGGACGGATCCAGCTATCAGCTGAGTCCATCGTGAGGATTGCCCCGCCCTCTTCCTTTAGCCGGGAAGGGCAGGCAGTTTTTATCTGTCTGGTGGCCATGGCGAAAGAGATAGTATGGTGGACACGTTTGAAAGGGCTGAAGACGAGCACTTACCTCTTCGGTGATGCCCTGATTAACTTTTTCAAATTTCATTTGAAAAGGAAAATCAGGGTAGAGAGGGAAGTTCTCTCTTCCCAGCATTTTGTTGAAAGATGGGTGAGAGAAGCAAGTATGGCCCGAATGAATGGGCCTTCTCTGAGTATGTGTCTGTAAATTAAAGGTGGAAAACTGGGAGAGGGCACTTGCCCTGGTGGTCAGGGTCACTGTGGTCTTTTAATGGGCTTGCTCCACAAATGTCCCTCGGAAGTCTCCCCCCTATTGGGGAATTTTTCTTTGTTATTTTATTACATCCTCTGTTTTTTACACGCAGAAATGCCCATTTGTACCGTCCTGTATTGTCCTGTACTGTCCTTAATGTCTACTTTATGTAAACCTTTGTGGTTAATAAAGAAAACATTATTATTATTATTATTATTATTATTATTATTATTATTATTGAATGCCATGGTTTACGGAGGCTCGGCTCTGTAAGGTATAGTAATTTTTAAACGCTATAACAATTGTAAATTGTTTAAAACTTGAACCAAATTGTAGATAAAACACCTTCGTCCTCGTGCGAGGGGTCTTTCTGCCCGTTATTTGGCCCTTCGGGGTGAAATAACCGCTTATTAGGGTTTTGTGCCTAATATTCATTTTAAACCGAAAAAAAAACATGGCTACAAAAAAAATGTTCACAAGTCACTCCCACTCTTTCCGTCTTCTTCCTCAATCGTCATTACATCAGAGAGAAGATTGTCTCTCTCCCTCCCTTCTCTAAATGTGGTGTCGCCTCTTTCGCAAGCGACGCCAGTAAAGAAAAAGAAAAATATAGTTTCTGGTAGCTTTCACCAAGAGAACGTGCATACCGTGGAACATTTCTCCACGACGACGACAACGACGAAAAATGTGTGCGGTAAATACGGAAAGTCATTTCATACGTCTGACGTCATGAAGAATAGCAGCAGCAGCCGTAATAACAGTAGGAGCAGCAACAGTGACAAGGAAAACACTAGTAGCAGCCGCAACAACACCAGCAGCAGCATAAACAACAACAGCAGCAGCCTCAACAGCAACAACAACAGCAGCAGCAGCAACAACAACAACAACCACAGCAATAGCGGCGGCGGCGGTCGTAGTACCAGCAGCAACAACAAAAGTAACAGCAGCTCTGTCAACAACAACAACAACAGCAGCAAAGAAAAACCAATCTCGTCTGCAGGTATCGCAAAGAACCTGGAAATCATCCGTATAACAAATGAGGAATTACAGGAAGCGAAGTCGAAAACCGGACACCGAGCAATCTGCAAGGCAGCCGAAAAATGTTTCGAAACCCAACAGCACTGTACGGTCACGTACCGTACAGTAAGCACAAAGTCACGTAGGGTTGAAAGAGCCACAGAGTCTCCAATACAAAAAGCCTTAGGGTCTGTGTGGCAGCGGAAAACGCATATCACCCGAGGCAAGAAATATGCCACCGTGGACGTGCTTTTGCCACACCCCAGGAGGCAAAGGCTCAATCCTTAGTGACCATAAGGAGCGAGGAAATGGTGTTGGTGCCCTCGTACTGCGGGCAAAAAGTTGTGAGGGTTAAACTGACCCCCCCCCCCCCGGGTTGGCCCATTCTTGGCAGGCCGCGTCTGTCCTCGTCGGAATCGAGGACAAAACAACTGTACTGCAAGTACAGAAAAAAGTACGAAACGATTGGGTCGGCGCCTCGATTGAGAAGTTAATTCAGGAGTGCATTGAAGCTATCTCGAATGTGATAGTCTTCGATAACGGCACTCAACTGCCCATAAGTGTTGAGGGCAAACGCCCGAAATGCTTTCGCTGTGGGTCGAAGACTCACCTCAGGGCCTTCTGCAATGAGAAGACCCTGAGAAATGAGAAAACCCCCCTCCTTCCGAAACCGGCTCCACTGCTACCAGCAACAGGACAGGCGGCAAGCAGGAAGGATAGGTCCGTGGCACCCATACCCACGCCACGGAAATCAAGAACAGCAACAGCAGTGGAAGTATTAACAATAACAATAATAATACCAACTACAGCTGCAACAGAGACTCCACTGCAACCATCACTAACAAGAACAAGTGAAAGAGTGCAGCTGGTACCCCTCCCCGACCTCACAGAATCGGACACGGAGTGTGAGGTGGGAGAGGGATGGCAAAACGTCGCAAGAAGGCACAAACGTAGAAGCAGCGCATCGTCGCCTTCGAAAAGGAGGAGAAGAGATGAAAAAATGGTGAAGGATACTGCAAAGAGACTGACAGCAGCAACACTACCAACACCATCACTACCCACACTAGCACTACCATCACCACCGGCCACAACCCCACCGCCAACAACAACAACACCTTCAACACCACCACCACAAGCACCAACATCGCAAACACAACAACAAAACACACAGACACAGCACCAACGACAAGAAAATAGGAGAACCACAACCCCACCCCCAGAAAAAGAAATGCACAACAATAAATACACACAACAAGAAACTAATGACTTACATAATTGAACACACAGACATTTCACAGCACGACTACATAATACTAGCACCAATCAAAACACCAACGAACATAAGACTGGTAAGAATATCACAGAAACAATACACAAACATTAAAATGAAATTCCCCGACGCAGTTGGTGATTTCAGAGACCTAGGAGGGACACTCAACCGGAGAGTATACTCGGATAAACTCACAGACGAGCCGACGACCAGCCGAAGGGACGATACAACGGTCCCTTCACCAGACGATCAAGGTAAGTGATACTTTCTCACTTGCCCCGTTCCTCACCCAACATGGCTGTATTCAGGATCGGAAGTGTAAACGTGCGTGGCTTGAGATCGGATTGGAAACAGGGTCACTTGCTTAACGACCTCAGATCACTAAACATAGATGTGGTGGCCATCAACGAGACCAGAATCTCCGAAACGCAAGCTTTCGCACCGATCTTCGACGGTTACGAGGTGTACGCATCTCCGTGCCGTCCTGGAGCGGGGGGCGCAGTGGTTGTGTTGGTCTGGAAAGGCTTGGGTCTCGCCATACGGACCATCTTCCAGGACCCAGAAGGTAAGTCGGTGTGCTGGACGTAAGCGGCACAGAAGGCAATGCTTTCAGGCTAGTAGCCCTCTATGCCCCGACATGGGCAGGACGGCCAGATTTCTTCAGACGTCTAGAGACCTTTCTTGGAACGTCCCGCTCTTTAGTGTTAGTGGGCGACTGGAATTGTATCTTGGATGCATGCTGGGATTGTGTGGGGCCAGTGGGTAGGGGAGGAATGTGCAAGAGCCTCACCAACCTGCTCAGACGCTTTGAACTGTCTGACAGGTATCGACTGGATCACCCGGATGTGCCAATGTGGACATGGACAAACCGCATCGGGTCATCCAGATCGTATCTCGATAGGGTATTCTGCAGAGAACTAGATAAGGGTAGCATAAGTTGTCGACAATTTAAAATAGTCGACAGACTTCATAGACAAGGGCCCGGTTACTAGCAGCTGAATGCGTCTTTCCCAGCGCGCAAAGCCTAGAGAAACCGGATTAGCGGATTAGTTAAGCGGGCGTTGACGGGAGCGGTCGTCAACAACAGGTGGTGGTTCGTCCTGAAAAGGGCAATTAAAGTAGAGTTGATTAGGTTTAGCAAAGGAGTAGTGATAGAGAAAAAATAGAGTAGAGGGAGAGCTAGTCAGAAAGCTAGAAGAGGCGTTTAGGACAGGCATCGCAACCGACATGTTTGCGGCGAGATTGGCACTCGATCAATTCTTCAACGCAAGACACGAAGGCTGCGTTGTCAGAGCTAGAACGCGTGCTCTGAAATACGAGGGGACAAAAGCCGTCCAATGAGCCCCGGTGGCAGAGGCGCGAAGTGGCAACAAAGCCACAATTCAGTCTTTGTCTGACCAAAACGGGTGCGTGATGCTCGAATCCGAGCGGATGTGTGAAGCCTTTCAGCAACACTTTGCTGAACTGTTCGGGAGCAGCGGCGGAACGGATTGGGGAATGGACTTCAGTGCATACCTCGACGGACTGCCTCGGCTCTCGACGACCGCAGTACAGTGTTGCAAAAAAACCAATAACAGCCGGTGAAATATGGGAAGCGATGGCTACCTGCACGAGGGGTAAATCGCCAGGTTTGGATGGTCTGCCCTACGAGCTTTATGCATTTATGCCAGACTTGTTCGGTAACCTCTTGGCAGACGTCTACTGCAACTGGCAGCAGAACGGGAGCATTCCCAGTTTTGTGAGCCGGGGAGCGGTGGCGCTGCTGAGAAAAGACCCGAACAAGGGGATGCTATCGATAATTTCAGGCCCATAAATCTGCTAAACGCAGTGTTCAAGATTTTGGCCAAGGTGTTAGCAACGAGGTAGGCGCTTGTCGTCAAGGGTCTGGTGGGAAAGGCGCAGACATGCGCCATTCCGGACAGATCCATACACGACAACCTCCACCTCATGCGATATATCATAGAGAGGGTGGTTAAGGAACCTGGCACGGGTGGAGCCCTGATCAACTTGCATCAATCCAAAGCATTCGATAGGGTCGCTCATCGGTACCTGGCAGCGGTCATCGAGGCAGCCAGTTTCGGGCCCGTTTTCAGTGGATGGATCACAGCGCTGTACAGCGACATCTGCTCAGTTGTGAGGGTGAACGGTCACCTGTCGCAGCCGTTCAGAATCATGCGCTCAGTTCGCTAGGGTTGTACCCTCTCGTCCCTCTTGTACGTATTGGCTCTCGAGCCGTTACTGCACAAACTGGGGGCGATGAGGGGCGTCCCACGCGAACTAGGATGCGGGAGATCCGAGTCGGCTTGCACCGACGACGTTACCGTTGTGGTGTCGAGCACCAGACACGTCCAGATTCTCGGCACCGTTCTCAAGGAATACGAAGCTGTGACAGGAGCAAAGATAAACCAGGAAAAGTCAGTGGGCTTGCAGCTCGGCAACTAGAGAGGCAAGTTCATGCCGTCCGACAGCGTCGTGGGGCCTTGGACGGATGGACCGCTTAAATTGCTCGGGGTCTGGTTCGGACCGGATGGAGAAAAATGGAACGATGTGGCAAGGTGGCCTCCCTCACCCAGAAATGAGCCGAGAGGAAGCTGTCACCGAAAGGACAGGCCGAGGTGGCGAATGCGTACATCGAATCCGTCATCTGCTACCGCCTCACCGTCGTCCGTTGCTCCGGCCCAACTCTCACCAAAATGGAGCGCCTCCTCTTCCGCTTTTTGCGGAAGGGACGCGCTCCCATGGTCAGACGATCCATTTGCTGTCAACACCCGTTGCGTGGAAGACTGGGCATGCCATGGCTGATGATCCGCAAACATGCACTGAGGCTGCGACATCTCTGGTACTTCCTTGACGGTGAACAGGTGTGGTCGCCGTTCGCCAGGCACGTTTTCCCACAGCTCGTCTCCTTGACGGGGCTGCAGTCCTGGCTCAGAAAAAGACCGAGGGATAGCGCTTGGAAACTGGAATGTCTCCAGGCGCTCACTGCCCTCTGCCAGCTGGGCATCAGTATCGGGAGAACATCCACCTCGGCACATCCACCTCGGCGTTCTATAGAGAACTAGTGGAGGGGAAGAGCGACGACGTTCTCGGAGAGATACTGGGCGTCGAAGAAGATCAACTATTTGTTCTCTTCCGGAGAACTTTCAGCCCAGGTCTATGGATAACGTCCAAAAATCCCTGGCCTGGCAGTGCTACCGGGGAGCGCTGCCGGTTCGAGATAAGCTCTACAGGCATAGAAGTGCCGTCAGCCGAGCCTGTCCGAGATGCGCGCAGAGCGACGAAACCGTCGTGCACACACTCGTTCAGTGCCCGAGCATTGCTGACTTGTGGAGCCATGTCGAACAGTTGCTGTCGCGTGTAGAACTGATCTGGTTATCGACTGAGTCCATTGTGCAGATGGTCTCGCGGTCTTCCTTCGAGGAGGAAGGGCAGGCGATTTTCATCTGATGGCCATGGCGAAATAGATTGTGTGGTGGACAAGATTGAAAGGGTTAAAGACAGACACTTTCCTCTTCGGCGAATCCCTAATTAACTTTTTCAAGTTTCACTTGAAGAGGAAAATCAGGGTGGAGAGGCAAGTGCTGGCTTCTAGCAAGTTTGTTGAAAGGTGGGTGAATGTAGCGAGAATGGTCCGAGTGAGCGGGACCGCTCTGAATATACGTCTGTAGTTTGAGAAATGGAAAAATTGAGAGAGGGCGCTTGCCCTGGTGGTCAGGGTGGCCGTGGTGTTTTGTGTGGTTTTCGCCACGAGTAACCCTCGGAGGTTCTCCCCCCTATTGTGGGATTTTTTCATTGTTTCAATTTTCATTTTTATTGTTTATATATATATATTTCTATGTCCTTTTTTTCTTTTCTTACATAATAAAAATATTTACACGCACAAAACCCACATCGTACCGTCCTGTGCCATCTGTAATGTTTTTCTTGATGTCACCCCTTGTGGCCAATAAAGAAATCATCATTATTATTATTATTATTATTCTTTGAGTCTCAGTCATTGATGTTAGTTAACTGGAAAGTTTGTTGAAATGAATATCAAGCCACTACCTGATTATTATTATTATTACAGCTGCATTTATCTTGCTTTATATTTATACGAGTTATCACCAAATCACAACCAGTGACCTCAAGAGACAACAAGGTTCGCCATGTTCAAGAAAGAACATATATACACACACATGCATCTTTAGGTGTTTAGACTTGTGATGTACTTATATTGACAGAATCTTCCTTAGTATATGGGCAGTTCCCATTAGTACTACCTTTTGTATTTCTCCTATACGCGGGTTTCCTGGGATTTGCGATAAGTAATCATTAGACCCCTTAGGTATCATTCCTAGAGCGCCTACAACCACTTGTATTGTTTTAGTTCTCAATTTCCACAATTTTCCAATTTCTATCTCCAGGTCCTTATACTTACTCAATTTTTCAAATGTTTTTATAGATACATTCTTGCCTATTGGAACGGACATATCATTTAGCAGGCATACCCTCTTTTTAAAGTCCTTCAATATTATATCAGGTCTATTTGCATCTATTTTTCGGTCTGTTTGGATGCTAAAGTTCCACAAGATTGAGATGTGATCTTTTTCAAGTATGGGAGGTGGTTGATGCTCCCACCAATTCTTTTGATGGGGCAGGTCAAAATGCTTACACATTATCCAATGTATGTATTGTGCAGCTCTGTTATGCCTGTTCAGGTATTCGGTTGGGGCTATAGGACTGCACATTGAAATTATATGTTCAATGGTCTCTGGTTGTTTTTTTCATACACGGCATAATGGGCTGCATCCATTTTTTATTATGTTGGCTTGGTAATTTTTTGTTGGCAGACACTGATCTTGTGCTGATATAATCAGGCCTTCAGTCTCCGATTTCAGTCCAGAGGATGCCAACCACTGATGGGTTAAAGTTTTGTCAACATCAGGATTGTAAGCTCGTTCTGGGTATTTTCCATACAGAGGCTTTTCTTGCCATTTCTTAGCCAGTTTCTGTAGCAGTTCTTTCTTTGCAGTTACTTTTACCTGCTTTGCTTTTTCTGTGTTTTCCATTTCAGCAGTAAATGGGACTTCTGAAATTTGTAGTCCATTACTGTATCTTTGTGCATCTTTTGTAATGGAGTATGATCTTTTGATGCTTTCGTGTTTCAAAACGAGTTTGATCATCCAATCATGTGATTCCCTTAGATATGCCAATTGTTGCAGTTTTCAACGCAATGTCTAACTGGATTAACCCACGTCCTCCTTCTTTCCTAGGGAGATATATTCTATCTGTATCTGCCTTAGGGTGATGCATTCTGTGCATGGTTTGGAATTTTCGAATTTTTGTATCGAGCCTACGGATCTCTGTGCTTGACCAGTTGATGACATTGTAACTATAGGTTACTACTGGTATGGCAAGCGTGTTTATGGCATCGATCCTATTCCTTGCATTCAATTCCGTTCTTAAGATTGCTCTTACTCTGCGGTAACATTCCTTCCTTATCCTTTCCCTGATTGTCGAGTGCTTGATTCCGTCTCCTTCACAAACAATATTTGTAAGTTTCCTCTTGATCAAGTTCTCTTATCACATTCCCACGATCAAGATTAATGTCTGAACTTTTCAGCAGCTTTCCTCTGGTGAACGTTGCTTTGGCGCATTTATCTAGTCCAAACTACATTTTAATGTCATCACTGAACTGCTCCACAGTGGATAATAGCCCTGCAATTGTTCATAATGTTTTGCAAATAGTTTCAGGTCATCCATGTAGAACAAGTGATTAATGGTTTTGTCATAGACTTTATATTCATGTTTTGTTTCATTGAGCATTTTACTTAATGGTATAAGTGCGAAGCAGAATAAAAGCGGTGATAAAGAGTCACCCTGAAAAATTCCACAATTAATATTAACTTCTCCAGCTTCCAGTGATTTTGTTTCACTATTCAAAAGGAGTGTCGTTTTCCATGTCTTCATACTGAATGACAAAAACCTCCTGACAACGGGAGATATTTTGAAAATCTCTAAACATTTTTCAATCCAACTGTGAGGCAAACTATCGAATGCTTTTATATAATCTATCCAAGCAATTGATAGATTTTTGTGTCTATTATGACAATCTTCTAGTATCATTTTGTTAACCAAAAGCTGATCCTTACAGCCATATGAGCCTCGTTTACACCCTTTCTGCTCAAAGGGAAATAGGTCATTTGTTATCAGGTGGTCATATGTATATTCAGTTAGGACTGATGTTTATTATTATTATTATTATTATTATTGGCGACCTACGTAGTAATTCGTATTATCGTGAGCTCCGCAAAGGTCTGTTATTTTCAGTTGTTTAAAATTGCCATTTATGGAAAATGTTTATGTTAACTGTAGATAAGTGCACATACATTGTTATCTGAAAAGGACACTCAAAAAGATTGGGGCCTTAAGCCCAAAATTTAAACTTTTATAATTATCAAACAAACAATTTTTCTTTGAAAAAATCATGGACGACGCAGAGTCAAACCTTTCTCTCAAACTAACACCTCACACCGACACCACCATTGTAAATATTACTACGTTTGCCAACACTAAAAATATAAGCAGTAGCAATATTTTAAATTTGTCTCAGGCAGACATTCATTTCCCGCCATTACCAATGAGTGCAGATGTTGAAGCCGCCACCCCACCACCACCACAACGACAACAGAAACAAAAGTAAAAAATAAATTATCTCGTGATATCGAAATGAATTCACCCAAAATGAACTTTTCCACACCGAACACCGCTGACGCCACCACCACCACAACTGAAACTAAAATTAATAACAAAAATAACGATAACAACAACAGCAACAATGAAATTAAGAAAACCACACTGTCTTTTGCCAGAGTAGCAGAAAAGTGCGAAGCATTCCAGGTAACTCAGGAGGAATTAGAAGAAGCCAAAAGAATGGTAAAGAAAGATGGGTACAGGATCAGCCCCCCCACACACACACCTAATAAAATGGAGCATCGGCGCCTATGCACCGTGCCTTATCGGACGATTCACATAAAATCGCGCCGAGTGGAACGGGCATCCGAGACCCAAATCCAAAAAGCTTTCGGACATGTGTGCGCAAAAAAACCCACATCAGACGTGGGCAGAAATATGGAACCGTGGACGTGTTCTTTGAAACACCACAGGAGGCCAGAGAATACTCCATGGCCCCATTAAGAAGTGACGACTTCACACTCGTCCCAAGCTATTGTGGCCAGAGACACGTGAAGATCAGGGTGACCCACGTTCCACCGGCCATCGAAATTCCATGGCTAATGGCTGCCGTCCTCACCGGCATCGAGGCCAACACCAAGATAATCGAAATAGCGAAAGAAAAGCAGGAGAACTGGTCCGGATCTGGGATGGAGCTCCTGATCCAAGCGGACCAAAAAAGCATTGAGGAGATCCCAACGGTAATAGACCTCACTGACGGCAGCCACCTCACCGCAATCGTCGAGGGCAGAAGGCCTAGGTGTGCCGTTTGTGGTGAAGGAACCCACCTAAGGGCTTTCTGCTCTCACAGCTAAAAGGTTGAGGCCACCTCCCTTACCCACCCCAGTGACTAAACCGTCAACACTACCAGCAGCAGAAATGGCAGCAACAACTGTAGCAGCAACAACAGAAGCAAATGTAACACAACAACCCCAGCAACAGTAGCAAAACCACCACCACCACCACCCAACGCGCCAGAACTAGCACCAGCGCCTACACCATCCACCACGCCACAACCAAAACAACGCCTCTGGAGGATTTTCCACTCCCCGACCTATGGCAACTGGGGACAGATTGTGACGACGAGGAGTGGGAAACGGTATCAGGTAAAAAGAAAAAAAGAAAAGGAAACCAAAAAAGAAAAAAAATCCCCTTCCTTCCCCCTCCAAAAACAAAATACAGAGGGAAACAAATAAACTATCAAACAAAAAAGATAGGACAGATATGCCACGACCCACACCAGCATCGCCAACCCCATCACCACAAACACCAACACCATCACCATCATTAACCCCAACACCACCATCACCAACACCACAAAAGTCACCAAAAAGCGAAACAAACAAACCCACAACAAACGCAAACAATACAAAACAACCAAAACGATACACACTACACAACATTAAATTTGAACAACAACCAATTATTACACTAGATCCAACACAACACCAGCATCACAGAAAAAGACTACGTAACAACCCAAAAGTTCACACCACCTCCGCACATACAAATCACTCGCATCACACAGAAAACGTACACGACACTAAAACAAAAATTCCCCAAAGACATCGGAGACTTCCGACAAGCACTCTCCAGGAGGATTTATAAGGACATCCTTCCGGAGGGGGCCACAAGCAGTGAAAAGGATGGAGAAACCATCCTTCCTCTACGAGAAGTAAGGTAAGTATGTTTCCCATCTTTTCCACTCCATTTCAACATGACCTCACTCAGAATAGGCAGCATAAATGCGCGTGGCTTGGGGACGACATGGAAGCAGAGCCACCTACTCAATGACCTCAGGTCACTAAACATAGATGTAGTGGCCATCAGCGAGACCAGAATCTCCGAAGCACAGGCCTTCGCATCGATGTTCGGCGGCTACGATGTGTACGCATCTCCCAGCCGTCCTTGATCGGGGGGAGGAGTTGCTGTGCTTTTTCGAAGAGGTTTGGATCTCGCCATACAGGCCATCTTCCTGGACCCAGAAGGTAAGTTGGTGGTGCTGGACGTGACCAACGGAGACGGGCAAGATTTCAGGCTAGTGGCCGTCTATGCCCCGACAGAAGCAGGGCGGCCTGATTTCTTCCGGCGTCTGGAGACCTTTCTTGGAACGTCCCGCACTTTAGTGTTAGTGGGCGACTGGAACGGGATCTTAGATGCACGCTTGGACTGTGTGGGATCAGCGGATAGGGGAGGAGGGTGCAAGAGCCTCACCAACCTGCTCAGGCGTTTTAAACTGTCTGACATGTACCGATTGGATTTCCCGAATGTGCCAATGTGGACTTGGACAAATCGCATAGGGTCATCCAGATCATATCTAGATAGAGTATTTTGTAGGGAAATAGATAGGTCTAGCATAGGCTGTCCACATTTCAAGATAGTCTGCTACACGGACCACAAATTCGTGATCTGTGTGTTTGACTTAGATAAGCTTCATAGACGAGGACCCGGCTACTGGAAGCTAAACGCGTCCTTACCAGCGCACAAGGCCTACAGAGACCGGATTAGCTAACTAGTTAAGCGGGCGTTGACGGGTGCCATCGTCAACAAGTGGTGGCTTGCTCTGAAAAGAGCGATTAGAATAGAGTCCATTAGGTTTAGTAAGGCTTTAGCAATAGAGAAAAATAGAGCAGGGGGAGAACTAGTTAGAAAATTAGACGAGGCGCTTAGCAAAGGTATCACGACCGACGTACTTGCGGCGAAATTGGCCCTTGACCAATTCTTCAATGCAAAGCACGAAGGCTGCGTTGTCAGAGCTAGGGTGCATGCTCTCAGACACGAGGGCAGGAAAGCCGTTCAATAGGCCGGAGTGGCGGAGGAGCGTCATGGCAACAAATCCACGATCCGGTCTTTGGTGGACCACGACGGGCGCATGCTACTCGATCCCGAGCAAATGTGTAAATCTTTTCAGCGACACTTCGCACAGCTGTTCGGGGGCAGCGGCGGGCCGGGTCGAGGTATGGACTTTAGTGTCTACCTCGACGGACTGCCGCGGCTCTCGGCCACTGAGGCGGATTTTTGCGAAAAGTTGGTAACAGCCGCTTAAGTACGGGAGGCAATGACTGGTTGCACAAGGGGTAAATCGCCTGGTTTGGATGGTCTGCCCTATGAATTTTACCTACATATGCCATACTTCTTCGGCGGCTTCTTGGCGGACGTCTACTGCAACTGGCAACAGAACGGGAGAATTCCCAGCTCTGTGAGCCGAGGAGCTGTGGAGCTGCTGAGAAAAGATCCGAACAAGGGGGATAACATAGATAATTTCAGGCCCATAACTCTGCTAAACACAGAGTTCAAGATTTTGGCCAAGGTGCTAGCAAAGAGGTTGGCGCTTGTCGTTGGTCGTCTGGTGGGAGAGGCGCAGACATGCGCCATTCCCGACAGATCCATCCACGACAACATCCACCTCATGCGATACATCGTAGAAAGGGTAGCTAGGGAACCTGGAACGGGTGGGTCCTTGATCAATTTAGATCAGTCGAAAGCTTTCGATTTTGTCGACCATCGTTACTTAGCGGCAGTCATGAAGGCGGCCGGCTTTGGGCCCGTCTTCAGAGGCTGGATCGCTGCCATGCACAGCGACATCTGCTCTGTGGTGAAAGTGAACAGTCACCTTTCAGAACGGTTCAACATCATGCGCTGGGTCCGCCAAGGATGTCCTCTCTCGTCCCTCTTATACGTATTGACTCTCGAGCCATTACTGGACCGGTTAAATTGCTAGAGGTCTGGTTCGGTCCGGAACTCCAGACGGACAAAAACTGGGATGAGGTGACGAGCAGGGTGGCTTCTCTCATTTACTACCGCCTGGCCGTTGTATGTTGTGATAAGCCCCGCCTGACTGCGCTGGAGCGTTTGCTCTTTCGCTTTTTGTGGAAGGGACGCGTTCCGATGGTCAGACGGTCCATCTGCTGTCAACACCCGCTACGTGGAGGGCTGGGCATGCCGTGGCTGATGATGCGCAGACACGCGCTCAGGCTACGACATCTCCACCTCTTCCTCGACGTTGATCAGGTGTGGTCGCCGTTTGCTAGACGCGTCTTTCCCCAGCTCGTCTCCTTGACAGAGCTGCAGTCCTGGGTCAAGCGAAGACCGAGAGGGAGCGCTTGGAGACTGGAATGTCTTCAGGCGCTCACAGCCCTCGACCAATCGGGCAATGTGATCGTTGGAGACTCAACCTTGGCGTTCTATAGAGGATTAGTGGAGGGGAAGAGCGACGACGTACTTGGAGAAACTCTATGCGTCGACGAAAATCAACTAGCCAATCTCTTCGGAAGAACTTTCGGGCCGGAGCCTATGGACAACTTCCAGAAATCCCTGGCCTGGCAGTGCTACCGAGGAGATTTGTCAGTTCGGGAAAACTCTACAGGCATGGAGGTGCCGTCAGCCGGGCATGTCCGAGATGAGCACAGGGCGACGAAACCGTCCTGCACGCACTTGTCCTGTGTCTGAGCATTGCTGACCAGTGGGTTTATGTCGAACACCCGCTGTCACGTGTAGGACGGACCCAGCTATCAGCTGAGTCCATCGTGAGGATTGCCCCGCCCTCTTCTTTTAGCCGGGAAGGGCAGGAAGTTTTTATCTGTCTGGTGGCCATGGCGAAAGAGATAGTATGGTGTACACGTTTGAAAGGGCTGAAGACAAGTACTTACCTCTACGGTGATGCTCTGATTAACCTTTTCAAATTTCATTTGAAAAGGAAAATCAGGGTAGAGAGGGAAGTTCTCTCTTTCCAGCATTTTGTTGAAAGATGGGTGAGAGAAGCAAGTATGGGCCGAGTGAATGGGCCTACTCTGAGTATGTGTTTGTAAATTAAAGGCGGAAAACTGGGAGAGAGCACTTGCCCTAGTGGTCAGGGTCACTGTGGCCTTTTAATTGGCTTTCTCCACAAACGTCCCTCGGAAGTCTCCCCCCCCCCCCCTATTGGGGAATTTTTCATTGTTTGTTTTTGTTACATCCACTGTTTATGTTTTTTTACACGCAGAAATGCCCATTTGTACCGTCCTGTATTGTCCCGTACTGTTGTCCTTAATATCTACTTTATGTAAACCCTTGTGGTTAATAAAGAAAGCATTATTATTCTCCTTCGGCGGTGGATTGGCAGTATCGGTAGAGGGTCGGACGCCATGCTTTCCAGCATAGGTACGTCCCTTTACGATCTGAGTTCAAATCCCGCCGAGGTTGACTTTGCCTTTCATCCTTACGGGGTCGATAAAATAAAGTACCAGTAATGCACTGGGTAATTGCTGGCCTTGTGCCTAAAGTAGAAACAATTATTATTCTCCTTCTTCTTCTTATTATTAGTAGTAGTAGTAGTAGTGGTAGTAGTAGTAGTAGTAGTAGTAGTAGTTCTTGTAGTAGTAGTAGTAGTAGTAGTACCCTCATTATTAATCTTTTAAAATACATCGTAGGGGAAATGAAGATGAAGATAAGTTGCTCACTCGCACTACTTTGGCAGAGCGCGCATTAACATACACACACACACAAACACACACACATATATACAAATATATATATACAAATATATATATATATATATATATATATATATATATATACACATATATGTACACACACACAAACACACACACATATATACAAATATATATATATATATATATATATATATATATATATAGGGACGATCGACTTTCGTCAAATCGGACTGAGGGAACAATGTTTCCGTTGGTCTTTCCAATTGCTAATACTATCTATCGGTCGCAACTCCAGGTAGAAGGAGCAACGTGAAATAAAGTGTCTTGCTCAAGGACATAACGCATCGCCTGGTCCAGGAATCGAACTCACAACCTTACGATTGCGAATCCAATTCTCTAACCACTCAGCCACACGCCTTCATATATATATATATATACATATATGTACACACACACATACAGACACACATGCCCGCACACCCGCTGGGACACGAATGTACAAAACTACATGCTGCGATATAGCCTTACATAAAGAGACACTCTCCGCCCATCTTCCAAAAAAATGAAGAAAGCTCCCGAATATTGCTGACAACGATTAATCCACAACGACATGTCAAGTGGTTTATTCTGAGCCTGGGTATACTGCCATATCTCTTTCTAGATTTAATATATCATTTACACAAGAAAACACACATACACTGAACATACCACCTCCAACAAAAACGATTTATAATTCAGCTTTACTGAAAAGCAAAACAACACAGTTTAGATATATTTTTCGCGTTATCAGTAATACTGTCATTTCTTCTTCTTCTTCTTCTTCTTCTTCTTCTTCTTCTTCTTCTTCTTCTTCTTCTTCCCCTCTCTCTGTTTCTCTCTACATCTCCGCTCCCCCTCTTTATATGTATATACTTTCACAGAAGAAATATAACAGTAAGAATATAAATTCTAAATATGAGATCATTTTTTCCCCTGCATCTTTTCTTCTTCTTCAACCTTGACGTCTTCCTCCTCCACCTTCGCTTCTTCATCATCATCATTATCCTCGTGGTCGTTCTCCTTCTCCCTTCCTTATCTTTATATGAATACTCATATACACAGGTTCATTATAAAATCATTGAGCAATTTAAAATGTAAATATATAACTTTAATTCTAGATGATACTAACTTTATTTTATTTGAGCTTGTGCAGAGCAATGTTTATTCAAATAACCCGTTTTCTATTGATGACTTGTTGGCGAGGATAACAAATATACTTCTTGGTGTCCGGTTATATGCGATGGCATCTCAACA
This sequence comes from Eledone cirrhosa, assembly GCA_964016885.1. NCBI lineage: Eukaryota > Metazoa > Mollusca > Cephalopoda > Octopoda > Eledonidae > Eledone > Eledone cirrhosa. The sequence goes on from OZ024740.1 coordinate 113,174,337, forward strand.
TCAACAAAAACAAAACCGTGTGGGACGGATAATTAAATGCGTGGGTTAGAACCAACCTACACATTGAATGTCAATCAGAAACCGAGCATTTAATGATCCTGGATGTTCATTACTATATTTATTTAGTCACCCACAGCAAAATCCCCCAAAACTGCCTTTTACCTGTTTTAGTTATCTTTGGATCTTTCAATTGATCAGGCTACCACATGTCCTTATTCACCATTCTTCACAATGCACTTCCATTCCTCCCTTGATTGCGCCATTCCTTCCAATCGTTGGATTGTGTAGTCTTCTAGTCATCTTGGAGGTCCCCAGTTGGTACCGTCCGGTATCCAATATACCACTCGATAACTGTATAGACAGAGTGTATGCTTTCGGTATTCTGTCATCGCGTTGTTCTGTCCGTTCTGTTACATATTTCTAAACTTTCATTTCAGATGATGCTTCAGTTGTGAATTGTCATCATCATCTGCTGCTCATCTGATACAGACTCAGGTAAACTCCGTAAATTTGTAGTCAACAATTCAATCTACCAAAGAATCGCAATTTATGAAACATGATGATTTGGCTGCTATCTATCAAAGATCAAGCAGCCATTCAGTGGCCATCTCATTAGTTCTAACTGATGTGTTTGTTGCAGTTCAGCTCAAAGAGAATTACAACTGAGCAGAACTATTTCTAAAGACGCTCTAGCCACGACAACTCTATTCTGCCTTTGAAATTATACATTAGCCAAATGTATCATTCTCTCTTCAAAACGCTAAGATGAAATTTAATAGAGATTCGACTGCTATATCTACCAGCTTCAGCAACCCTACGTACAGCCACTTGTTGGGCATATCTAAAACTTGGTTAAGTAGATAAGGGTCAGGTGCTAGTAGAAAAAGTGGTATAACCTGTCTAATATAACAGAAACTCGAACTATACGAAATAGATTGATTTGGTTTTATTCTAATGTCACTGATGCCAACATTGTTACAAATCTTATGACTCATGCCTCTTAGCAGGAGGTTTTACCTGTTGTGTGTTGTATATTCTATGATAATGTATGATATATTATTGACAGCAATTCGTGTACTGTAATGTATAACCAGCAGCGATATCTTTGATCTCTATCAATTTCAGAGGATGAACTAAACCTATCGAGAGACAGTTGAGCCGTATGTTACTGTGTACTGTGTCACTGTCTACTAGTGTGTACAGTGTGTGTTTTGTGCTAAACAGCCTTACTCAGTGAAGGATGACGAACGGATGAAACAAAAAATAAAGACAAAAAAAAAAGCTTTTTCTCACCACTTAACGATTCTCTAATGTCTCTTCACAAATAATCGGAAAATCAAACAAAGAAAAATCATGATCAAAATATCAAGAAGAACACAACAATAATATTACCATCACTAACAAATGATGGTGAAAATAATAATTGTTTCTACATTGGGCACAAGGCCAGTAATTTGAATGGAAAAGGAAAGCCGATTCAATCAACCCGAGTGCGTTATTGGTACTTTATTTTATTGATCCACAAGGATGAAAGGCAAACTTGAGCTCGACGTTTTTTTAACTCAGATAGTCAAATATAGAAAACTCACAGTTCATATATGATACACACCAGAACAAATACCCAAATTATACAAGAAAGAATTACTGGTGCAGAGCAATAACAGTAAAGGCATATACCCATTCAACAACTAGAAAATAACATCACATAAAGCTATATATAGCTTAGGAAGACGGTGGGGCAGAAGATGAGGTTGTAGAGACTCGCATGAAATTAACAAACTAATAAGAAATACCACAAAGTAATGATTTCTAATAGAAGAAGAAGAAGAAGAAGAAGAAGAAGAAGAAGAAGAAGAAGAAGAAGAAGAAGAAGAAGAAGAAGAAGAAGAAGAAGAAGAAGAAGATAGATCAAATAGTCACTAATGAAAGCGGTAGACAGTCATCTTAGTACTGTCGAAAGAAAAAAGAAAAGAAAGCAAACACCGAGAAAAAACCCAAACAATGGAGTATAAAAGGGAAATATTAGATGAAATGGATGGAAGTTGTGAAAGTGAAACTCTGCAAGACGACAAATAATGACAACCATGATAATTATAATCGTTATGGTGAGGAAGATGGCGACGACGAGAAGGACGACAACGATGATGATGAAGAGGGTGATGATTTTTATGATGGTGACCATAATAGTGATGTTGCTGATGATGTTGTTGATGGTGATGATGATGACCATGACAGTGATGATGATGATGATGATGATGTTGATAATGTTGATAATGTTGATAGGGATGAGCTTAACAGTGATGTTGACGTTGATGATGTTGATGGTGCCATAACAGTAATGATGATGGTGATGATGATGATGATGAAGTGGAGGAGGTGGAGGATGTTGTTGATGATTGTGACAATAACAGTAATGTTGATATTGATGATGATGATGAGGAGGAGGAATAGGAGGAGAATGTTGATGATTGTGGCAATAACAGTAATGTTGATGATGATGATGATGGTCATAATTAAAATCAAGGTAATTATAATGATGATGATAATGATGATGATGATGACAAGGGGGTGAGGATGTTAATGGTGGTGAGTATTATTAAAGACCTGGCAGAAAATAGTAAGCAGCATGTGACCCAACACTTTACATTCTGAATTCAAATCTTGCTAAGGTCAACTTTGCTTTTCATCATTCCGGGGTTAATAAAAAATAGTAGGAATAAAGAATTGGAGTCAACATAATCAATGTTCTCCTCCTCCAAATTGATGTTCTTGTACCTAAAATAGAAATTAATATTATTTACTAACTGGGAAGCAGTTAGTAAATAATATTAATAACCACGCTATGATTATTTTAATATGCTGTGATCATGTCACTGCTATTCTTAACAAGAAAGGGAGAGCACCCTAACTGCACAGTTTCGCTATGTCAGAATATTACTACCCAACATAAATCTATGCTTTGGGTTTGAAAAGGTATTTCATGGATTTTTGAGCATATGTTCGTTGATTTAATTATTCTGTCTTAAAGCACAGGGACATATTTATGGTGAAAAAGTGTTCAGAGTAATGAATTCCTATATCGATAGAGGATCAAACTCATTTGCCAATTTGCCTTGGGCCATTCTTCTGCGCTATTAGGCCATTTATATGTTTATTGATCGAATATTGTAACAACTTCGTTTAGTGTGTGGAAGATAATCGTGTCTGTTGCAGGTTATATATCTCCAGAGTTAGCACTGCAGACAGAATAGATAGTGTCGTTAAAGCGATTCAAATGACTCTAGCGGGACTTGAACCATCATAGAAGATTCCTGTTTAGATTACGTACCTCCACACTACAACAACGTTCAAATGATATATACATACATATGCATACATACATACATACATACATAAATGCAAACTTACATATATACATACATGCAAACATACATACTAACATACACACATACACGCATACATACATACAAACAAACATACATACATCATACATATAAACTTACATACATACAACCCTGCACACATATATACATACGCTTGCATTAAAATCACAATGGCACTTACACATACATGCGTATATTAATGTGTGTATGAATGTAATATAGTAAGCCTGTTGAGATGTATGGACGTTTATCAGCTTAAAATCATGTAGTAGAAATCACGTAAATTACACGAAAATATCATGGGAATATGTCATCGATCAGATGAAATGAAATGATTTATACTGCAGGTCCGGCTATTCGATAGTTTGCTTGTAACAGACGACAAGATGATTTGCAGACGACAAAATTGATGATGAATGATTTGATAATTGCAGATATCACATCCGGGTTTTTTTAAAGCTTTCGTATCTGAAATAGATGATGACATAAACGTTATTAAACGAAAGATTGAAACGTAGTTGAAACATAGTTGGTGGTGGTGAGGTGGAGATATAAATATAGAGATAACAATAGAGAGATGAATCGATAGATAAATGTAGAGAAGGGGAGAGAGAGAGAGAGAGAGAGAGAGAGAGAGAGAGAGAGAGAGAGAGAGAGAGAGAGAGAGAGAGAGAGAGAGAGAGAGATGGAGGGAGAAGCCTGAAAAAGGATTCAATAAAGAGAATCGAATGTGACATAAAGAAAGGGATGCATAAAGAAAATAGAAGTGGAAAGAGATGAAGAAAAAGCAGGGAAAGAATACAGATGGTGGCAAGAAATTGTCGCACTCCCCTAAAAGCAACAAATAGGTCGATTAGAAATGGAGGGAAGGGAAAGAGCGTAACGAAGAATTAGATTATTAGTGACCGCATAAATGAGAATTAATAAAAATGAAGGAGAAATATATGTTTGAAAGAGAAAAAATGGGAAAAGGAATGTTATATGGTTGTTTAAATGGAGCTTTTACATTGTAAAAACAGAGAAGAGAAAAATGAAATTGAAATGACAGATTAGGAACCAGCCAGAAACGGCTGTGCAGCGCCAGTTGGTACAGTCAGGCTTGACCGGGATACTTCAGCATTTCGACTGCATATGGCTCCGGTCTTTCCTGCCATATCCGTCTCTTTAGGTGCAGCTGAAGTTTGGCACTCAGTACGTGGTGGTCAGAGCCCACGTCTGCAGCTCGGTACACTCTTACGTCGCGCACCGAGGACCGCCAGCGCTGGTTGACGCAGATCTTATGGCTTTTCTGGTCCCGAGACTGCCAAGTAGCTTTGCGAATCGCCTTGTGTTTGAAGTAGGTGTTGCTGATGCTCAAGCTGTTGCTGGCGCAAAAGAGCTGCAGTCTCCCACTGTTATCCACGGTGATTGCAGCAGAACCGTACGGCCCGGCGACCTGTTCCAGTCCCTGTCTGTTGCAGTCAATCTGAGCGTTGAAATCGCCAATCAGTTGCTTGATATCATGGCTGGGCAAGTTGTTGAACGCGTCCTGCAGCCGATCGTAGAAGGCCGTCCTTGTATATATATATATATATATATATATATATATATATATATATATATATATATATATATATATATTAGGATTGGCGCTCTGAAATAGCGATGTATACATGAATGTATGGATAGTATATTTGGCAATATACCGTATGTTTAATTAAAAACATTTTGAAGACCTTACGCTATCGATTTTAAAGTAGTGACTATGTCACTTACTTCTTTTCGGCGAAAGAAAGGAGAGAAGCTAACAGTCTGCTTCACGCTGATTGGCGTTCATCAGAACCACGCACTCCCTGCTTCCGCCGAAAATTATAGAAGCTGGATTCTTATAGAATTCCAGTAATGATCAGGAGCTGATTATAGAGAACGATTCCGGTCCAGCAAAAATTAGTTATTAGGATTGGTGCTCTGATATAGCGATGTATACATGAATGTATGTATAGTATATTTGGCAATATAACGTATGTTTACATCATGAAACAGACAGTTAGCTTCTCTCCCTTCTTTCGCCGAAAAGAAGTAAGCGACATAGTCACTACTTTAAAACCGATAGCGTATGGTCTTCAAAATATTTTTAATTAAACATACGGTATATTGCCAAATATACTATACATACATTCATATATATATATATATAAACAATGAGTTAGAGACTTTGTTGATATGCAATAACAGAGTTATGTTCATAACAGACACGAAACACTTGACAGAAAAATTTGTCTGAAGTATTATGATAACGATGTTATATTGTTATATCTTCCGTTTATTACTATTTTATATATATATATATATATATATATATATAGTTGGTCAGTCTGTCCCAAACCTAGGAACTCATCCTCAAAATAAAGGAATCTTATACGCGATTCATCCCAGATACAAAATCCATTATTAATCAATCTAAATATATAGGTCTTAAAGAATTTCTTTGGGCTACATTTTCACAGACTAAGAATACAATATCAATACAAATATTGATCTATCTCAAATAAGACTCTAATGTGACCTTCCATATAGTCAATTCTGAGCCTTATTCGAGATAAATCGATATTTGTATTTATAAGTTTCTCTGAAATATGTTTTAAACAATATTATAACATTGAGTTGTAATGTAATGACTAATTTTTATAGTAATATTTAAATCGCTTCTCCTATATTTGTTGAGTTGGCAGACGGTTTTAAATTGACTGCTATTTCTAGTCGATTATACGATTATTTACTTTGATGAAAATTCTGCGCATGCGTACATTATTGTGCACCAGTCTGGTTTTTATTTTGGATTTGCATGAAATCCGACATCAGGTAGATATATTTTGTTTCTATTAATTTTGGGAAGAGAAAACCCTCTCCGATGATCAGGCAAGTTTTTTGGCAGTGATTGAATATCTTAATTAATTGAGATATATAATTTCTGTGGCTTTAGTCTGTGACACTGCAGTCAGTTGAACAGTTCGTTAAGTCCTAGATTGCTTATTTAGATTGCTTAACAATAGATTTTGATTCTGGATCATACGCATATAGGGGCTCCTTTATTTTAAGGTGCAATAATGGGATCTTCCCTATAGTCAAAACTGAGCCTTCTTTGAGATCAATATTTGCATTCTCCCTCTCTTTCTATGTCTCTCTCTCTCTCTCTCGCTCTCTCTCTCTCTCTCTCTCTCTATATATATATATATATATATATATATATATATATATATATATATATACATAATGGACGTAGGCTGCCCCAGAATCAAGCATTTTTATTTTTATTTTTGTCTCCATGTACACAATCTGTTTTCACCATGTTTACTTTATAACTGTTATGCAATGCACCTAATGATGTCACTGGAATCCTACTGGTCTTTGAAATATATATAGTTCCTGCAGAATAAAAACTTTAAAGGAATTTGAACTTTCCGGCCTCCTGTCGCTTTATTCAATAATATATATATATGATATATATATATCCATACATTATATTATATATATATATATATATAATGCTTCATCAATAAAGCAACATTTACACTAGATAAATATTGCAAAAACTTGTATAGTTATAGGAAACATTATGTATAGTTAACTGAGGGCGGTGGATTGGCAGTATCGGTAGAGGGTCGGACGACATGTTTTGCCGCATACAGTTATGGCCCTTTATGATCTGAGTTCAAATCCCGACGAGGTTAACTTTGCCTTTCATCCATACGTGGTCGATAAAATAATGTACCATTCACGCACTGGGGTCAATTTCATCGACTTTTCCCTCCCCCAAAAATTGCTGGCCTTGTACCTAAATAAGAAACTATTATCTATAGTTAACTAGCTAGCGTAATGTACCCCCACCCTCTCTCACTTTATATATATGTGTCTGGCGTGTATGTGTCTGGTGTGTATGTGAGGGTGTGCCTCTCTCTATTACTCTCTCACTCTGTGTGTTCGTGCGTCTAAATATACATGATTCCAGAATATAAAACAGAATCACCAACTGAATATTAATGTGGGAGAGAGAGGGTGTCGGGAAAATAGTGATAGATAGATAAATATATAAATATATGAACACATAAATACAGCGAGGGAAGGGCGCACACACACACACACACACACACACATATATATATATATATATAGGGTGGGAAACATTAGGGGGAATAAGAATCATCTGCAAGAGAAATGGCGTGAATGCGTCAGAAGTTCAGGGTCAATTAAATGAGATGTTTTAATGATTAATTGACCATATATGATATGATGAAAGGGATGAAAACATGAAAGGTAAAATACTAATAAAGCAGAATATAAAAAGAAACAATAAAATTGTTTCGGCCAGATTTATTATTATTTCTATTTATTGATTTAATTATTTGTATATTTATTTATTTGTGAAAGCACTTGGTTTAGTTGTTAGAGAGTTCAGCTCAAGGTGCTGAGTTCGATTCCCGGTAGTTTCAGCAAGACACATTATTTCATGTTGCTCAAATCCAGTCAGCTCAGCAAAGATTATTTGTAGCTGTACTTCAATGGTCAAAACTTGCCATCTATTCTGTCACGCAGAATTTGCCTGAGATATATGTTAAGAATAATTTCACGAACAGGCAGTTCTGTTAATCAAGCAACTAGAACACTTGTCAGCAGAACCGATGGAGATCAAACGCACTTAGCACTTACACTTTTTCGGGTTACAGGCATCTTCATGTACACACACACACACATGCGCATTCACCCTGGGTCGGTTGAGCCGGCTCCGTACAATGAATTTTCTGTATCCCGAATGAAGGCAGACCAAGCATGACAGTCAGACGCTATCGAAGATATGAGTGTCAGCCATTCGCGGTTCCATCTCCGAACCCCACACTGGCGTGGGCCTAAGATCAGCTCAGTGTCCTGCCTCACCGTCCTAAGCCACGGTTTCAGTTGGCCTCCACGACGTTTCCACCATCCAAACGGAGGAGATGGATCAATGGCTTCGCGGATGAAGTCGCCCAGGTGTCGACGGAGACCATGACAAGCGAAGACACACACATACACACATATATATATATGTAAAATCCCGGTCGCGGCGCCAAGAGGTTTCGGCTTATGTGAAGACCCAACTCTCGAGATGATCCTCGACATGAACCAAGAACCACAACGCATTAAAAAAAAAAATAAATGGAAATGTTTTCAGTTTTTAAAGTTTTCCTTTATAGAAATAAGTTTCAGCTGTTTTAAATGAATTACCAATTCCATAGTATTTGCATAAGATATTTCTTTCCACCGTCTTTTTTCTGTGATTTATTTTCCTGTGACTTATTTTCCCCTGGCTTTTGTCTGGGGCATCTTTTCATTCGGTTCCCATGCCTGTGATGGGCAGTATGTAGACCCCAAATGTCTATCCTGACGTTTTAATCATACATTCATGCCTTTGCCGTGTTATATAAAGGCACCGAATGTTTACACAGTGTGTCATCTTGTAATTACATAGGTAAACATGTTTAAAACAATCCTTCCAGTATCTCAACGTGCATTATGGACACAAAAGCCTGGAGATTATATCACCTTACTTCTATCTCACAGCTCACATTACTGTCTCTGTCATAATTTAGGTGTCTGACAGTGCTATTGTATATAAATCACTGTTTTATTTTAAAACTGTTGTAGTAAATAGGTGGATGCTTGTATGACTGAGTGGACTAGAAGCTCACTTCGCAATCATAAGGTTCTGGGTTCTATCTCCCTGTATGGCACATTGGGCAAATGCTTTCATTCTCACCTCGGGTCAACCCAAGTTTTGTGAGTGAATTTGTATATGGAAACCGAGTAGAATCCAGACAGATAGATTGTACCTGTAATTCAAATGTCCAGCATTGTCACATTTTGTGTTACACAGATTCGGCTTGGGAACTACATTAAAGTCTATGAAATACTCAACCAATTACACATTATTCACGACTGGACATTCAGTTGATGGAACAACTGAATGCTCATCGTCGAAACCGACCGAGTATCCATTATAATGATATAGATTTTTAAGGTGGCTACAAGGTATATATTTTGTGGTGGCGGGTAAGAAACAGGGAAATATATCAACTCCAGATGTTGATTGGTATTAGTTCTTTTATCGATCTACGGAAGAATGAAACAGGGAGTTGATAAAAGTAGGATTTGAACTGAAAACACCAAATGACAATATATAGGTAGCAATGTAGCAGAGTGGTGGTTATATTTTAGTTCAATAATGTTTACTGGTGTTTGTCCTGACTAACTGCGAACTGAGTTCAAATCCCACAGACGCCAATTCTGCCTTTCATCCAATCTTTGTGGATACAAAGAGCACACATCCAGGACAGCAGATTGCCAGAATTTTTATAACGGCAGATAATTGTTAGAACTTTGCTTAAATTATTCGCTACGGTTAATTACGTTCTGAGTTCTTGAGTTGTAGACTTAATTTGTTATCTGGTTTAATATTATAACTTAGTCATGCTTACAAAACCATATTTGGAGATATATTTTAATCTTTGAAACATGTAAGGGTTAACATCTTGTGTTCTTCTGTGTACAGGAGAATAACAAAATGTGTGTTTACACTTGATTATTTTCACAGCGATGCTTATAATTTAAAATTTCTTAGTTAAATCTGTATTAAATCTCTTACATTTCCTACTACATGCCTTGTTGTGTATAAATATTTATTTGTTATCACTATTGTTGATGCTGCTACTACTGCTACTATTGTTTTCGTTGTGATTGTTATTCTTACGGTGGTGGATTGGCACAATCGGTAGAGCGTCAGACATCATCCTATGTAGTATTTATTCCACTTCTTCAAGTTCTGTGTTCAAATTTCACCGAGGTTACCTTTGCTTTTCGACCTTTCGCGGCCAATAAAATAAAGTACCAGTAAAGTACTCTGCATCAATTGCTGGACATGCGACCGAATTAGAAATCATTGTGAATTGGCAGTATCGGTAGAGGGTTGGATTATGCTTTCCAGCATAGTTACGTCCCTTTACGATCTGAGTTCAATTCCCGCCGAGGTTAACTTTGCCTTTCATCCTTACGGGGTCGATAAAATAAAGTACCAGTAATGTACTGTGATAATTGCTGGCCTTGTGCCAAAAAGTAGAAACAATTATTATTAATATTGTTGGCGGTGGATTGGCAGTATCGGTAGAGAGTCGGACGCCATGCTTTGCCGCAAAGAGTTACAGACCTTTATGGTCCGAGTTCAAATCCCGGCGAGGTTAACTTTGCCTTTCATCCTTACGGGGTCGATAAAATAAAGTACCAGTAATGCACTGGGTATT
>OZ024740.1:113190026-113197526 GCA_964016885.1 Eledone cirrhosa
TGTAAACGTCTGGTGGATTCTAACTGGCTTCATCGATTTCGACGAAGACACCATCATTTCGGTGGGAAAGTCTTCCAGAGGCACATTCAATGGTACAAGCATAGAAGTTCTGGTCCAAATGAGGCCAGAACGGATAGCTAAAATACCCCAACGTGTGCCTCTGGATGGAATTTCACACATAAACATTTCTGTTGAGGGTAGGCGGCCTTCATGTTACCACTGTTTAAGCAGTAGTCACCTGAAGGCTTACTGTCCTCGGTTAACTACAAAAAAAAGAGGCACTACTGCCAACACCCAAAACAATAACACAACCACTACCACGACGACCACCACCACAACAACAACAACACGCAAACACAACCAAAACAAGAACAACAAACCAACCTGCAAGCACAGTCCCACCCAGCCCCACTCCACCTAAAACTACTATAAAACACCAACAAACACAACAGCTCACCAAAACATACACCTTCCAAATAACACAGACACCACAACGGACGAGGCCCCCACATCATCACCAAGTGACGATGGGGGAGAGCCTCTCCGTTCGAAAAGAAAGAAGAAAAGACACCACAAGAACAAAAAAACAACAAATATCACTACAAACATACAACCACCAACACAAACAACACAAACATTACAAACAAAAACCCCCCGTCCCGAAAACAAAATCACGACATCACTCCAAACACAAACACCTACAACAAAACGAAAGCTCCCACAAGAACAACAGACAAAAACCACCGCAACACAACAAGAACATTACACATGCATAAACAGTAAAAAAACCTTTAATCGAGGTCATCTCCAACGACCCTTCGGTGAAAACCGAAGGGAACATTTTTTCGAACTGTGTAGACAAACCTAATTTAAAGATGATTAGGGTCACTACGGACACCTATAAGTCTTTAAAGGAAAACTTTCCTAAGGACGTGGGTAATCCTTGTGTTAAACCCATTAACCGCGTCCTTTAAAAACGTTTCCCCACCCTCACCCCAGACACCCCGACCCCACCAAACATCTCCGTCCCTACCCAACCGGAAACAACCACCCACCCAGACAACCCCTCTAACACCCCCATGGAAACCGTGCGGCCTGATCCCCGGGAGACGAAGAGGTGAGTCTTTTCATCTACTCTTCTTTTAACTTTTCAGAACCAACATGGCCAATATAAGAGTTGGATGTGTTAATGTACGCGGCCTGGGGATGCCCTGGAAACAGGGCAAACTCTTAAACGACCTCAGGTCGCACAGTATGGATGTAGTAGCCATTTGCGTGTCCAGGATCCACAGCGAGCGACAGCTGGCCCCCATCTTCGATGACTTTGAGATCTACGCATCTCTCTGTCGGCCGGGGGTGGGTGGGGGGGTGGGGGGTTGCCGTTTTGCTGCGGATACACCTAGGCCTCGTAACACAGACGGTACATCTGGACCCGGAGGGTCTACTGGTGGTACTAGACGTTGACGGTAGTGAAGGTGGAGCCTTCAGGCTGGTGGCCGAATATGCCCCATCCGGAACACCGCGGCCAGACTTCTTCAAACGTCTAAAGACTTTTCTGGGAACGTCCCGCTCCTTGATTTTAGTGGGGGACTGGAATGGAATCCTAGATGGACGTTGGGAGCATGTCCCGATAAAGGGGGGTGTAACAGCCTCAAAGAGTTGATCGGCCGATTTGACCTGGCCGATAGATATCGACTAGATTTTCCGACTGTGCCATTGTGGACGTGGACTAATCGTAGCGGAACATCTAGATCGCACCTAGATAGGGTTCTAGTTAGAAATAAGGATAGGGACATGTTGAGCTGTCCACAAATGTCCATGGTTGCCTATTCAGATCACAAACTAGTGACCTGCATAGTCAACCTTGATAGAACCCATAGACAAGGACCCGGTTACTGGGAGCTGAATTTGTCCTTACCGACATGCAACAGTAGACGGATTAGCACTTTAGTTAAACAGCACTTGACAGGGGCTATTCTCAACAACAGATGGTGGTACTCTCTCAAGAGGGTAGTTAGATCAGACTCGTTAGTTTTTAGTAAAGAATTAGCGTTAGATAGAAATAGAACCGAGAAGGAACTGGTAGATAAAGTAGAAGAGGCAATTAGAAGTGACAACATAGCCAGCGTGCTAGCAACGAAAACGGCCTTGGACCAGTTCTTCGACGCAAAGCACGAGCGCTGCGTTGTCAGAAGCAAAATACGTGCTCTGGCAAACGAGGGAGCCAAAGCTGTTAGCTGGGCCCGAGTGACGGAGGCAAAAAGTGGCAACAAGTCCCACGATTCGGTTTATGAAGGACCCAAACGGACGCGTGATACGTGAGCCGAAGCAGATGTGTGCAGCCTTTCAGCGGCACTTTGCTCAACTGTTCGGGCAGGGCGGCGCGCCGGGAGTGGCTATGGATTTCGGTCCATACTTGTACGGCCTACCGCGACTCTAGGACAGCGAGGCAAAGTTCTGCGAAAAGCCGATTTCAGCCGCTGAGATAGGGGACGCGCTGAGCCAATGCGGCAAACTCAAATCTCCACGTCTCGACGGTCTACCCTACGAATTTTACGTAGCAATGCCGGACTTATTCTCCGGTCTCCTGGAAGCGGTCTGCTGCAACTTGCAACAGAACGGGAGAATTCCCAGTACTGTGACCGGGGGAGTAGTCACACTAGTCAGGAAGGACGAGAATAAGGGAGATGACATAGGCAACTTCCGCCCCATAAGTCTGCTAAACACAGAGTTACAGATTTTGGCCAAGGTGTTGGCAAAGAGGCTGGCGCTTGTCGTCGAGAACCTGGTTCATACACGACAACCTCTACCTCATACGATACACCATAGAGAGGGTAGGGTGTAAACTCGGCTGCGGTGGGGCCTTGATCAACTTGGATCAGTCTAAGATAGGGTTGACCATCGTTACCTGGATGCGGTGCTCGAGGCGGCAGGCTTCGGACCCGTGTTCAGTGGCTGGATTGCTGCAATGCACAACAGCAACATCTGCTCAAGGGTCAAGGTGAACGGCTACCCCTGGAGCCGTTCCATATCACGCGATCCATCCGACAGGGATGCCCTCTTTCCTCCCTTCTGTACGTACTGACTCTCGAGCTACTACTGCGGAAGTTGGAGCTATTGCCGGGCATCCCTCTGGAACCGGGACTGCGGAAAGTGGCGTCGGCCTACGCCGACGACGTGACAGTAATGGTGTCGAGCGCCTCGCAAATCGAGGAAGTCGGCACCTTACTGAAGGAATACAAAAGGTTCACAGGAGCGAAGCTGAACCGGGACAAGTCTATCGGTTTGCAACTCGGATGATGGAGAGCCAAACCGATGCCTTCCGATGGCGTCGTCGGATGCTGGACGGAAGGACCAGTAAAGCTGCTCGGGGTCTGGTTTGGTCCGGACCTCCAGGTGGAGAAGAACTGGAACGGCCAAGGTGTTTGCACTCACCCAGAAGTGGGCCGAGTGCAAACTATCCTTGAAAGGTCGAGCGGAAGTGGCGAACCCTTTTATAGCGTCGGCCATCTACTACCGCTTGACCGTCGTGCCTTGTCCAGCCAAAACGCTCACCAAAATGGAGCGCGCGCTCTTCCAATTCCTTTGGAAGAGGCGGGCTCCTTTGGTGAGAAGATCTATCTGCTGCCAACACCCTTCCAACGGATGGCTGAGGATGCCGTGGCTGACATTGCGCAAACACGCGCTCAGGCTGCGGCATCTCTACGTATTCCTCACATGACAACCGGTGTGGGCCCCGTTCGTGAGGCGAGCCTTCCCACGACTCGTCTCGCTGACCGATAGCAGTCCTGGGTCAAGCAAAGACCGAGGAACATGGGCGACTGGCACAACGAATGTGCTCAGGCGCTCACAGCCCTCTGGCAGGCGGACCTGGCGATCAGTGGAGACTCCACTTTGTCATTCTATAGAGGGTTGATCCGCAGCAAGTGCGACGACACGCTCGGTGAAACTCTAGGCGTAGAGGAAGACGAACTGGCCAGTCTGTTAGGTAGGACCTTCCGCCCGGGACCGATGGACAACTTCCAAAAGTCCCTGGCCTCGCAGTGCTACCGAGGAGCTCTACTAGTTCGAGACAAGCTCTACAGACATGGGCGCCCGGGCAAGGACGCTGCAAAAAAGTTCTGTCTGAGGTGCGTGCGAGACGAAGAAACCGTCGCGCACGCATTAATACACTGTCCGCGCGTCACCGACCTGTGGGGCTATGTAGAACGACTATTGTCGCGGGTGGGACCAATCCGGTTGACCACCGAGTCCATTGTCATGATCAAACTGCCACCCTCCTTCAAAAACGAATGAGAGGCGGTTTTCCTTTGTGCGATAGATATGGCGAAAGAGGTTGTATGGTGGGCATCCATCTATCTATCTATCTATCTATCTATCTATCTATCTATCTATCTATCTGTCTCCCTCTATTGGGGAAAATTGACTAACTTTTAAATTCCATCTGTGATAACATTTTACACGTTTTTATTGTATGTAAACTTCCCCCTTTGTATTTGTCCCCTTCTTTTGTGCCCCTGTGGCTAATAAAGAAATATATCTATCTATCTATCTATCTATCTATCTATCTATCTATCTATCTATCTATATAGTTACATCTCAATCACTCTCACTCCTTCCCCTGTCCCTCTTCTTCCCTCTTTACTTCTCTCACTCTCTCTCTCTCTCTCTCTCTCTCTCTCTCTCTCTCTCTCTCTCTCTCTCTCTCTCTCTCTCTCTCTCTCTCGTTATATATATATATATATACTTATAAAACGAATGAAATAAGCAAACACATAATGTGGAAGTTAATAACTATGTATTAACAGCTTCATTTACACGTATCTTACCAGCGGTTTCGTAGACGATAACAAGTCTTCAAAACGTATATATATATATATATATGTGTGTGTGTATACAAGTTCTGATCTGTTGTGTGTTAATATAAATAAAAATTATCACAGTAGTATTTTATCTATAAATCATTAAATTGACTCTTCCGATGATTATTTTGCTCTTTAATGATGAAATGGTCATATATATAAATATATATATATATATATATATATATATAGTAGGTAACAAATAAATAAAGTTAACTAGAACTTCAAAAATAGATACCTTTTAATGATTAATGAGACGAAGCAGCTATGATGTGTAAAAACAACACGTGGTAACGGCCAGTTGAAGATTTTGACTCGAAGTGTAAACATGGATTGCTGGAATATTGTTCTTCCTTGTTGATAATCCAATAATATCCACTTTCTGTGACTTACCATCTGATTAATTGGTGAAATATATTTCTTTAATGAAATATATTCAGGGAAGATTAATCATTAAAAGGTATCTATTTTTGAAGTTCTAGTTAACTTTATTTATTTGTTACCTACTAGCCATGCGTGGTTACACGCTTGTAAAAATTATCTCCTGTGATTATTCATGTTTATATTTATTTATATATATGTTGATCAATTTCTAGTTATTATAAAATGCTCGCACCTACAAAGTCTTTGAGCTTATTTTCCGGGCGATATGGCGCACGCCGTTAAGGCATGACACCCACAATTTCGATTTAGATTGAATTCATTTAATTTATCTTAATTTTGGATATAGATATATAAATACGGCTCCTTAATTGTAGAGCTAACTCTGTTGAAAGGAATTGACTGGTATTTCTAGTTGTCGAATACCTATTCACACCACTGAGACGAAGCCGCTATGATGTGTAAAAACAACACGTGGTAACGGCCAGTTGAAGATTTTGACTCGAAGTGTAAACATGGATTGCTGGAATATTGTTCTTCCTTGTTGATAATCCAATAATATCCACTTTCTGTGACTTACCATCTGATTAATTGGTGAAATATATTTCTTTAATGAAATATATTCAGGGAAGATTAATCATTAAAAGGTATCTATTTTTGAAGTTCTAGTTAACTTTATTTATTTGTTACCTACTAGCCATGCGTGGTTACACGCTTGTAAAAATTATCTCCTGTGATTATTCATGTTTATATTTATTTATATATATGTTGATCAATTTCTAGTTATATATATATGTATATACATATGTGTGTGTGTGTTTAAATATATATATATATATGTATATATGGTGGCTGCCAACTCGTTTTCGAGTACGGCCACTACTTAATATCCATGTAGGAGAACTAATAACGATGCGCTGAACGAGTGTGACTTTTTAGTTCAGCCAGCGACTTGAAAACTCTGGTACAAACACTACACTTGTGACAATTATTGACACATAGTGCTGGGCCCATGGTACCATGTGACGACAAGTGCAGAGAGATCTCCAGATATAAAGCAATGCCTGTGCCGTGAAGCTTTGATAGTGAGCAAAGGCACTGCACAAAGCCAGTCCCACTCTCTTAAACAAGATGATATTTACCAAAAAGAAGAACATGTCAACATCATTGGACACCATCAGGGTTGCAGGTGTTATATCAGAGTTTTCCTTCTCCTAGAATTCTGCCTTGACAAAGGCTAAGGGGTCATCTCTCCCGGTGATTTTGGATGGCCATTGACTCTTAAGAGCTCCTTTTCCCTTTGAGAGGTTTTCTTTTTAGTCATGCAGGATGTCCAAAGTCACCCTCCTCACCAAGAAACCTTGGTGGGGTTGCCAGTTTAGTCGCCAACGACCCAACCATGGGACAGGTTGTACTGGGATACATGTTACCAGTAGCACCAACTGGTGACCTGACATATGTATATATACACACATACATACATGCATACTGATATTCTTTCTCAGAATGACGCACAGAGAAAATTGGATGTGCAGAATATATAAATTTCATGTACACATTTACACATTGCTTGCATAATTGAATAAATGTATAGATCTGCATTATTGACCGTGTTCGATGTATGGTTGATCCTTTACTAGGGCTGGAATTTATAAAGCTAACTACTGTTGATTGTAAAGTATTTGAAGCTGTAATCCAGAGACTTCTAGATAATCCTGCTGATCTCAGCAACATTGCTTTCTATTTTTCTGCAATAACTTATTGGTCTGTTGTTTCTTTGTTTGTTTGAGCTTCGAACGCTTCTGTACCACTAACGAACTCCATTAAAATATATCACGTGCAGGTGTCAAAGCGCGCGCTGAAAATCCACTCGATACCGAATTGATGGACGATGACAAAGGCAAGCTATATAATTACTCCCGAGAATATACTGTTGACAGAGAATATAATGAATTGCCAACGAAAGTAGTTCCGGTTTTATTAGGTTTCATCTAAATGGGAGGAATTGAAAGTCAACAAGTTTTCCTATATATGGAACGATGCTATATTCATTTAGCCAAACACATTAATCTACATTGATGGTTCATTATTGAAAGTTCATATTCCTTCCCATATATATATATATATATATATATATATATATATATATATATATATATATATATATATATATATATATATATATATATATATATATATATATATATATACATACATACATATATACATATATATATATATATATATATATATATAT
>OZ024740.1:113207526-113225026 GCA_964016885.1 Eledone cirrhosa
TAGTCTTAATGGTAGTGCCTGTTCTTCCCCAGAGCATTTCAATCAACCTCGATGCGGTAAACATGCTTTAAAATGAATGATTTCAATCAACGGTATTGCCAATCGTCTGAACTAGACAAGATTAATGGAGGGAATAACTGACAATGGTCTTGGAAGAATACTAGTTGTCAACCAGTTGAATATTCGTAGTCTTTTCAGTAGGGCTTTCAGGTTCGGGATTATGAACATTCCAAAATGTTCTTAATCTCATAGTGTTTTTGAAATGGCATATTATATATATATATATATATATATGAGTCTGTTCATTGTAATGTGTGTCTTTGTGTTAAACAGCTGTTAACCAGTGTATTTCTAGGAAGTCTGAGTAACACGTAGCGATCTCCGTTTTGATCCGAAATAATGTTTGTTGGTGTCGACGTATGTACGACATTAAGTGCGTGACAACAAAACGTTCGTGCCGTTGTAAATGACAGATTCGCGAAGATTTGGAAGAAATTCACACACTCACGTACATACAGATGTATATAGAAATAAATATATATATATACATACATAATATTAACATTTGTACTGCCTCTTTGCTTCCACGTTGTTTTTTTGTTTTCTGTTTACTGTCTCAACTATAATATATATATATATATATATATATATATATGGGCAAAAGGTGAAATTGGAAATAGCACTAAAAATATATTTAAGCGTTTCTTTTTGGTTTTTTCCTATTCTTTGATTCGACAATGTGGCATTATTGAACAAATGAGAGCGACGATGCTTTAAAAAAAAGAGTTTTATAATGTATATAAAGTACATAAAGTATTACCGGTTCGATGTATAAGTAAAATTCATCTCATCCAATGTTGGGTATTACAATTAAAAATAATTAATAAAGATTAAAACCTAAAAATTAAAGATTTAAAATTAAGTGTTGAGGTAGGGTTTTGCATCTCCCTTGTTGAGAAGGAGACTATACATATACATATATATATATATATATATATATATATATATATATATATATATATATATATATATATATATATATATATATATATATATATATATATATATATATATATATACTTACATGTATTTATATATGTATATGTCTGTGTGGGGGTACGTGTGTGTATGTGTTCTTTGGTATATCTCCGTTTACACATATATGTATAATGTATCATGGCTTTGAACAATTCAGAATAGACAAGTGGAAATAAAATGAAATAAAAGCAACCCCATATTTGTAGGAAAGCAATAACTAATTTCCTGAAGAATGATGACACACGCAAAGAGGAGTCGGCTATGAAGCTAACTAAATAGGAGTATACAGTTATACACGCACACGCACACATACATATACATATATATATACATATATATATATATATATATGTGTATGTATGTATGTATCTATGTATGTATGTATGTATGTATGTATGTATGTATGTATGTATGTATGTATGTATGTATATATATGTGTGCGTGTGCGTGTATAACTGTATACTCCTATTTAGTTAGCTTCATAGCCGACTCCTCTTTGCGTGTGTCATCATTCTTCAGGAAATTAGTTATTGCTTTCCTACAAATATGGGGTTGCTTTTATTTCATTTTATTTCCACTTGTCTATTCTGAATTGTTCAAAGCCATGATACATTATACATATATGTGTAAACGGAGATATACCAAAGAACACATACACACACGTACCCCCACACAGACATATACATATATAAATACATGTAAGTATATATATATATATATATATATATATATATATATATATATATATATATATATATATATATATATATATATATATATATATATATAAACTAATATGTATGTGATGAAACACAGATACCAACACATCTGTATATATATTGCAAAAGAAAAATTGTCCCTGGATGTTTACTGAGGAGAGGAGGACATGATATTCCTACACTTATTTAACTCGAAACATATTTGGATTTTAAAGTTTAAACTTATCTACGGAGCAGGTTTGATTTTGAAATTTAAATGTGTCTAAACATCTTAGCCTCTTGGCAATACAGTTCGTCTTCGTTGATTTATTATTTTAAATCGATATGGACAAACTGTAGTATAATAATTAGTATACTTCAATCTGGCTAAATTTTTCTTTTGCAATATATATACAGATGTGTTGGTATCTGTGTTTCATCACATACATATTAGTTTATACACGGCTCAGGGGGTATTTTCCTCCTTCGAGCTAATTCCATTGTAAAATAATTCATTACCTTATTAATTTATATTATATATATATATATATATATATATATATATATATATATATATATATGTATATGTATAGTCTCCTACTCAATAAGGAAGATGCAAAAACCTACCTCAACACTTAATTTTAAATCTTTAATTTTTAGTTTTTAATCTTTATTAATTCTTTTTAATTGTAATACCCAACATTGGATGAGATGAATTTTACTTATACATCGAACCGGTAATACTTTATGTACTTTATATACATTATAAAACTCTTTTTTTTAAAGCATTGTCGCTCTCATTTTTTCAATAATGCCACTTTGTCGAATCAAACAAAAGGAAAAATCAAAACAAAAATAAAACGCTGAAATATATTTTCAGTGCTATTTCCAATTTCACATTTTCTCTCGTTCTATTTATACATACATACATACATGCGTACACACACACACACATATATATATATATATATATATATATATATATATATAAGGTTTTAAATCGATATCCAGTGATTTCGATTTCGCTATTTTCAATTTGCTCAGAGGATTAATTGGAGTACAACATTCCCGGCCAGAAACCTACGCTATGAAAATAGTGTAATTATTGTATTGACAGATTAACATATGAAAACGTTAAAGTACTCAAAATGTGTCAAATTCCATGCAGAATTACCCGATCATCAATCTATATATATAAAACTGAGGTTGTCTGTCTGTCTTCAAAAACGGTCGGCACACATCTCCTAAACCGTACGTTCAAATTTCGGTGAAATTGATACACTTATAGATGAATGTCCGGCGGAGTCATCGGTCAAAAAAATGTTCAAATAGACCCACGCTAAGTGCAAAAATCGAATTTGAAATGTATTGATTTTTCCGTTCAAATGTATAAATAGAGATGAGAGACGAGTTATTTCCCTTTTATGGCTTCATTTGCTTATCTATTTACGTTATGTATAAACGACGCGTGCAAATGTACAAAAATACACAAACAACTTTCGGGCAAGAAAAATTTTAACCTGCAAAATTCATGAGTTCGAAGTTTCAACATTAAACTTCCATTTTGCTTCATTTCCATTAAAAAGTTTTTTAAAACAATATTTTTACTTGAAAACAAACCCATTTGAATACACCGTAAAACAAGCAAATATTTTGTAAAAAAGGCATTGATCTCGAATAAAGCCTTATGAAATTTTCATTTAGAAGCAATGATTTTAAACGACAAACAGATAACGCATTTTTTTTTTGGCTTTTCATATCCATCCAATTTCTTTGTTTCAAAATAACTGATAGTTTGGTTACGCTGATGTTTTTCTCTGAGACAACTGTTGCAGTGTTTACATTTTCGATTTGTTAATAGATTACACCGTGTACCAAAAACAATTTTTTTCTCTGTTCCTGGCATGTTATCACTTTTTTTGTGTTGCTTAGGTCCTAAATAAAAAAAAAACAGTTAAAAGTTAGAATTATTTGTATGCTGGATTTTACGTTGTATGTAAGTTTAATTTTCTTATGTTAAATGATTTTTTAAATATATGTTTCAGGTTAAATTAAAAATATAAAATAAAGAGTAATACCTAAAGAAAATTATAAAAGTGCAATAAAGTATAACATTGTTAAAAAGTGGATTAAAGAGATTTATTGATACTGGATTTTCGCACCCTAAATAAAGGGTAAGTTGTGTTTTAAGCATTCGTCTCCAGGATGAAGCAGTGGAACTTGGTCAAGGAGGAAGTGCAGGTGACAAGTCAGAGAAGTCGACACGAACCTTTCTCAGGCTTTTACACTCTTAGGGGTGGCCTCTGCTTCTGCCATGACGTGCCTAGGACTGGTTGACGTTATTGGGGTGCCGTTTGTGCCCAAGGAGTGGCGGCTATTTATAGACAGCTCCACCACAAGTTTGAAGGCTGTCCTCCTCCACAATGGAAACAAGTTCCTGACACTGCCCCTAGCTCATTCAGTCTGCCTGAAGGAAGATTACTACAGTGTGAAAGTCCTCTTGGAAGCTCTGCAATACAACCAGTACAATTGGGAAATCATTGCTGACTTCAATATGGTGGATTTCCGACTTGGACTCCAAGGAGGCTTTATCAAATTCCAACGCCTCCTCTGCCTTTAGGACAGCAGAGCCACCTCTGACCACTACAAAAGAAAGAACTGGGAGCAGCGAACAGAATTTGTAGTTGGAACCCGGAACGTCATGTGGGAGCCACTGGTTGATCTCAGGATTCTACTCATGCCACCACTGCACATTAAGTTGGGGTTGATGAAGCAGTTTGTGAAGGCTCTCAACCAATAATCGGCCGCTTTTAAGTACCTTCTTGAGTTCTTCCCCAAGTTATCTGAGGCCAAAATCAAAGGTGGAATTTTTGTTGGACCTCAGATAAAGAAGGTGTTTGAGTCTACAGAGTTCTCCAATAAGCTCTATAGGATTGAGAGAACAGCATGGAACTGTTTCAAGGCAGTTGTTAAGGGATTCCTGGGCATCTACAGAGCTGAAATCTACCAGCAACTGGTGCAGGATCTGATAAAGGCTTTTGGCGCCATGTGATGTAGGATGTCGCTTAAACTCAATATGCGGGACGCTCACCTGGAAACATACAAGGACAATATGGGCGCCTACTCGGAAGAACAAGGCGAACAATTCCACCAAGATGTGAAAGAGATAGAGCGGAGGTACCAGGGCCACTACAATGAAAACATGATGGGGACTATATCTGGGGGCTAGTGCGGGAATGCGACCTGGACTACAACCGCAAATCCAGGAAATCCAGTCATTTCTGACGTGTATAAGTTGCTTTATATGTTTTATTTGTTTTTACTTGTTTGCTTTTGATAAGCTTGTGTAATAAAATAAATATATACTCTGTTGATTTAATTATATGAACTGATAAATTTAAAAAAATGTGTTTTTTCTTGAAAAATATGAAAATTTCGAAATATCAAACTCCTGACTATAAACCCAAACTTCTGATTAAATAATAGTGTTTTTTTTTATAATAATGGGATATAACAAACCACGAAATGACACTTAGAACCGAGGAACAAAAAATATGTTACACGGTGTTACCAGTGCAATTTTTATCCCCAGCACCCTCTTTTGTTTTAACATTCAGGTTATGGTTATGTTTTCTTAACTTCATAAGGCATACTGTTGGTTGAGGGAATATTAATCAAAAGTACCACATAAAAGTCTACACTGTAGACTCTACAGTTTTTAAGCCAAGAAAGGAACTTAACATTGTAACTTTAACACAGCTACTGAGCATCCCCGAGCAACGCCGGGCTTTACTGCTAGTTACTGATAAATCCATAACCATCTAATTCCCGACAAGTGAATTCTCTTCGGCCAGCAGTCTACAAATGTATGCATCTATCTATCTATTTTTTTTTCATATACCTGTATGTTAAACTCCCCATTTGTATTTGTCCCCTTCTTTTGTGCTCTTGTGGCTAATAAAGAAATCTATCTATCTATCTATCTATCTATCTATCTATCTATCTATCTATCTATCTATCTAGATAACTAGCTATTTATAAAGTATCACCCTCTCTCCCTTTCTCTCTCTTTCACCTCACTGTACTTTACGTTACAACCAAGAAACGTCATTTAAGAAATATTTGATAGCGTGCATAAAATTGACATATATACAGATGAAGAAAATTCCGTGTACAGTCAAAAATTCAATCAACGACAATAATATTATCACCACACTACTACTACTACTACTACTACTACTACTACTACTACTACTACTACTACTACTACTACTACTACTAGAAACAATAAAATGGTTGAACTACAGTACAAAGCTCATCCATTTTTAGAGAAGTTGTTTGTTTCGTTAGGAGTTGACCTTGAGTGAAACCTCAACAACAAACAGTGGTATTCATTCTAACGTATAACGCTGCTATTGAGTTAACTGAAACATATTTTGTTAAATGAAAGGCCAGCTTCACCTTTGAAGATGCGTCTGCTCGTTCTGGGGCGAAATATCAACAAAAATAACAACAGCAAGCACGTGCAATTGTTCTAAAGTTTAGCATATATTTATTTACCATGTATGTATTTTATTAAATGATAACCCAAGTCAACATTGAACATATGTTTGCTCGATTAGGACTGACATGCGCATAACCGACAACAACAGCCTGGAATATATAATTCATTCATTTGACTATAAAGTACAAGTCAATCTTTGGACATATTTCAGGACTGAGCTACGGTTAAACAACTGAAAGACAACAACAATAACAACACCATCATCTCCATTAAAAACAAAAACACTAGCTACAAACTGGTATAGATATTTTGTCTGGTATTTACTTAATTGTCTGCTATGTGTTTTATTGAAGATATGATCAAGTCCACCTTTGAATATAGGTGTATGTATTCAAGATTAAGCTGGTTTTAAACAACAAGGAAGATTGACATATATATATTACTGTTTGATAGTTAATTCATTGCCTGTTCAAATTTGATTGAATCCACACACACACACACACACACACACACACACACACACACACACACACACACACACACACACACACATATATATATATATATATATATATATATATATAGGAAAAGAGTCATGACCCCGACGGCTGAGCTCTGGCCGTTTCGACAGCTAGATCGAAGCTCAGCCGTCGGGGTCTTGACTCTTTTCTTACTACCCGCTCTACTACTCTAAGTATCGAGTACTTTGTTGCGTTATGTTCCACCTGGTTCCTAACCACACTTCCTTCGTTATATATATATATATATATATATATATATATATGTAGATAAATCTACCAAGAGTTTACGGTAGTGTCCAATCCGTATGAAGAACTCAATGTATTCCGGATATCATGGAAAGAAGAGATGTAATGAAAAACCACTTTCGGTGAAAGATAAACGGTATACAGAGTCAAGATAAAATATTAAACAAATAATGAATAAACAATTCCTTATATTAAACAAAAAAAGTTCATTATTTAACGATCGTTTCTAGGATATATATGTGTTATAATTGGTATGCATATTCAACAGATCTATGTACAAAATTATACAAAATTATACAAATTATCAAGATTAAATATACATACCAAACACATATATACGCCGTCTTCAGAAATAATGAAGTATATTTATTGATAATAACAACAATTCAAAATTTCAGTTCAAAATTGACCAATGAAAACACAAAAGGTTAAATGCAGTTCGGTGTGTGTATATACATGTAAAACCCTTACACATATTTTACAAAAATGTATGTATAATTTGTATACGCATACTAAAAGGATGGATGCAAATACGAAATTTCAAGGTTAATGTCTCTGTGAGCCTACATGCGCAGATAAGATGCGCATTGATACTTATGAAATCAAGTATATAAATATATTTTTTCATACTCACACATATCAGTACAATCACACATACACGCGCGTATATGCATAAATATACACATAACCACGAACATACAAACACACACACACACCCCCACTCACATTTATATATGTGGATATAAAATCATAAGCACATGGATATTAATTCACTCACATAAAACACTGGCACACACATTTCTAGATCAAGATACAGAAATTAGGTGGGAGGGGGGGGGAGGGTTCAGTATTCAACTGTCTGAGCAAACTGTCTAATATAAATGTATCTATAAATTAAGAAAAATAAAAAAATAAAACAATAAAATATAATAAATATAATGTAATATACATACACATACAGATATATACACATACATACATGTACGCACACATAGAAATATTTACGCATACGCACATACACACATACATATACAGTCATACACACACATACACTTACACGAACATACACATACACATATATAAAGATATATATATACACACACACACATACACGCAACACATACACACATACATATATATATAAAAATAAATAATAAAGATATATACCTATATATATATACACACACACATATATATATATATATATATATATATATATATACATATACACACACATACATCTAAATATACATACACATACATACACACATACATGTACATACATGTACATACATATACGCACATCGATATACATATATATATATATACATATATATATATACACACACATAGACATGTAGATACATACACACACAACTTACATACACACATATATATATACATGTATATTCATACATAGAATTAGATATATAATCATACATACTTATGCACTTACTTATACTCATATATACAAATACATACGCATCTATATATGCATATATACATAAAAAAAACTACAACCTCACCTAACTCAGACATACAAATAAAAATAATAATAAAAAGACATATGTATATACATACACACACGCATTAATAGAGATATATATATAGAGACACATACATACACATATATATATATATATATATATACACATATATATATATATATATATAGGAACCAGTAAGACCCCGACAGCTGAGCTCAAGCCGTTTCGACGGCTAATTCTGGACTAGTCCAGAATTAGCCGTCGAAACGGCTTGAGCTCAGCTGTCGGGGTCTTACTGGTTCCTATTACCCACTCTACTACCTCAAGTATTGAGTACTTTGGTGCGTTATGGTCCACCTGGTTCCTTACCACATTTCCTTTGTTATATATATATATATATATACACACATACACTCATACACATATATACATATATATATATATATATATATACACATAGATATCCACACACTCATACCACCATAAATACACATATAAACACCCACATATATATATATATACACACGTATATATATATATATATATATATATACAGACACACATAAAAAACAGACATGCACATATATATATATATTAATTACACTTATATATACACATATTATATACACGTACACAACCTCACTTATACATACATACACATAAGTTATATTATAATAATAAAGAATAATATATATATATATATATATATATACATATATATATATATATATATACATATATATACATACATACATACATATACATACATACACATAAACATATACATACATAAATACACACATACTAATAAAGACATATATTCACACATAGACACCTATATATATATATATATATATATATATATATATATATATATACACATATATATACATATATACACACACACATATACACAGACACATATACACACTCACATATATATATGTGTGTGTGTGCGCACACACACATATGTACACACACACACACAAATACACATAAACACATACATATGCATACATGCACACACACACACACATATATCACATAGATACGAAGATAAACATATAAATAGAGAGACATACATATATATACAACACACATACACACACATACATACACACGCATATACATATACACATATATATACATATATATATTCCTATATATACATGCATACACATATATACACATATATACACTTACATACACATATACGTACACACATTCACATACACATACATATATAATGCATATATACACATATATACATACATATACACACTCATATATACACACGCAATCTTACATTCATATTTGCATGCGCATATATGTATTTTTATATTTAGATATAAATACCCAAACCTATATAGACACCTACCTACATATATATTCATACATAGACGCTTACAAATACAGATGATAATAGTATGGGGGAAAGGGGGGGGGGGTTGGAGAAGGGGATCAAAGTAAATATATGTTTCAAGAAACATAGAAAATTTTCCGTATTTTTATCCAATGTATGTTCTTACATATTTTCAGTGTTAGGAAATACGACAAACAAGAACTAAGGCAAAATCTATGCATCTCAAAATAAATAAGTATATCATTAATTATATGTTAACTAAACCAAAGATAGTCAACATATTGATTTCTAAGGTGTAAATTAGTTAGGTTTATAATATTTGAAGCAGAATTTTGAAGTCAAACAGTAGTAGATTATTAATTACAGTATAACTAAATTAAAGTTAATAACGTTATGGTATCAATATTAGGAAATGAATTTAGTAATAGGGAAAAAAATAAAATAAAGTATTACATCGGTAGTAGAATATAAATTATATGTTAACTAAATTAAAAATTATATATTTATTTCAATAGTATATGTTAATTAGGTATACAATACATAAAGCAGATACTGTATTTCATCAATAGCATAATATAATTATATGCAAATAGAAATCAAAATTAATACGCATACATATACATATACATACACATACACATATACATACATATACACACACATATATATACACATATATATATATATATATATATATATATATATATATATATATACACACATATACATACATACACATACACATACACACACACACATACACATACACATATACATATACATATCTTTTTCAAAAAATTGCACAGAATATATTAACTAGGTATATATCCAGAACGCATCCCATTCTATGAATACATGACATTCTGCAATTCGTCTGTATAAGGATACTAATTTTAAGCAAATTAAAATTAAAATTTTTAGGTTGATTAAAACTAAAACCAAATAATAAATATATTTCTAAAATGTATATTAATTAGGTCTATAATACTAAAAATTATTTCTCTGTCATTGGATACACGATATTATTTTGTTATGTTTTATCTGTAAAAGAGTTATAATAAAAGGTTTAAATAAATTAAAATTAATCTATAAATTAAATTACTAAGTATATATTAGTAATATTTAAAGGTTTTTCATAATTTATGATTACATAATATTTTATATTCTCATCTGTAATAAAATATTAATTAAATTAAATTTATAGGTTAACTAACATTTAAATTAAATTAATTTCTAAAATAATGTTATTAATTAGGTTTATAATATTTAAATGTTTTTTTTAGTTTATGATTACACGATATAATTAATTCCTGTCGTTTATTTAATAAGATATCCTTAGACTTCATTATTTCAAATAGTTCTTGGGAGCATAATCTACATTCATTTCTATTATTTTGATAAGGGGTGGCTCTTTTGAGCACACTCCAGGTCAAATCATATTTTATATTCTTATTTTTATAACTATTGATTTTTTCTGCTAGAGATGTTGTATTAGCCAGTGCGGCATTTTTAAAACTATGCTTGTGGGTATTAAACCTTGTCTTAAAATTGTTAGAGGTAGCTCCTATATATGAGCAAATAGAATCTTTAGTTTTAACATTACATTTATAGACTATGTTGTTAACAAGACAATTCCCTTTTAATGGGCAGTTTGCTTTGTTTCTACAGTTACATCCTTTCGTTAATTTTGTATTTGAGGAGATATTATGGTTAATTTGATGTACTGGTGGTATACTTATAGTTTTCTTACATTTATATGCATTATATGCACTTATATTTTGTTTTATGTTATTTGTTGTAGAGTATGAGAATTTAACTGTAGACCTATTTAAGATTTGATGGTATTTGTGGTTTGGCGGGAAGTTTTTCTCAAGGATATAAAAAAATTTTTTAGCAATATTATCCTTAACTTGTAAATTAAAAGGAGCATTATACCAAGTAACTCGTCTATTACGGTTTCTATGTTGTTTATTATTTTTATTATTTTTATAGGTTGTATCGTGATTTTTACTAGGAGGATTAATGTTAATGATCTCACCACAACTATTTTTAGTTATATTTGTAGATTTAGGTGTTTTATCTTTTTTATTAGGAGTTTTATTATTAATATTTATTATAGTTGTATGATGAGTAGTTTTTTGAGAGTTACTATACTTTATATTAGAAGATTTAGTATTTTGGGGTATAGTGTGGGTGGCATTTAGGTGTGTACTTTTCATTTGGTGTTTGTTGGTAATATTATGTTGTATGCTTTCAGTATTTTTAGTAGAAGGTATATATTCTAATCTATTTTTGTGGCCACTTCTATCTAGAGCTTCGTTATAGAAGGTCGCATTTTTATCAAATACATCTTGGTTAGAAGAAAGGTTAGAAATTCTAAGTGATATATTATATGCAAGGTTTTTAAGGATAGATTTAGGGTGATTAGATTGTGAGTGTATGTAATGTAAGTTTTGGTTAGGTTTATGGTAAGGTTGGTAGATACCCGTAGCTAAATCTAAAGTTATATCTAGGAAATTTACTACTTTACTTGTTTTTTCAAAAGTAATATTAAGATTATAATAGTCTTTAAGGAAAGTTCTAATATGTTTTTTGTTTTTTTCGATTTCTGAAAGGCTAAGGTTGTTAGAAAGAAGAAGACAGTCATCACGATATAAACCACCTTTGAGGTGGGGAAAAGAGGCATTTATGTTGAAAAGGAGAAAGAGGCCCACAAGATCAGTAATTTGGGCGGAATCGCTTGAACCCATAGTAATATCAAAAAGATTACTGTATGTGTTTCTGGTCCAGTATTCACTCTGAAATTCAATAAGTGTTAGTCTAGCATGTGTAATAATGTTAATGTCATCCAAAGTTAAGTTAGATCTATTTTTAGCAAATATCAATGCTTTGTTCAGGAGTATAGGTGATATAGAAGAATAGTAATTATCTATATCAAATTGTAGGAAAGAAGCAGAAGATTTACACCTAATATTTTTAAACCAGTTAATTACCTGGGAGGTGTTTTCCCAGAGTGGTAAAATAACGTGTTTTCTTATTTGTGGGATGACTCTATCTAAAATTTTTTTGCT
Organism: Eledone cirrhosa; assembly: GCA_964016885.1. Classification (NCBI taxonomy): domain Eukaryota; kingdom Metazoa; phylum Mollusca; class Cephalopoda; order Octopoda; family Eledonidae; genus Eledone; species Eledone cirrhosa. The sequence goes on from OZ024740.1 coordinate 113,220,455, forward strand.
AATTATTCCAATATCTGATTTGGAGGGACAAATAAGTCTAATAGAAGGATTTGAGTTAAAGTTAGATTTGTGATCTTTCAGGTTGAAGTGTGGTCTTTTCAATGCCAAAGGTTCAGTTCTATCTTCAATGTTTAGTTTTTTTACTATGTTGTGTGTTTTGTTGTTGATGTTGGTGAGTGACACATTATTAGATTTTTTATAATTTTTTCTGAGTTCTTTATATATGAACTCGTTATAATGTTCAATATCCATATGATACAAGTTACCAGTTTTGTCCGAGTGGACATGGATTTTTTTAGACTTTTTTAGGTCCAATAGGGTAGAATCAAGGTCACTGATTCTACCCTATTGGACCTAAAAAAGTCTAAAAAAATCCATGTCCACTCGGACAAAACTGGTAACTTGTATCATATGGATATTGAACATTATAACGAGTTCATATATAAAGAACTCAGAAAAAATTATAAAAAATCTAATAATGTGTCACTCACCAACATCAACAACAAAACACACAACATAGTAAAAAAACTAAACATTGAAGATAGAACTGAACCTTTGGCATTGAAAAGACCACACTTCAACCTGAAAGATCACAAATCTAACTTTAACTCAAATCCTTCTATTAGACTTATTTGTCCCTCCAAATCAGATATTGGAATAATTAGCAAAAAAATTTTAGATAGAGTCATCCCACAAATAAGAAAACACGTTATTTTACCACTCTGGGAAAACACCTCCCAGGTAATTAACTGGTTTAAAAATATTAGGTGTAAATCTTCTGCTTCTTTCCTACAATTTGATATAGATAATTACTATTCTTCTATATCACCTATACTCCTGAACAAAGCATTGATATTTGCTAAAAATAGATCTAACTTAACTTTGGATGACATTAACATTATTACACATGCTAGACTAACACTTATTGAATTTCAGAGTGAATACTGGACCAGAAACACATACAGTAATCTTTTTGATATTACTATGGGTTCAAGCGATTCCGCCCAAATTACTGATCTTGTGGGCCTCTTTCTCCTTTTCAACATAAATGCCTCTTTTCCCCACCTCAAAGGTGGTTTATATCGTGATGACTGTCTTCTTCTTTCTAACAACCTTAGCCTTTCAGAAATCGAAAAAAACAAAAAACATATTAGAACTTTCCTTAAAGACTATTATAATCTTAATATTACTTTTGAAAAAACAAGTAAAGTAGTAAATTTCCTAGATATAACTTTAGATTTAGCTACGGGTATCTACCAACCTTACCATAAACCTAACCAAAACTTACATTACATACACTCACAATCTAATCACCCTAAATCTATCCTTAAAAACCTTGCATATAATATATCACTTAGAATTTCTAACCTTTCTTCTAACCAAGATGTATTTGATAAAAATGCGACCTTCTATAACGAAGCTCTAGATAGAAGTGGCCACAAAAATAGATTAGAATATATACCTTCTACTAAAAATACTGAAAGCATACAACATAATATTACCAACAAACACCAAATGAAAAGTACACACCTAAATGCCACCCACACTATACCCCAAAATACTAAATCTTCTAATATAAAGTATAGTAACTCTCAAAAAACTACTCATCATACAACTATAATAAATATTAATAATAAAACTCCTAATAAAAAAGATAAAACACCTAAATCTACAAATATAACTAAAAATAGTTGTGGTGAGATCATTAACATTAATCCTCCTAGTAAAAATCACGATACAACCTATAAAAATAATAAAAATAATAAACAACATAGAAACCGTAATAGACGAGTTACTTGGTATAATGCTCCTTTTAATTTACAAGTTAAGGATAATATTGCTAAAAAATTTTTTTATATCCTTGAGAAAAACTTCCCGCCAAACCACAAATACCATCAAATCTTAAATAGGTCTACAGTTAAATTCTCATACTCTACAACAAATAACATAAAACAAAATATAAGTGCATATAATGCATATAAATGTAAGAAAACTATAAGTATACCACCAGTACATCAAATTAACCATAATATCTCCTCAAATACAAAATTAACGAAAGGATGTAACTGTAGAAACAAAGCAAACTGCCCATTAAAAGGGAATTGTCTTGTTAACAACATAGTCTATAAATGTAATGTTAAAACTAAAGATTCTATTTGCTCATATATAGGAGCTACCTCTAACAATTTTAAGACAAGGTTTAATACCCACAAGCATAGTTTTAAAAATGCCGCACTGGCTAATACAACATCTCTAGCAGAAAAAATCAATAGTTATAAAAATAAGAATATAAAATATGATTTGACCTGGAGTGTGCTCAAAAGAGCCACCCCTTATCAAAATAATAGAAATGAATGTAGATTATGCTCCCAAGAACTATTTGAAATAATGAAGTCTAAGGATATCTTATTAAATAAACGACAGGAATTAATTATATCGTGTAATCATAAACTAAAAAAAACATTTAAATATTATAAACCTAATTAATAACATTATTTTAGAAATTAATTTAATTTAAATGTTAGTTAACCTATAAATTTAATTTAATTAATATTTTATTACAGATGAGAATATAAAATATTATGTAATCATAAATTATGAAAAACCTTTAAATATTACTAATATATACTTAGTAATTTAATTTATAGATTAATTTTAATTTATTTAAACCTTTTATTATAACTCTTTTACAGATAAAACATAACAAAATAATATCGTGTATCCAATGACAGAGAAATAATTTTTAGTATTATAGACCTAATTAATATACATTTTAGAAATATATTTATTATTTGGTTTTAGTTTTAATCAACCTAAAAATTTTAATTTTAATTTGCTTAAAATTAGTATCCTTATACAGACGAATTGCAGAATGTCATGTATTCATAGAATGGGATGCGTTCTGGATATATACCTAGTTAATATATTCTGTGCAATTTTTTGAAAAAGATATGTATATGTATATGTGTATGTGTATGTGTGTGTGTGTATGTGTATGTGTATGTATGTATATGTGTGTATATATATATATATATATATATATATATATATATGTGTATATATATGTGTGTGTATATGTATGTATATGTGTATGTGTATGTATATGTATATGTATGCGTATTAATTTTGATTTCTATTTGCATATAATTATATTATGCTATTGATGAAATACAGTATCTGCTTTATGTATTGTATACCTAATTAACATATACTATTGAAATAAATATATAATTTTTAATTTAGTTAACATATAATTTATATTCTACTACCGATGTAATACTTTATTTTATTTTTTTCCCTATTACTAAATTCATTTCCTAATATTGATACCATAACGTTATTAACTTTAATTTAGTTATACTGTAATTAATAATCTACTACTGTTTGACTTCAAAATTCTGCTTCAAATATTATAAACCTAACTAATTTACACCTTAGAAATCAATATGTTGACTATCTTTGGTTTAGTTAACATATGATTAATGATATACTTATTTATTTTGAGATGCATAGATTTTGCCTTAGTTCTTGTTTGTCGTATTTCCTAACACTGAAAATATGTAAGAACATACATTGGATAAAAATACGGAAAATTTTCTATGTTTCTTGAAACATATATTTACTTTGATCCCCTTCTCCAACCCCCCCCCCCCTTTCCCCCATACTATTATCATCTGTATTTGTAAGCGTCTATGTATGAATATATATGTAGGTAGGTGTCTATATAGGTTTGGGTATTTATATCTAAATATAAAAATACATATATGCGCATGCAAATATGAATGTAAGATTGCGTGTGTATATATGAGTGTGTATATGTATGTATATATGTGTATATATGCATTATATATGTATGTGTATGTGAATGTGTGTACGTATATGTGTATGTAAGTGTATATATGTGTATATATGTGTATGCATGTATATATAGGAATATATATATGTATATATATGTGTATATGTATATGCGTGTGTATGTATGTGTGTGTATGTGTGTTGTATATATATGTATGTCTCTCTATTTATATGTTTATCTTCGTATCTATGTGATATATGTGTGTGTGTGTGTGCATGTATGCATATGTATGTGTTTATGTGTATTTGTGTGTGTGTGTGTACATATGTGTGTGTGCGCACACACACACATATATATATGTGAGTGTGTATATGTGTCTGTGTATATGTGTGTGTGTATATATGTATATATATGTGTATATATATATATATATATATATATATATATATATATATATATAGGTGTCTATGTGTGAATATATGTCTTTATTAGTATGTGTGTATTTATGTATGTATATGTTTATGTGTATGTATGTATATGTATGTATGTATGTATATATATGTGTATATATATATATATATATATGTATATATATATATATATATATATATTATTCTTTATTATTATAATATAACTTATGTGTATGTATGTATAAGTGAGGTTGTGTACGTGTATATAATATGTGTATATATAAGTGTAATTAATATATATATATATGTGCATGTCTGTTTTTTATGTGTGTCTGTATATATATATATATATATATATATACGTGT
>OZ024740.1:113230026-113237526 GCA_964016885.1 Eledone cirrhosa
CGGCAGAGGGCTCAATAATTCAGATGAATCAGAGCTATAACTATCGTTAAAATACCGTCACATATAGAACAAGTCTACAATCAACCATACGATTTAAAATCGATAAAGGAAGATTCGGGCCAAACAGATAAAAAATATCAATAAAACAATACGTCAATAATTTAAATGAATGTAAAATCATACCCGGACCCACTAGAAAGGTGTTAAATCTAGCTTCATGGGTTTCTGTAAATCCTTAGACAGTACTCTATCAGCTCACATATAAATATAAAAGCCTACTAGAATAAGTGGAACGGAGTTTACGTTGTCAACGAGTTTTATCCTGGCGGCAAAGGAGTCAACTAGCGGTGAAAAACGCACATGGCATTAGACAAGGGAGATGACCCCTATATCCGCGAAAATAATTCGAGTGAATGTGGAAATACACATATCGAATTAGAGTGCTCAATAGACATGTTAAAATAAAACAAAAGCTATTCATCACTCAATAGAATCGACAAAAAATGAGCAATAAAATTAACTGGTGGATAGCTATGTCCAGAGCTAAATATATTAGAAAGATCGAGTATCGAAAAATCGGCGCACGAGTTCACGAAAAACGAAATTCGATATGAGCGGCAGAGGGCTCAATAATTCAGATGAATCAGAGCTATAACTATCGTTAAAATACCGTCACATATAGAACAAGTCTACAATCAACCATACGATTTAAAATCGATAAAGGAAGATTCGGGCCAAACAGATAAAAAATATCAATAAAACAATACGTCAATAATTTAAATGAATGTAAAATCATACCCGGACCCACTAGAAAGGTGTTAAATCTAGCTTCATGGGTTTCTGTAAATCCTTAGACAGTACTCTATCAGCTCACATATAAATATAAAAGCCTACTAGAATAAGTGGAACGGAGTTTACGTTGTCAACGAGTTTTATCCTGGCGGCAAAGGAGTCAACTAGCGGTGAAAAACGCACATGGCATTAGACAAGGGAGATGACCCCTATATCCGCGAAAATAATTCGAGTGAATGTGGAAATACACATATCGAATTAGAGTGCTCAATAGACATGTTAAAATAAAACAAAAGCTATTCATCACTCAATAGAATCGACAAAAAATGAGCAATAAAATTAACTGGTGGATAGCTATGTCCAGAGCTAAATATATTAGAAAGATCGAGTATCGAAAAATCGGCGCACGAGTTCACGAAAAACGAAATTCGATATGAGCGGCAGAGGGCTCAATAATTCAGATGAATCAGAGCTATAACTATCGTTAAAATACCGTCACATATAGAACAAGTCTACAATCAACCATACGATTTAAAATCGATAAAGGAAGATTCGGGCCAAATAGATAAAAAATATCAATAAAACAATACGTCAATAATTTAAATGAATGTAAAATCATACCCGGACCCACTAGAAAGGTGTTAAATCTAGCTTCATGGGTTTCTGTAAATCCTTAGACAGTACTCTATCAGCTCACATATAAATATAAAAGCCTACTAGAATAAGTGGAACGGAGTTTACGTTGTCAACGAGTTTTATCCTGGCGGCAAAGGAGTCAACTAGCGGTGAAAAACGCACATGGCATTAGACAAGGGAGATGACCCCTATATCCGCGAAAATAATTCGAGTGAATGTGGAAATACACATATCGAATTAGAGTGCTCAATAGACATGTTAAAATAAAACAAAAGCTATTCATCACTCAATAGAATCGACAAAAAATGAGCAATAAAATTAACTGGTGGATAGCTATGTCCAGAGCTAAATATATTAGAAAGATCGAGTATCGAAAAATCGGCGCACGAGTTCACGAAAAACGAAATTCGATATGAGCGGCAGAGGGCTCAATAATTCAGATGAATCAGAGCTATAACTATCGTTAAAATACCGTCACATATAGAACAAGTCTACAATCAACCATACGATTTAAAATCGATAAAGGAAGATTCGGGCCAAACAGATAAAAAATATCAATAAAACAATACGTCAATAATTTAAATGAATGTAAAATCATACCCGGACCCACTAGAAAGGTGTTAAATCTAGCTTCATGGGTTTCTGTAAATCCTTAGACAGTACTCTATCAGCTCACATATATATATATATATATATATATATATATATATATATATATATATATATATATAATATATATATATATATATATATATATATATATATATATATATATATATACAAACATAATAATAATACTATTTATAGTTATGTATATACTATAAACAACTATAAAGAGGAAAGATCAGTAGTTTCCTACTACCTTATTACCAGTAAGAGAAAGAGCTCAATGTAAGAGCATCAGTTGTTTAACAGAGCAGGAAAATAAATTAGACAATTATCAAAGTTGTGTTCAAATCTTTTAATAGCTGACAATCGTTTCTTCCAAACATTCGTTTGGCGTCTTCGGAGCATTATCAATATTTGTACATATAATTAACCTCCTATTCAACTGAACAATCATATAGATACATATATATTGATGTTATGAGCAACAGTTTCGTATTTACAGGATGTACTGACTGGATTCGACGTATATTAAATGAGAATATACAAACATATATATATATATATATATATATGTGTGTGTGTGGGGGGAAAAGAATTTGAAATGCAATTGGAGTCTTTAATAAGGTTTATTTACAATAACTGATGAATTAACCGGTTTCATGATTTTCCCAACATTATGTAAGTTGTAAGATATGTATATATATATATATATATATATATATATATATATATATATATATATATATATATATATATATATATATATATATATATATATATATATATATATATATATATACATACATATATATATATATACATATATATATATATACATATTATTATCCCAATAACTTATTTTAGTTATTGTATCGCCCTAGGTTGAGGTATATTGTCTGTAAAACGAAGAAGTACCTATGATGCCTAGTAGACAACTGATGATGGATATTCCTAACTTCTATTTCTAATTCTTCATTTTTTATACTTAAATGCAACAACACAGCTCGCCATTTTTTATTTATATATCCCCGTCGCTGTGACCTGTCTTTTTTCTCTTCCCTTGCAGCTATCCTCTTTCTCTCTCCCTCTTCTCTCTCTCTTTCTCCCTCTTACTTTCACTCACCCCCTCTGATAGTCACCATCTCTCGGCTAGCCTCGTCCTCGCACTTTCACTTACTCACTCTCTGCTACTCACCCTCTCTCTCACTTCCTCCATCGTACCACACTGTACCCGGTCTTTCTTCTCGTTCACATCCGTACGGTTAAGATATGTCTTTGTTCTCCTCGTCAATATTCGCCTGTTCTTATGTTCGAAATGAATTATTGATTTGATTTTTTTCATTTTTCCTCTCTTTCCGTTGCCTCACCATTCGTGTCTGTTTACATGTCTTTCTCTTTCTCCACCCAACTCTTTTATCCCAATAACTTATTTCAGTTATTGTATCGCCCTAGGCGGAAGTATATTGTCTGTAAAACGAAGAAATACCTATGATAACTAGTAGACATCTGATGATGGATATTCCTAACATCTATTTCTAACTCTTCATTTTATATATATATATATATATATATATATATATATCTTACCATATTTACTTTGTTTTATATATATATATATATATATATATATATATATATATATATATATAAGTTGAAATAAAATGAAAACGAAATTTCATTTCTCACTCATAATACGGCACTTACTTAATTGTAAGTATGTATGTATACGTACATACATATATGTATACAGACGCACAGTAGCATGTATATATATATATATATATATATATATATATATATATATATATATATATATATATATATATATATATATATATATATATATATATATATATACATATATATATATATATACATACAGGTACACATACATATATGCACGTATCAGTTTAGCGGACGCTTATTATAACGCCGCTTTGTTCTTTGGTAAACAAACTGAACAGACTGAATTTATGCCATACGGTGTTAAGGCAACCACGTCACCTTTTTGTTCAACACTGACACAGGAACGATGTACTAGTTTCAAGCTTGTTAGGTATCATCAACACCGTATACCCTTCTGCCAGATAGTTGAAAGTTTGAAAGTATATACTTTCCTTATGAAAATTAACGGCTGAGCAGCCTAATTTGCATATCGAGTGAGTTAAATCGGTCAGGCATACCGAAAACGATAAGTTGAAATAAAATGAAAACGAAATTTCATTTCTCACTCTTAGTAGGGCACATACTTAAATGTAAGTATGTATCGTTTTCGGTATGCCTGACCGATTTAACTCACTCGATATGCAAATTAGGCTGCTCAGCCGTTAATTTTCACAAGGAAAGTATATACTTTCAAACTTTCAACTATCTGGCAGAAGGGTATACGGTGCTGATGATAGCTAACAAGCTTGAAACTAGTACATCGTTCCTGTGTCAGTGTTGAACAAAAAGGTGACGTGGTTGCCTTAACACCGTATGGCATAAATTCAGGCTGTTCAGTTTGTTTACCAACGAACAAAGCGGCGTTATAATAAGCGTCCGCTAAACTGATACGTGCATATATGTATGTGTACCTGTATGTATATATATATATATATATATATATATATATATATATATATATATATATATATATATATATATGTATATATATATATATATATATATATATATATATATATATATATATATATATATATATACATGCTACTGTGCGTCTGTATACATATATGTATGTACGAATACATACATACTTACATTTAAGTAAGTGCCGTACTAAGAGTGAGAAATGAAATTTCGTTTTCATTTTATTTCAACTTATTGTTTTCGGTATGCCGGACCGATTTAACTCATTCGATATGCAAATTAGGCTGCTCAGCCGTTAATTTTCATAAGGAAAGTATATACTTTCAAACTTTCAACTATCTGGCAGAAGGGTATACGGTGCTGATGATAGCTAACAAGCTTGAAACTAGTACATCGTTCCTGTGTCAGTGTTGAACAAAAAGGTTACGTGGTTTCCTTAACACCGTATGGCATAAATTCAGGCTGTTCAGTTTGTTTACCAACGAACAAAGCGGCGTTATAATAAGCGTCCGCTAAACTGATACGTGCATATATGTATGTGTACCTGTATATATATATATATATACATGCTACTGTGCGTCTGTATACATATATGTATGTACGTATACATACATACTTACATTTAAGTAAGTGCCGTACTAAGAGTGAGAAATGAAATTTCGTTTTCATTTTATTTCAACTTTTCGTTTTCGGTATGCCTGACCGATTTAACTCACTCGATATGCAAATTTGGCTGCTCAGCCGTTAATTTTCATAAGGAAAGTATATACTTTCAAACTTTCAACTAACTGGCAGAAGGGTATACGGTGCTGATGATAGCTAACAAGCTTGAAACTAGTACATCGTTCCTGTGTCAGTGTTGAACAAAAAGGTGACGTGGTTGCCTTAACACCGTATGGCATAAATTCAGGCTGTTCAGTTTGTTTACCAACGAACAAAGCGGCGTTATAATAAGCGTCCGCTAAACTGATACGTGCATATATGTATGTGTACCTGTATGTATATATATATATATATATATATATATATATATATATATATACATGCTACTGTGCGTCTGTATTCATATATGTATGTACGTATATATACATACTTATATATATATATATATATATATATATATATATATATATATATATAAATTCCAGGATTTACTTGTGCCCTCGGACAAAGCTGGTAATGTATACATGCTTGACCCTTTTACATATAACGACTGCCTCGGGAAAGAGATTAGGAAAAACAATAGGACCACAGGACAGACAAATTTAGATAATATTAACGCCACGACAAAAAGTATACTGACGGGGCTAGGACTACATGATAGGACCGAGGTATATGTTCCTAGGAAACCACGGATATCTATTAAGGACCATAAATTAGACTTTAAAACAAAACTACCGGTTAGGTTAATAGCACCCTCCAAATCTGACCTAGGCAGGACCAGCAAGAATATTATAGATAGGATACTACCGGTACTTAGAAACCAAACTAAGCTTAGCCTATGGACCTCCACTGAGGAGGTAATTGACTGGTTCTCGTTAATACAAACAACAAGTACATTTTATTTAGTTAGACATAGATAGTTATTACGCGTCAGTATCTCCGATACTAGTCAATAAGGTCCTCATAAGCGCCATGGCCAGATCTAGCCTCACTAGGGACAAGACCAACCTCATAGTAGCAGCCAGAAAGACGCTAATTAGATTCGAAGACAAGTTATGGGAGAGGAGGGACAGACTCGACAGTTTCGATATCAGCATGGGGTCGAGTGACTCGGCGCAGGTGACCAACCTTGTGGGGATATATCTCATCCATAGGCTAACGGAGGAGATCCCGAGGATCGGAGGTGGAATATACAGAGACGACGCACTTTTCACCTTCAGTTCCCTTAACCCCAGTCAGATAGAGCGTATGAGGAAGCGCATATAGCATTTTTTTAAACAACACGGCTTATCCGTGACAATAGACCCTAGCACTAAGACGGGCAATTTCCTGGACGTTACCTTGGAAATGAATACGGGCATCCACAGACCGTACCATAAGCCCAAAGAAAACCTGCAATATGTGAACAGGCAATCGAATCACCCTAAGTCAGTCATAGAAGCCATAGTTAAAGGGGTATCCAAACGCGTATCCACCCTGTCATCGAACGCAGAAGTGTTTAAACAGCATGCCAAATATTATAATGAGGCACTGTGCAGGGCCGGTTACACAGACACCATAATATATACCCCCGGACAGAGTAGAGCCAAGTAATGAGGCGTGCAGAAATGCCAATAGCGGGGGCGCCTCCGTAGAAGAACTGACACGGTAGCAGTATCCAGGAACACAAATAGTAACACAATTAGCATTAATGACGCAGGACCGACCGGAGGTAGGACAAAAGCACCCATAGGGGCAAGACCACCCAGTACGCGGAGGCATTGGCCTGGCAAGCACACTGCATGCTCCGCAGCAACTGGGAGCAGGGACAGGACATCGACAAATACGGACGGGGAACACGCGAGGGAGCACGCCCATTCTGGCTGTAGTGGTACAACACCGACAGCAGCATCACATAGACCTAAGGGGAATAGACTTATAGCTGACCACATAGAACGACGTAACTTTATAACTGTAGTGCATAATCCCGACGCCCATAGCGGGCAAATAGATAGAGACAACACACGGGATGTAATTGTGGTTGGGCCGAGCACAGGACGGACATCGAGTCCTGGATACACCGACAAGAATCCACGCACACGAAGGAACAGATCTAAGGCCGTTACTTGGTTTAATGAGCCTTACTCCAAACATGTACGCACCAACGTGCCAGAACCTTTTTTCCGAGCGTTGGATGAGTGCTTTCCGCCGAACAAGTACCACAAAATCTTC
>OZ024740.1:113240026-113242526 GCA_964016885.1 Eledone cirrhosa
GCAAGCAAATGTGTTAATGTATTAAAATTTATGGCGGATGTAATGAGATGATAGTGTTCACATTTGTGTGTGTTGAGAAAATCAAAGTTATTGTAGTCTTTTCCATTACATATGTTAAATTATATTTTAGGTTTATATTGAATGTTTTAAGTTAGTTACAGCAATGGATTGTAAATTGGTCTTATTGTATTCTTATTCATGGATTAGAGTTGTTCAACAGGTAGTTTTTCCAACGGTTTAATTTCCGGAAGTGAGTATGAGTTCCAAGATTAAGGGGAGCTAATGCGTAAGGGGAGGTAACTAGCTAATTAAATTAAATTAAAATATATAGGAATATCAATTATTTAAATTCTTTGCTCTAATACACATTATATTGTGATACAAGCGAATCTCTATTACATAATGTTAGATATTTATATTTAATTTTAAATACAGTGTATTTTCCTATAATACATTAAAAGTTTCATTAGATTGTTATGTATCCATTACTGGACAAGATATAAGTTATGGAAAAATGTATAGCTGTTTACATGTCTAATTAGTTAGATCAATTGTGTAATAATTATATTGTGTTAAAAGTTAATCCCTTATATACAATGCTATTAATTTATATATTTAATTATAAATGCATATATACTTTATTATTATTATATTACTTTCCAGCATAGTTACGTCCTTTTACGATTTGAGTTCAAATCCCGCCGAGGTTGACTTTGCCTTTCATCCTTACGGGATCGATAACATAAAGTACCAGTAATGCACTGGGTAATTGCTGGCCTTGTGCCTAAAGTAGAAACAATTATTATTATATTGTGTTAACAGTTAATCCCTTATATACAATGCTATTAATTTAAATATTTAATTATAAATGTATATATAATTTATTTGCCTTTCATCCTTACGGGGTCGATAAAATAAAGTACCGGTAATGTACTGGGTTATTGCTGGCCTTGTGCCAATAGTAGAAGCAATTATTACATGTTACATTAAATGTCTCTACATATTATATATCCATTATTGTATATAATATAATTAAGCTATAGTAGTTATATTAAAAGGTGGTAACTTTATGTTTATTTCTAATAGTTATTGTAGAGTATAAGGTTACAGATAACTGGAAGTTGTGTAGAGGAAAGAGCTGATCAAAGAGTGTGTTGCTGTGGGGCTGATAAGTCCTAGAGGTGAAGTGTTAATGGTGGTGAGAAATTCCAATCTGACATTGTTATATACTAGCAGCTAGGTTTAAAGTTATGGAACGAGCGTCGGTAGTGGTGCTTGCATGAGGAAAATATCTCCGATTTTCTATTTAGGAGGTCTAGTTTCGAAAACAGGTCTCTAGAAGTCAGAGGTTAAACAATTTATTCGGTGGTTTATACGATGTCGCCCTACCTACTACTTCCCTTTGAAGTATATATGGTCTATTTCCAGTTATCAGAGAGTGTATGTAGCTAGATAAATATATGTAGCTAGATAACTAAAGTTTGGAAGAAACGATTTTCAGCAATTAAATGATTTGAACATAATTTTGATAATTGTCTAATTTATTTTCCTACTCTGTAAAACACCTGATGTTCTTACATTGACCTATTTCTCTTACTGGTAATAAGGTAGTTGGAAATTACAGACCTTTCCTGTTTATAGTTGTTTATAGTATATACATAACTATAAAAAGTATCATTATTATCATGTTTTGAAGCATAGAGTTACGTCCCTTTATGATCTGAGTTCAAATCCCGCCGAGGTTAACTTTGCCATTCATCCTTACGGGGTCGATAAAATAAAGTACCAGTAATGTACTGGGTAATTGCTAGCCTTGTGCCTAAAATAGAAACAATTATTATATATATATATATTTCCTGTCCGCCGCTCCCTAGAAGTCTTATATATTTTTATGTGGGCTGATAGTGGGCGATTTAAGGATTTACAGAAACCCAAGAAGCTATATTTACCATCTTTCTAGTGGGTCCGGGTAAGCTTTTTACATTCATATGACTTATTGATATATTGATATTTTATCTGAGTGACCCAAATCTTCCGGATCGTAATTTTTCGGTCGTATGGTTGATTTTAGACATAATCTATGTGTGTTGGTATTTTAACGATAGTTATAGCTCTGATTTATCTGAATTATTGAGCCCTCTGCCACTCATGTCGAATTTTGTTTATCGTGAACTCGTGCGCCGATTTTTCTATACTCGATTATTCTACTATATTTAGCTCTAGACTTAGCTATTGACCAGTTAATTTTATTGTTCATTTTTTGTCGATTCTATTAAATGATGAATAGCTCCTGTTTATTTTAACATGTCTATTGAGCACTCTTATTCGATATGTGATTTTTCACATCCCCGAATATTTTTCGCGGATATAGAGGTTATCTCCCTTGCTGGATTCCATGTGCGTTTTCAGCTAGGGTTGTGCTTTTTTATTCGTTTGGACAAAGCTCGTTGATAAAGTATTTCCTGTCCGCCGCTCCCTAGAAGTCTTATATATTTTTATG
>OZ024740.1:113255026-113280026 GCA_964016885.1 Eledone cirrhosa
GAGAGAGAGAGAGAGAGTGAAAAGGGTTTAATAGCCAGAGAAAAAGAGATATTTACAGTTTAAAATTTAAAAATGTGAGAAATAAATAAAATAATTATATATTTAAACAATTCAACATGTATCTATGAATTTACTTACATGTGTATGTCTACAACTAAACACAATTCTGTCTAAGGAATACTATATATATATATGTATGTATGTATATATATATATATATATATATATATATATATATATATATATATATATATATATATATATACATACATACATATATATATATATTCATACATATATATATATTCATTCATTCATACATATATATATATATATATATATATATATATATATATATATATATATATATATATATATATATTAATAATAATAAATTTGAAAACTAAAATCCAAAGAGGGCTCGAAATTCTCCGGAACAGACTAGTCAGTTCGATTTCGTCAACGCCCAGAGCCGCTCCGATGCGTCGTCACACTTGGCCACCACTAATCCTCTATAGAAATCAAGTAGAGGCCAATGAGGTCAAATAATAAATTACAATGATACTAGCCGTTTATCGATTTGTATAGGCCAAACCTTATAAATCTTACAGTCTCCTGACTCCAATACTTTCCCTGGTTGGTGCACGTACCATTTGTCTGCCTTGTCAAATCCTCACTTCTCTCAAAATTTGTGTCTTAAATGGTATTTCACCAAATGTAAGTTCTGGAATCTAAAAGGTTGTATGTTTGTATGGTTGCAACGTGATGTTTTTATCTTAATATCTCTTTCGACAATTCACCAATCTGTATTTGCATCAAGTATTTATCGCCTATTTTTGATTGCTTCTTAATTGTCCTCATTAAAAGTAATGTTAATGTAATGTAACTTAAGTATTTTTACATAGATACTGAATGTACTTTGCAAATTTCATTCGTACAGAAGAAAAAAATAGATGTAAAAGTCTATTAAGATATTTTATATACTTAGATGTTCTGGCTGTTTTGTAGCGACAGATATCCAATTGGAAAAATCGCTCGTTCATGTGAAATATATTTTAATTACGAAAATATATTTTAAGTAAATAATTGGCAAGTAAATAATAAGCTATCGACATTTAACTCGAAGTCAAATACGACTGAGCAGACTTTTAACCTCTTCTAATTCTGGATTGCTAGAAAGTTAATAATGTGGTAAATTTTCAAAGTCGTTAGAATACCGGACAGAATAGTTTGTTTGCTTTATTCAGTCTGGTTCTCTGCCCTCTGAGTTCAAATAACACCAGGATGAACTTTGCTTTTCGTCATTTCCAGGTTGATACATGAAATAACAGTCTGATAAATAAAGTATAGTACTGACTATGAAGTCAATTATTCCTCTGTCTCAATATTTGACATTCCGTTTCTCATTCTTTGTGACTTAGTAGAAACTATTGTTTATTTTCAAACCCAGTGAAAGATGGATATTTCCAGATTTAAAATGCACAAGATGCCTCATGTCATGTGGGTGATCCTACGGTTCTCTCAAAAGTTCAGGGCTCATTGTTGGATAAAGTAGCTAGATATATATCAATGTAGGGAACGAATAAACAAATAATTATATGCAACAACAAATGGTCTAAGGACTGAGGAACAATCGCAAAAACCTGTAATTGACGACGTTAAGGCGTTTATTGCTGGAACTGTGGTTCAGCGCTTATCCCATTATAATTATTGGTTTATTCATTTATTCACGTATACTTCACTTACAACGAAAACACTTCACCGACCTACTTAATTTTGCATTATAAATGTTTCATGAAATATACTAAAATAATATTATGGATTGGCAGTATCGGTAGAGGGTCGGACGCTATGCTTTGACGTATAGAGTTACGGCCCTTGCCATTTTGAGTTCAAATCCCGCCGAGGTTAACTTTGCCTTTCATCCTTACGGGGTCGATAATATAAAGTACCAGTAATGCTCTGGATAATTTCTGGCCTTGTGCCAAACGTAGAAACAATTATTTTTATTATCCTTTCCTCCTCTTTATTTAACATGGATTTTCTCAGGAATGGCAGTATAAATGCACGTGGTCTGGGGTCGTTTTGGAAGCAGGGCCACCTGATCAACGCCTTCAGGTCACTGAATAGCGACGTAGTGGCCATCAAGGACAGCAGAATATCTGAGGGAGGAGCCTTCACACTCATATTTGGTGGCTATGAGTTGTATGCATCTCCAAGCTGTCAGGTATCCGGGGTTTGATTCACTGTATTGTTTCGGAAAGGCTTGGATCTCACGAAACGGGCGTAAGTTGTTTGTGCTAGATGTGACTGGCAGCGAGGAGCATGCTTTTAGCCTAGTGGCCGTCTATGATCTTACAGAGGCTGATAGGCCTGATTTCTTCAGGTGCTTAGAGAACTATTTTAGAACGTCTCGTCCTTAGTGTTAGTGATTGGAATAGTGTCTTAGACGCAAGCTGGGACTATGTGAGACTAGCAGATAGTCGAGTCGGTTGTAAAAGCCTCAGAAATCTGCTCAGGTGCTTTCAACTGTTTGACAGGCACCGATTGAATTTCCCAGATGTCCCAATGTTGACAATGGTCAAACCGTTATTGGGTCATCCAGATCGTATTTAGATAGGGTATTCTGTAGAGAAATAAATAGATCTAGTATAGGTTGTGCACAATACAAAGTAGTCGATTACACAGATAAAAATCTGTGGCCTGTACACTCGTTTAAGTAGGCTTTATGGACAGGGACGCGGTTACTAAAAGCTGAGCGCGTCGATTCCCGCGCGCAAAGATTAGAGAGACAGGATAAGTGAATTAGTTAAGCAAATCTTGGAAAGGGCAATTAGAGTAGAATCGATAAGGTATAGTAAAGATTAGTGATAGAAAAAGTAGACTAGAAGTAGAACTAGTTAGAAAGCTCGATAGATTTCAACGGCGCTCTGTGAGGGAGACGGAGTGTTGCGGAAAGCCGATAACAGCCGGTGAAATGTGGGACGCGATGTTTAAATGTACAAGAGGCAAATCACCTGGATTGGATGGCCTGCCCTACGAGCTTTACGCAAATATGCCAGATTTGTTCGCTGACAACTTATTGGACATTTACATCAATTGGCAGCATAACATTTGTTCTTTCGTTTTGTGGTACAGGTGGAAGACGCTTGCCGATGGTCAGGCGGTCCATTTGCTGCCAACACCCGCTAAGTGAAAGACAGGGTATGCCATGGATGATTATATGCAAACATGCGCTCAAGCTATATCATCTCCAACTCTACCTCTACTGTGAACAGGCAATGTCACCATTTACTAGAGGCTGTATTCCACAGCTCATCTTATTGAGAGAGCTGTAGTTCTGGTTCAAGAGAAGAACCCGAGGAAACGCTTGAAAACTGGAATGTCTCCGATCGCCCACAGCCCGGAGCCAAACGGAGAGTGTAACCATTGGAAACTCCATCTTTGCTTTCTATGGAGAAATTAGGGGTTAGCGAAAATAGACTAGCCCCTATTTTCCAGGGAATTTTCCGTCCAATGCCCTTGGATAATTTCCAGAAATGCATGGCCTGGCAGTGCTAGAGAGGAGCTTTGGAAGTTCGAGATAAACTCTACAGGCATGGAAGTGTCGTAGGCCAAGCCTGTCCACTATGTGCGACGAGTGACGAAACCTTCCTGCACTCACTCATCGAGTGTCCGAATATGCTGACCTGTCTGCGGGTTTATGTCGAAAACCTGCTGACATGTGTGTGACAAACCCGGCTATAAACTGACTCCATTGTGAAGAACATCCCGCCATCTTCCTTTAGAGCGG
The DNA here is from genome assembly GCA_964016885.1 of Eledone cirrhosa. Classification (NCBI taxonomy): domain Eukaryota; kingdom Metazoa; phylum Mollusca; class Cephalopoda; order Octopoda; family Eledonidae; genus Eledone; species Eledone cirrhosa. The sequence goes on from OZ024740.1 coordinate 113,258,820, forward strand.
AAGGACAAGCAGTTTTCTTCTGCCATGGTGAAAGAAGTCATGTGGTGGACGTACCTGAAAGATGTGAAGACAAGCAGCCCCAATTAACTTTTTCAGGTTTCACCTAAAGAGAGAAATCAGGGTGGAAAGGGGAATGCTACCTTGCAACCAGTTTGTTGAATGGTGGGTGAGAGAGGCGAGCATTGTTCGAGTGAATGGGTTTTCTCTGAGTATGCTCCTGTAAATTGGAGGAAAACACCTAAGAGAGGGCACTTGCCCAAACGGTCAAGGACATCATCGGTTTTCGTGGGCTTTCTCCATGAGTGACCCTCACAGTTATCCCCACTTTTGGGGAATTTGTTATCTTTTTAATTTAAATGTTTATTTTTAGTTTTCTTTATACACCTTTCCCTCACACACAGAAACACACACATTGAACTGTCCTGTACCGTATGAGTAATATCCTGACTATCTAAGAATGTAGGGTGTAATTTCAGGGTGTGTTGACTATCATTTGTGTCAATTCAAGTAAGAACCCTGTAAAGACTGACCGAACAGAAAGGAAATGACGTCCTAGAGACGTTAAAACCAGGCCGTATATCCAATAAGGGGTTGGAATGTATTTCATAGTCACTAGAAATGCTAGAAAGTGCAACTAAATTATCCTGAAATGATGCACAACCCGTCTTAAAATTTACTATATAAATAATGCCGTGGACGATTCCCTGAACATATAGAAACTACGGGGTCCTCACAGCTAAAATTCCTTTCATTTTAGGCCTTCTCGATTCGGGTTGACCTGGGAAAAATCAATAATAATTGGTTAATATTTATTCATCTCTGCTTGAAAGTATTTATTTGATAGAATCCACTATGTTGTCCACGTATAAAATACCTCACGCTCATCAGTTTATTTGCATTAAGAATTTACATTCATTGCTTAAGAGGTAGCCATCTCTATTTTGTAATGTGAGAGCCAACAGGGTTGCCGATCCTTGTTTATCATAACCAATCATATTTCATTAGCATTGATACGTGATTTGAATAGCTAAATCGAATCCGGTGTCGTTTGCTTCGCTTTCAGCTGATTAACGGATATCCAATGGGATGAGATATATATTTCTATCCATCGAACACTGATTCACTTTTAGCAATGGCGGTCGAAACTGAGACGGTAAAAAAAAAAAAAAAATGGAGAGAAAGAAAAAAAGAAATTAAATATTTTCATCCAAAGGTAGAAGCAAGTATAGGAAGATGACATAAAAAAAATAACATCAGAAAAGAAGAAAAAGACAATAACATAAGAAAGACAGAGAAAGGTACAAACAAATATGAAAGATGTCTGAAAGACACGATGATGATGTGGAAGGAATGATATCGAAATAAAGAGATTAATAGCGAAAATGAGAATAATTTCTAATTTAGGTACAAGGCCAGCAATTTAAGGAGAGGGGAAATGTCGATTATGTAGAACCCAGTACTTCACTAGTACTTGATTTTATCGACCCCGGAAGGATGAAGTCAAATTAAAGAGCCGTAACTAAATGATTTGTCTGATACCTTAACAATTCTGCCAATCTCAAGGGCATGAAAAAGAAAACGAAGAAAATGTAAAAGTAAATAAATTCTTAAAATAAAATTGCGTAAAAGAGAAGGTGCGTATTGGTGACTGAATGGTTAGGGCGCAGTGTATCTAACAGGGGAGTTGGCGGCATGTATCATGTCATCATTAAATCATAGCTACGTCTCTTTACAGTCTGAGTTCAAATCCCGCCGAGGTTAACGTTGCCTTTCATCCTTACGGGGTCGATAAAATAAAGAACCAGTAATGTACTGGGTAATTGCTGGCCTTGTGCCTAAAGTAGATACAATTATATATGTAGATATAGGATGGCAGTATTGGTAGAGTGTCGGATGCCATGCTTTGACGTATAGAGTTACGGCCCTTGCCATTCTGAGTTCAAATCCTGCCAAGGTTAACTTTGCCTTTCATCCTTACGGGGTCAATAAAATAAAGTACCAGTAATGCACTGGGATAATTGTCGGCCTTGTGCCAAAAAGTAGAAATAATTATATATATATAAATGGAAAAAATGAAACGAAATTTCATTTCTCACTCTTGGTACGGCACTTACTTAAATGTAAGTATGTATACGTACATACATATATGTATACAGACGTACAGTAGTATGTATATATATACATACATGCACACATATATATATATGTACGTATGGATTTACCGAACATTTATTATAATGCTCGGTTTGTTTGTAAACAAACATCCCGAATTAAGCCGTACAGTGTTTAGCAACCATCGTTGCCCTTTTGTTCAACACTGACAAAGGAACGATGTACTAGTTTCAAGCTTATTAGCTATCGTCAGTATCGTATACCTTCCTGCCAGATGATTGAACGTCTGAAAGTATATACTTTCCTTATGCATATTAACCTGGTGGTTAGTTTATTTATCGACTCTGGAAAGATGAAACGTAAAAACATAAGTCTAACCTAAGATAGATTTGGAACTATGAACACAGAAAACCGTAACGGTCAGAATAAAGCTCTAATAACTCTGCCAGTTCGCAGCCTTTACACGTCTGAAAATATAACTTTAAAGAAATATGAAGTTAAATAAAATAATAAAAGAAATGCAGGTAAAATATGGAATGACGAGGGAATCATAAAAAACGCTCAACACAATAAAAGATAAAATATATCATGAGACTCGAAGAAAAAAAAATGAAAATATGGAAGGCTGGAAGAAAGAAAATAAAAATATAAAAATTCTGAAGTGAAAATAGACAAGCATAGTGTTAAAAGATGGAATAAATGATGGAAGTAGTAAAGAAGGAAAACAAACGAGATAAATGGATTTGAGAATAAAGAACTACTGATGTAAAGAAGTAAAATAAACATACATGAAACAAGAAAGAATGAAGAAAAGGAAAGACTTAAACATATCAGAAAAAAGAGCGAAATAAGGGGAGCTAATAAATGGAAAAGCCTGTTCACGAGGATTTAGGGGTAGTGTGGGAATTGTAAAGTTTAATTAACACGCAATTTAAAGAGAAGAAAAAAAAATTAAGGTCCTTTGAAAGGTGTAATGGTAATTAATTAAAATTAACATAGAATGTGTTTCAAAACTTCATATTTAGTTAAAGGAGTAATGTAGACACACACACACAAACACACACACACATACACACATAAACACACACATGCATACACACGCACACACACACACACACACAAACTTACATATATATGTTTACACACTATATACACACATTACACACGCACATATATATATATATATATATATATTTACGAACACAGACGTACACGCACGCAAACAAACATACGCACGCACACAAACACATATGTGAATACTTATTTGCACATACACATGTACAATACATACCGTTGCTGACGCATTTGATTTATGCACGTGTTTGTTCTGCCACACAAGGTTGCACGTATATATAAATACCAAAAATATGTGTATGCAAGTGTGAGTGGGTGTGTAGGTGTTTATGTACGTATCTGTGTTCGTTTGTGTGTGTGTGATTACAAGCAAGAGGAAATTACTTAATACAAATATTCACTGTAGTGGTAGAATCGGACATTGCTCTTATGCAAGTTCCAACGTCCACATCTAATTAGTCATATCCACATCCAATTAGTCATATCCACATCTGGTCGCCCTTATTCTACATGCGCTCTTAAGATCTGCTGTGTACCACTGCATCGCACGTGAACAATACGTTATTCATATTACCATTCTTATTTTTTTTAGATAGGGCTGTGGTTGACTCGAATCATTATTAGACCCAGTGAGGCGGTGGATTGGCACTATCGGTAGAGGGTCAGACGCCATGCTTTCCGCATAGAGTTACGCCCCTTTATGACCTGAGTTCAAATCCCACCGAAGTTAACTTTGCCTTTCACCCTTACGGAGTCGATAAAATAACGCACCAGTAATGAACTGGAATATTTGCTGGCCTTGTGCCAAAAGTAGAAGCAATTATTAGACCTAGTGATTTAAGAAGCCTATTGTTCCAAACCAAAAATAAAATAATAATAAAAATTAAAGACTCCCTTCGCACTAGAAAGTTCCAATCCGAGGCACAAGTATGAGTAAGGTGTTTGTGTGAAAGACCAACAGTCTACCATGCATGCCAGTCTCAAATCTTCGATTATTCCAAGGGAAAGGCAAATGGCGATACATCTATACAACTTAGCAGCAGTGACCTCGCAACTCATTTCTAGTGCTGAGTTAACTGGAGCAACGTGAAATAAAGTGTCATGGTCAAGGACAAAACACATCGCCAGGTCCGGAAATCGAACATAAAAATCTAACAATTGTGAATCAAGCGCTCTAGCCATAAAACCATACGCTTTCGCTAAAGAGCTAATAAAGAAATCTGAAAAACCTTTAATAAAAAATGATCAAACTAGTATTTTAAATATAACATTTTGAAAAAGATGTTCCTGTTTATATGCCCGGATACGCACCTCATACACACGCATGCACGCACACACACAAACACATACATACATACATAATGGCTACCCCCTCGTTATCGAGTATGGCATACATACATACATACAAAACGACACTAAAATTACCATCATATATTATTAAAATAAAATAAAAATGTGCTGTCCTACGGAAAACTATAGGATATATCCTAAATTTAAAAACAAAGGATGTCTCTATTTTCACTGATAAAATAGAATGTCAAAGGGGTATATTTCAAGGAGACAGTCTCTCTGTGCTACTATTTATTCTGCCATTTCACTCCTTGTCTTTTCTGCTCAAGACATGTGAAGGATATAGGCTCACAGGCTGAACATCGTGACTTTTCTTCAAATTGATTGAATTGGCATACTTTGTGGCTCTAACAATCTCCCCAGCACTTTTGCCGGCGCGGAATTATTCGGCAATTACACTTCTTCGGTTCAATTCCTTATTAATATACTATTTTTTTATTTCAGATTGAACAAATTATGAATAAGTGATTATTCAAGCTGGTAATATTTAAAACTTAGACTCCAACAAAATCTATACAATTAGAAATATACCCTTTTGAAACTTGTCCCACTTTACCTGTTACATTCTGTATAACAAAATGTTGTGGTTTGCTTAAAAGCATTGTATATAATATATAATATGGAAAGTGATATATGTAAGACAGCTAAAACAATGCAGCATGGGCGGTAATCTTTGTTTTTCCCGAAATATTAGGACGAAGAAAAAAATAAATTATCGGTTAACTAACTTTTTCTTACCTTCATTTTTCCAATTTCGCCCTGCCCTTCCCTTCAATCTTTCTAATTTCTCATTCTTTTTTCTGATGAAAGACTAGCGTCCGAAACGTTAAGGCCTTCTTCCTGTTATTTCAACAGTTAAACTAATATATTCCTTCCATATACTGTAACGATTGTGTTGTTTCTTGTTAACCTTTTACATACATATATATATTTATTGCGTAGGATTCGTCCTTGAGTTGAACCCCCCCCCCCCCTCATTCACATACACACACACATATGTTTGTACGTATATGTTTATGTTTGTCTTTATCTTGTTTTCTCCCTGTCCAACCGCTCATCAATCCCATTTCCATGTAGTAGAAACATACTTCACCGTACACCCCGCTCGTCATTTTATTTCTCACGTTCCTAGCCCTCTTACTCCCATACTGTTTTTTGTATTTTTGACATATACTCACCCCTATCAAGCATTCTTTCCATCATTCATTCCGTCTCTCTCACTGTTTTTCTTCGTTGATTTATTATTACTGTTATTGATTATTCCTCTTTGTTTTTATTCCGTTCTCTTTTGCTTATAATTTCATTACTCTTATATTTCCTTATTTCTACCGGTATATCTTTCATACAAAATTCTGTAGCTCTCTTATTTTCTTGCTTTCTTTCTACTTATTTAAAAAATGCTCTGCTTCTTCCTTATGCCCTTTCCTTTTCTTTGCTTTTCTCTCCTTATTAACTTATTTATTTATTTATGTATATAGGTATTTATTTATACAATTATATATTTAAAATTTCATGTTATATTTTTCATCTTTAGTTACTTACATCATTTATTATGTAGCCCTCTTTCATCACCTATGTATTTTATTTAAATTTCTATAATTATTTTCTTTCCTCTCTCCCATATATATATATATATATATATATATATATATATATATATATGGTCGTCAAGTATGGAATGTGTAGAATTCTTTATTTTTCTGCAAATTTCTACAAATTTCATACTTGACATCCCAGTATATATATATATATATGTGTGTGTGAGTGTGTGTGTGTGTGTGTATGTGTGTGTGTGTAACTTGTACACATACCGCTGCCTTTTGGTATTACTCAAATCACGTGATAATTCTCCCATTCGAAATTATCGCTGGTAGCGGATCTCAGTCGAATCCACTCTTTGAAAATGTTCCCAGGCGTACTGAGTTTTTCACAACATACAATGCTGGGGTTTACTCAATAAAACTGCAGTAGAGGTGCTCTAAGTATACATATGCGTTGATTTGTATATGCGATTTATATATATATATATATTTGTGCGTTTCGCTTCGCTTTTCCTGCCCACCGTAAAGGCGATTCTCGCTGAATCTTTATTTGTATATATATATATATATATATATATATATATATATATATATATATATATATATATATATATATATATATATATATATATATATATATACATACATATATATATATATATATATATACATACATATATAAATCAACTCATATTTATGTATATGCATATTTATACAAACATGCATAATATATATATAAGGGGATAAGGGGATAAAGATTCCATAATTTCTTGTGGAGCTGTAGAGGCACCGTTATACGGCATGTCTAGGGAACTTTTAAAACAGGCGGAGCCCAACCCTCTCCAGGTCTGAACACACCCGATTTTTTCTATCGAGGAAGAATCGACCCCAGCACAGGACTGGTACATTTTTATCGACCACGAAAGGATGAAAGATAAAGTTGACCTCGGCTGGATTTGAACTCAGAGGGCGCAATGAGGTGGGACACATATACATTTGAATATATACATATTCATATATGTATAAATAAAACATATATATATATATATATAAATAGATAGATAGATAGAAAGATAGAGAGAGAGGGAGAGAGAGGGTGAGAGGGACATGTGTGTGTTTGAGTATACAGTTGTGCGTATGTACGTATATGATTGTATACATACATACGTGCATTGGATTTATTAGTCATGTAGCCATGTAAGCTTTCCCGTGTTACATAGTTGTCGTCTGCCAGTCCAAAGAGGCTAATACCAGTTAAGTCAGTAAGACTGACACAATCCCCTCTCACCACAACACATTACCATCCACTCTCTCAAACAATTTGCATTATAACGTATAGCCAGTTGGATCAAGGACAGCTTTAGACTAAAACCAAGAGATTTCTGTAGTTTTCTTTACTCAGATTTCCTTTTTTGTTACTTTTTCACTAGTAAATGTTGATCTTTTATTCTCCGATTCCTGACGATTTATGTCAACCAAATATTTTATTATTAGCTATGTTTGCAATGGTGTCTCATACGCCATGTCAATAAAGTAATCATCATCGTTGACATCATCATCATCATCATCACCATTCTTCTTCTTCTTCTTCTTCTTCTTCTTCTTCTTCTTCTTCTTCTTCTTCTTCTTCTTCTTATTATTATTATTATTATTATTATTATTATTATTATTATTATTATTATTATTAGGGCGGTGGATTGGCAGTATCGGTAGAGGGTCGGACGCCATGTGTTCCAGCATAGTTACTTCCCTTTACGATCTGAGTTCAAATCCCGCCGAGGTTGACTTTGCCTTTCATCTTTACGGGGTCGATAAAATAAAGTACCAGTAATGCACTGGGTATTTGCTGGCCTTGTGCCTAAAGTAGAAACGATTATTATTATTATTATTTTTTTTTTTTAGTCTCTGTCATTGATATTAGTTAACTGGAAAGTTTGTTGAAATGAATATCAAGCCACTACCTGCAGGCTCAGATATTCAGGACGTATCGGAGGGTTCTTGCTGTTCCCAGCAAGCATGCCTTTTGAAGCGTTCCAAAAAGCGTGAAGGGGCCAATTTTCTTTAACCATCCCTGGAAACTTTTTGAGATAGTCCCCAGTGCGCCTATGACAATCGGGATCACTTTGACTTCATGGTAGTTCCAAATCCTTTTTACCTCCCACTTTAAGTCCTGGTATCGGTTAATTTTCTCCCTCTCCTTCTCTTGCACTCTCGTGTCGAATGGGCAGGCCACATCCACAATCAGGCACGATCTTTTTTCTTTGTCCAAAACCACCAGGTCAGGTCTATTGTGTTCCAGTTTCTTGTCCGTCAGTATCCTAAAATCCCACAGCACCTTCACCTGATCGTTTTCTATCACCGACTCTGGCTTATGCTCATACCACTTCTCAGAATGTGGTAAATTGTTTACTTTGCATAGGTGCCAGTGGATCACCCTGCCCATCACATCATATCTCCAGCCCTTATAGTGAGTCTGGGCTAGGAGTTTACACTCGGATACAATGTGAGCCACAATCTCCTCTCTCTCTCCACAGATCCTGCACAGTGAGCTAGCCTCCTCCTTGTAAATGTGGTGTTTCAACCACTTCGTTTTGAGGGCCTGCTCCTGCGCAGCCATTAACATTCCTTCTGTAGCCTTTTTAAGGTTTCCTCTTTTCAACCAGTTTCATGTCTGTGGATCTCTAAATTCAGTTTTCTCAAAGAAGGTACTATGAAGGGATTTTTCCTGAAGGCTGCTCTTTCTCCATGATGTTATTTCCTCCTTGGACATCCCCTGGCTTATTGTCCCCTCCTTCAGTACAGTTCTGAGCATTGGCTCCTTACTATCAGTCACGTATTTGTGTAGGTTGTTTTTCTCCATCTGAACACAGTCCTCTATGCTGATAAGACCTCTTCCACCTTCAGATCTCCTTAAGTAGAGTCTATCGACATCACTCCTCTTGTGGAACATATTGTAGATAGTCAATAGCTTCCTAGTCTTCCTATCCATTTCTTTTTGTACAGTAACATTCCATCTCAGAATTCCCGCACTGTACCTAATAATAGACACAGCTCGGGAATTTACTGCACTTATGGCATTCTTACTGTTCAGATGTGACTTTAATACGCTCCTTACTCTCCGAAGGTATTCACTTCTTATCAATTCCTTCATGTTTTTGTTCTTGATGTCATCAGCCTCCAGAACGCCCAAATACTTGTATCCTTCCTCAGAGTCAATTTCCTTTATCATGTCACCTGTTGGTATCTGGATTCCGTTACTTCTGCTCAACTTACCCCACCTCATCACAATGACTCCACACTTACTAATACCAAATTGCATACATATATCATTGCTGAAAATACGGACAGTGTCAACAAGCACATCCAACTCCTTCTCACTCTTCCCGAAGAGCTTAAGATCGTCCATGAAGAGGAGGTGATTGATGGTAAGCCCTCCCTTTCCCAACCTGTATCCTGCTCTCACTTTTCGCAGTACACTGGTCAAGGGCATCAGGGCAAGGACAAACAACAGAGGGAACAGACTATCTCCCTGGAAGATACCTCACTTGATCTTTACGCTTCCCAAGGATTCTCCAGTTGATGTTAACTCTGTTTCCCAGGACTTCATACTTTTGCCCAACAACTGCCTGATGTTATCTGCCACTTTGAAGATCTCCAGGCTTTTGGTGATCCAAGAATGAGGCACCATGTCAAATGCCTTTTTCTAGTCTATCCATCCCATGGCAAGACCAGTGTGCCTCCTCTTGCAATTCCTCATTACCATCTTATCAATAAGTAACTGGTCCTTTGTACCACGTGACTTCTTTCGGCATCCTTTCTGTTCGTCCGGTAACAAGTTGTTTGTGTGGAGGTGATGGTAGATTTCCTCAGACATATTGCTTGTCAACAGTTTCCACATTACGGACAGACATGTGATAGGTCTATAGTTGGTAACATCATTACCCTTGATTCGGTCTTTCATTATCAGAACTGTGGTACCTTTCGTCAACCACTCTGGTACCTCACCTGACACCAAGCAGTCATTGAACATGGTTGTCCGTTTCGGGTGGAGGGATGTTATGTTTTTAATCCAATACCCCTGTACACCATCTGGGCCAGGTGATTTCCAGTTGGTTAGTTTTTTGGCCTGCCCCTTAAGAGTTTTAACTGTGATACTCAAATCAGTTTGTTGGTGTGCCTGTTCACTGATCTCCTTCTGTACTGTCTCAATCCACACTGCCTGGTCATTATGTTTAACATCCTGCTCCCATATTCCTCTCCAGAATGTTTTAGTTTGTTCCGCCTCAGGGATCAAGTCGTGCCTCTTTCCCTTCAAGCTGTCCAAACAGCATCTTCTGGTTGTTGTCGAACATGTGGTTCTGTCTATACTGGCTGACTCTGTTCTTGTATCGCCTGATTTTTGCACTCTTTGCTACAATGCGTTGCTTCAGTTACTCTATGATAATATTTAGCTTTTTCCTCCTAGTTTTGTACTTTATTTCCAGTCTATTTTTAGTGTCTATGTTTTTTAGTGTCCCATTCAGTAGGGACTCAAGCTTTCCAATGTCATTTCTCATTTTGCTGATTTGACCACTCAGTCGTTTCTTCCACCAAGGCTCTGCTCTTTCTTGTCTGTTGTTTCCTCTCGCTTTTCTACCAAGTAGTTTCCTCGCCGTATTTGCTTTTGCTTTGAGGATATTGTTGTACTAGTGAAGGCTCCTCGCCTCAAGGTATGGGATGACTTTGTTTACCTTAGCTGTTGTTTCTTTTAACTTTTTTCTGTCTACAAATCTTAGGTTCATAGGTCTCCCACTATCATTGTTCAATTCATCTACCACTAAGTTTAGGATATCTACCAAATTTTGTCCTAGCCCGTCAGCATTCCTATCCTCAGTGGCCGTATCTCTGTTCCAGGTATTATTTATCTCTGTATTCAGATCATTGTCTGTTTCGGGTGGTTCCTCCGTTCTCTCGACCTCTTCACCTTCATTTCCCACTGGCTCGTTTGCCTGGAATACTCCACCCTTCATCTCCAAGCTAATCTCTCTGCTCAGTTCCTCCAGTTCCAGCTCGCTTATCCACCCATTAGTTCTTATTACCCGAGCCTGCCCGGCCAGTTTTTGTTCATCTAATTTAAATGGACCAATCTCGTTCCGGATGTTATGCATCCTTTTCCTATAGCCTTTCTCCTTGGGGTTACTCTTCAGGTAACATTGCATAACAGTTCTATTCAATTCTTTCGTCCAGTTGGTTCTGGTCCCTTTCCTTCTTCTTCTTCCTCCGACACCAGCAGTATTTGGTTGATAGCCAGGTCCCTGCTGCTGAGCCAGGGAGCACCTGTTGGGTGAGAGTCTGTCACATGACATTCTAGTCTCCATTTTACCGTTATTCGAACTGTTTAGGTTCGACATTTAAACACTCTTATCGAGGATTGGCGAATGTATGGTTACATAACCACCGGTGAATTACTTGTCTCCGGTGGTTTCGTCACTCCACGTGACTTTTGTGTGGCATTATCACGCTGTAGACGAACCCAAATAAACAAACAAACAAACAGGCAGAAAAAACCCAAAAAATGAATAAGCATAAGTTTCATTGTAATGTAGTGTTTGAATGTCTGACATAGTTTTTCCCTTCCCTTCTCTGTCCATCCGTTTGTTTTTCTCTTCATTTTTATTTCCTTTACGTTTTCGTTGTTGCTGTGCTGCTTTGATTTTTATTTTTGTTTTTTTTTAAATTTTGACCGGGTCATCAATTCAGTCTATTTATACATTTTGATGCCTTCCTCTTTTAGTGAGAACTCTACAATGTAGCAGGGGCTAGCGGGAGAGAATAGCGGCGGTAGTGACAATGAGGCAGCGGCGGCGGCGATGACGGTGCTGTCCCAGCAGAAACTAGCAGGAGGTAGTGGGAGAGAATAGCGGCGGCATCGATAATGAGGCAGCGGCGGTGGCGATGTGGTCGTATTACTGTAGCGATGGTGTTGAAGATGGAGTAGAAATTTGAGTCGACTTGACCAGAGTTTTCATTATGGCAGTGGTGGTGGCACTGGTGGTGAAATTATCATTAGTCGCGTATATGTGTTGACATATTTTCTTAATATTGGAATTAAACATTTTGTTTAAACTAAAACTTGATTTTGATTATTGTTTTTTTTTTTTGATTTTGACCCGGTCATCAATTCAGTCTATTCATATATTTTGATGTTTTCCTCTTTTAGTGAGAGTTATACAATGTAGCAGGGGGTAGCGGGAGAGAATAGCGGCGGTAGTGATATTGAGGCAGCGGCGGCGGTGGTGGTGGCGGTGCTTGGCCAGCAGCAACTAGCAGGAGGTAGTGGGAGAGAGTAGCGGCGGTAGCGATAATGAGGTAGTGCTGGTGGTGATGATGTGGTCGTATTACTGTAGTGATGGTGTTGAAGTTGGAGTAGAAATTTGAGTCGACTTGATCAGAGTTTTCATCGTGGTAGTGGTGGTGGTATTGGTGGTGAAATTATCTTTAGTGAAATTATCATTAGTCGCGTATATGTGTTGACATATTTTCTTAATATTGGAATTAAACATTTTGTTAAAACTAAACCTTGATTTTTTTTTTTTTTTTTTTAATTTTTATTTTGACCAGGTCATCAATTCAGTCTATTTATATATTTTGATGTTTTCCTCTTTTAGTGGGAATTCTACAATGTAGCAGGGGATAGTAGCGGGAGAGAATAGTGGCGGTAGTGATATTGAGGCAGCGGCGGCGGTGGTGGTGGTGGTGGTGGCGGTGCTGTGCTAGCAGCAACTAGCAGGAGGTAGTGGGAGAGAATAGCGGCGGTAGCGATAGTGAGGCACCGGTGGTGGTGATGTGGTCGTATTACTGTAGTGATGGTGTTGAAGTTGGTGTAGAAATTTGAGTCGACTTGACCAGAGTTTTCATCGTGGTAGTGGTGGTGGTATTGGTGGTGAAATTATCTTTAGTGAAATTATCGTTAGTCGCGTATATGTGTTGACATATTTTCTTAATGTTGGAATTAAACATTTTGTTAAAACTAAAACTTGAGGCAATAGTAATAGTAATTATTATTATTATGCTGAGATTGGTGGTGGTGGTGGTGGTGAAATTGCCGTTATCTGGCTGTTGTGTTTAGTGTACACAGAGGGGTGATGGGGTAGGTGGTATATCTAGTTTCTGATGTTGGTGAAATTGCTGTTATTTGGGTGTTCTATATAGTGTAGACAGAGGGGGTTTTCTTCCATTTATAACCATTTTCTTTTTTGAATATAAAATGTATAATACAAAATTGAATATTTGAGCGATATAACAATATATTGTGGATCAGAATTTTTGGGGACTCAAGCTGGGTGTTTTATGCAACATTTGTACTAAGAATTGTTATTTCACAATTGATTTAAACATGTTAAAAAATCAAAACTTACGGGAGCGATTTCTCGACCTTCTATCCACCATGTGTGTCTTCTTCCCTTATTATTATTATTATTATTATTATTATTATTATTATTATTATTGAATGCTATGGATGACGGAGGCTCGGCTCTGTAAGGTATTGTAAATTTTGACCGCTATAACAATTGTAAATTGTTTAAAACTTTAACCAAATTGTAGACAAAAACACCCTCCTCCTCGTGAGAGGGGTCTTTCTGCCCGTTATTTGGCCCTTCGGGGTTAAATAACCGCTTATTGGTGTTTTGTGCCCAATATTTATTTTAAACAAAAAAACATGGCTACGAAAAAGAATTTTCATAGGTCACTCCCACTCATTCCGTCTTCTTTTTCCTCTCTGTCTCTCTCCCTCCCTTCTCTAAATGTGTCTCTCTGCCTCCATTCTCTTTCGCAAGCGACGCCAGTAAAGAAAAATCACGTGCAAAGCGTGCAAAATCTATCCACGACGACGACGACAACGAACAAAAAGGTGTGCGGGGAATACGAAAACCCATTTTATTCCTCTGACGTCATGAATAATAGCAGTAGCAGCCGTAATAACAGTAGCAGCAGCACCAGTGACAAGGAAAACAACAGTAGCAGCCGCAACAGCATCAACAGCAGCATAAACAACAACAGCATTAGCAGAAACAGCAATAACAACAGCAGCAGCAGCAGCAGCAACAACAACAACAACCACAGCAACAGCGGCGGCGGCAGTAGTCGTAGTACCTGCAGCAACAACAAAAGAAACAGCAGCTCTGACGACAACAACAACAACAACAGCAGCAAAGAAAAACCAATCTCGTTTGCAGGTATCACAAAGAACCTGGAAACCATCCTCATAACAATGAGGAATTAGAGGAAGCGAAGAAGATGGTCACGAAAACCGGACACCTAGCAATCAGCAAGGCAGCCGAAACATTTTTCGAAACCCAACAGCACTGTACGGTCACGTACCGTACAGTAAGCACAAAATCCTGTAGGGTTGAAAGAGCCACAGAGGCTCAAATACAAAAAGCCTTAGGGTCTGTGCGGCAGCGGAAAACGCATATCACCCGAGGCAAGAAATATGCCACCGTAGACGTGCTTTTTTCCACACCCCAGGAAGCAAAGGCTCAATCCTTAGTGACCCTAAGGAGCGAGGAAATGGTGTTGGTGCCCTCCTACTGCGGCCAAAAAATGTGATGGTCAAACTGACCCACGCCCCCCCCCCTGGGATGGCCCCTTCTTGCCTGACCGCGTCTGTCCTCGTCGGAATCGAGGACAAAACAACTGTACTGCAAGTCAAGTACAGAAAAGAGTAAGAGAAGATTGGGTCGGCACCTCCATTGAGATGCTAATCTAAACCAACCAGGAGTGCATCGAAGCTATCCCGGATGTGATAGACTTCGATAACGGAACTCAACTGCCCATAAGTGTTGAGGGCAAACGCCCGAAATGCTTTCGCTGTGGATCGAAGACTCACCTCAGGGCCTTCTGCAACGAGAAGACCCTGAGAAAGGAGAAAACCCCCTCTTTCCGATTCCGGCTCCATTGCTACCAGCAACAGGACAAGCGGCAACCAGGAACGATAGGTCCGTGGCACCCATACTCACGCCACGGAAATCAAGAACAGCAGCAGCAGTGGAAGTATTAACAACAACAACAGTAATACCAACTGCTGCTCCAACAGAGACTCCACTGCAAACATCACCAACAACAACAAGTGAAAGAGGGGAGCTGGTACCCCTCCCCGACCTCACATAATCAGACATGGAGTGTGAGGTGGGAGAGGGATAACAAAAGGTCGCAAGAAGGCACAAACGCAGAAGCAGCGCATCGTTGCCTTCGAAAAGGGAGGAAAGAAATGAAAAAAAGGGTAAAGGCTACTGCAAATAGACTCACAGCAGCAACACCACCATCACCATCACCACCCACACTAGCACCACCATCACCACCGGCGACAACCCAACCGCCAACAACAACAACACCTTCAACACCCCCACCACATGCACCAACATCGCAAACACAACAAAACAAAACACACACACCCAGCAACAACGACAAGAAAATAGCAGAACCACACCCCACCCCCAGAAAAACAAATGCACGGCAATAAATACACACAACAAAAAACTAATGACTTACATAATTGAACACACAGACATTTCACAGCACGACTACATAATACCAGCAGCAATCAAAACGCCAACGAACATAAGACTGCTAAAAATAGCACAGAAACAATACCCAAACATTAAAACGAAATTTCCCAACGCAGTTGGTGATTTCAGAGATCTAGGAGGGACTCTCAACCGGAGAGTATATTCGGACATACTCATAGAAGAGTCAACGACCAGCCGAAGGGACGATTCAACGGTCCCTTCACCAGACGATCAAGTGAAAAGGGATGGAGAAACCATCCTTCCTCTACGAAAAGTACGGTAAGTGGTCTTTCCCATCTTTTCCACTCCATTTTAAACATGACCTCACTCAGAATAGGCAGCATAAATGCGCGTGGCTTGGGGTCGTCATGGAAGCAGAGTCACCTGCTCAACGACCTCAGGTCACTAAACATAGATGTAGTGGCCATAAGCGGGACCAGAATCTCCGAAGCACGGGCCTTCGCACCGCTCTTCGGCGGCTACGATGTGTACGCATCTCCCAGCAGTCCTGGATCGGGGGGAAGAGTTACTGTGCTTTTTCGGAAAGGTTTGTATCTCGCCATACGGGAGAACTAGTTAAAAAATTAGATGAGGCGCCTAGCAAAGGCATCACGGCGACGTGCTTGCGGCGAAATTGGCCCTTGACCAATTCTTCAATGCAAAGCACGAAGGCTGCGTTGTCAGAGCTAGGGTGCGTGCTTTCAGACACGAGGGGACGAAAGCCGTTCAATGGGCCCGAGTTGCGGAGGCGCGTCGTGGCAACAAAGACACGATCCGGTCTTTGGTGGACCACGACGGGCGCATGCTACTCGATCCTGGGCAAATGTGTGAAGCTTTTCAGCGACACTTCGCTCAGCGGTGGGCCGGGTCGAGGGAAGGACTTTAGTGTCTACCTCAACGGCCTGCCGCATGTCCGAGATGCGCGCAGGGCGACGAAACCGTCCTGCACGCACTCGTCCAGTGTCCGAAAATTGCTGACTTCTGGGTTTATGTCGAACACCTGCTGTCGCGTGTAGGACGGATCCGGCTATCATCTGAGTCCATCGTGGGGATTGCCACTCCTCCTCCTTTAGCCGGGAAGGGCAGGCAGTTTTTATCTGTCTGGTGGCCATGGCGAAAGAGATAGTATGGTGGACACGTTTAAAAGGGCTGAAGTCGAGCACTTACCTTTTCGGTGATGCCCTGATTGACTTTTTCAAATTTCATTTGAAAAGGAAAATCAGAGTAGAGAGGGAAGTGCTCTCTTCCCAGCATTTTGTTGAAAGATGGGTGAGAGAAGCAAGAATGGCCCGAGTGAATGGGCCTACTCTGAGTATATATATGTAAATTAAAGGTGGAAAACTGGGAGAGGGCACTTGCCTTAGTGGTCAGGGTCACTGTGGCCTTTTACTGGGCTTTCTCCACAAATATCCCTCCGAAGTCTCCCCCCCTATTGGGGAATTTTTCTTTGTTATTTTTTGTTACATCCTCTGTTTTTGTTTTTTACATACAGAAATGCCCATTTGTACCGTCCTGTATTGTCATGCACTGTCCTTAATGTCTACTTTATGTAGACTCTTGTGGTTAATAAAGAAATCATTATTATTATTATTATTATTATTATTATTATTATTATTATTTGCTGGCCTTGTGCCTAAAGTAGAAAACATTATTATTATTATTGTTGTTGTTGTTTTTAAACGGCAGTAGATTGTCAGTACCGGTAGAGCCTCGGACAACATGTTTTGCAGCATAGAGTTTATGGCCATTTACGTTCTGTGTTCAAATTCTACCGAGGTCGACCTTTCCTCCTTCCGAAGCCGGTAAATATAGTAAATGTGTCAAATACTGGAAGTCAATATTATATTCGTTACGCCCACCGAAATTGCTGGCTTTGTGCCTTAAATTAAAAATCAGGATAGGCAGTATCGGTAGAGGGTCAGACGCCATGCTTTGAAGCATAGAGTTACCTGCCTTTATGATCTGAGTTCAAATCCCGCCGAAGTTAACTTTGCCTTTCATCCTTACGGGGTTGATATAAATATATATATATGTATATATATATATATATATATATATATATATATATATATATATATATATATATATATAGGAACCAGTAAGACCCCGACAGCTGAGCTCAAGCCGTTTCGACGGCTAATTCTGGACTATATATATACATATATATATATATATATATATATATATATATATATATATATATATATATATATATATATATATATATATATATATATATATATATATATATATACATATATATATATACATATATATATATATATATATATATATATATGTATATATGTCCACATGAATGAACCTGTTATTTTATTTTTATCTAAAGATATTTTTTTCCAATTACACCCTTCAATATATCTTATTTCTCATTGTTTCTTCTGATGAAGGACTAGCGCCCGAAACGTTAAGATCCTCTTCCTGCCATTTCAAGCATTAACCTAATATATTCCTTCCATATACTGTACCGATTGTGTTGTTATTTCTGTTTAACTTTTAAACACACACACACACACACACACACACACACACACACACACACACACACACACACACACACACACATATATATATATATAAATGGAATAGAATGAAATGAAATTTCATTTCTCACTCTTAGTGCGGCACTTACTTAAATGTAAGTATGTATGTATGTATACGTACATACATATATGTATACAGACGTGCAGTAGTATGTATATATATACATACATGCACACATATATATATGCACGTATCGGTTTACCGAACATTTATTATAATGCTCAGCCGTTAATATGCATAAGGAAAGTATATACTTTCAGACGTTCAACCATTTGGCAGGAAGGTATACGATGCTGACGATAGCTAATTAGCTTGAAACTAGTACATCGTTCCTGTGTCAGTGTTGAACAAAAAGGTGACGTGGTTGCCTAAACACTGTACGGCGTAATTCGGGCTGTTTGTTTGTTTACAAACAAGAAAACCGAGCATATAATAAATGTTCGGTAAACCGATACGTGCATATATATTTGTGTGCATGTATGTATATATATATATACTACTGCACGTCTGTATACATATATGTATGTACGTATACATACATACATACATACTTATATATATATATATTTAGTTAGCACCCCGAACGCATAATTATGAATATAATGACTTATTTCCTAATGTTTGTTGAGTGAGTTGGAATTTGGCCGGAGTATCGCTAAAAAGCTTTCTCCGATATTGTATTTATTTATTTACTCTTGGTGCAACAGATTTGAAATTCCCGGTAAAAGGTTAGACTTTCTTTGTTTATTTTTTCATATATGAATATTGATTGTTCCTTATATCTCATTCTGTTATTTTGCCCGAGAAAATATCTGTGTGTGTCATCAAATGTTGTACACACATAGATAATTTTTCAATTTCCAATTGAGCTCTAGCACGTGGCCCGAATTCCTTTTAGAGTTCATTTTCATGCGCATGTATTGTTTTCTTTTAGCGGTAATTTACTTCCTCATTTTTTAATCAGTTTGAGCATTTCTTTAGAACTGTTGGACTAGCAACCTAACTGATACCTCAGGCACTGATGATGATTATCGCTAAATACTGATGTTGGTTAGATTATCAATATTAGTATTAATGGGGCACCCACTGATGAATTATAGGAGCCCACTTGAATATATATCTATTGAGGGTATACAAGCTCCTACATAAATTTGGAATAATTTCACCCAAATTGTAGGAATCCTTCTAATGAAACGAGACGTCCGTCTGGGAAGAGATATATTCGATATGTCTCATATGAAATAATACAGCCAATTTTCCACGCAATACTTTTAGTTAGCACCCCGAACGCATAATAAGGAATATAATAACTTATTTCCTAATGTTTGTTGAGTGAGTTGGAATTTGGCCGGAGTATCGCTAAAAAGCTTTCTCCGATATTGTATTTATATATATATATATATATATATATATATATATATATACGTCAAGGTTGATTAATAAAGTACCATTTCAATATTGGGGTCGATTCTCCCTATGTATCTCCTACTCACCAATTTCACTTACACTCTTTAAATCTCTAGAAGAAATCAGCTGCGTTTCGACCTTGAAAGGAATGAGCACCTCCAGTTTTAAATGCCGAAGTCATGTCATATGTCATAAAGGCGCACCTACGTCTCCATCAGTAGTTAACGACTCCGACAACATGGAGTTATATGACAAACATGCTTTATTCTCATTCATCCAACAATAATTCTCTTTACAGTGATCATAAATACCTTCGTATAGCTAATATTGAGTTTGATATATCACAGTTATTCCTTTGTTAACGTATGCCGCTTTTGTCTCAATATTATACTGGCAATTTCCTTTTCTGTCCTCTTAAAACAACAATATGTGCAATATTTAACTGATACAAAGACACGCACAGGCACACTTAGTAACATAATTGCTCTCATAAAGATAAAAAATATTAGCTTTCATGAGTTTTATTGTAGCACAATAAAGCAATGCAAATATCGGATAAGTAGCACTCTACAGTTTGTAGGACTGGAGTATAAATAATATAAGATCAAAAGATGGTTAAAAGAGTTCCATAATAAAATATTTGGAACTCTTTTAACCATCTTTTGATCTTATATTATATATATATATATATATGTATATATATATATACATATATATATATAGGAAAAAGTATGACCCCGACGGCAGAGCACAAACCGTTTCGACGGATATTTCTGGACTCTTTTACTATATTTTACTATATTTCTGAGTCCAGAAATAGCCATCGAAACGGCTTGAGCTCTGCCGTCGGGGTCATACTTTTTCCTATTTCCCACTCTCCTACCCTAAGTATTGAGTACTCTGGTGCGTTATGGTCCATCTGGTTCCTTACCACAACTCTTTCGTTATATATATATATATATACTTACATACATACATACATACATGAATACATACATACGCACATACATACACATGTACATACATACATACACACATACATACATACACACGTACATACATATGTACATATATACATACATATGTACATATTTATATATATATATACATATCTATATATATATACATATTTATATTATATATGTGAGTGTGTGTGTGTTTGTCTCAGTGTGCGTGTGTGTGTTTGTGTGTGCGTGTGTATGTGTGTGTGTGGACAAATATCCATGCATCTGTCTTATATGATTGTTTGACTGCAGGACTGGAATAATATTTGTGAAAGCTAGCATCCGGCCTAATTCATCATATGTATATATATCTGTTTCTATATACGTATGCATATGGTGTGTGTGTATATATATACACACACACACACACTCACAGACACAGACACACACACAGACACACAGACACACACACACACACTCATATATATATATATATATATATATACATATATGTATATATGTATGTATATACACATACACATATGTATATGTATACATAAATACACCCCCCACACTACACACACACACACACACATATATATATACATATTTATATATATATACACGCGTGCGCACATACTCACAAATATATGAATATGTGTAGAAGTG
>OZ024740.1:113282526-113285026 GCA_964016885.1 Eledone cirrhosa
ATACTTATATAGCGAGAGAGAAAGAGAGAGATAGAGAGAGAGAGAGATGGATATATGGATATATAGTTAGATATTATGTCTGAAAACATGACCGTATGGTGAGAGTTTGAAGTTCTTTGATCGCGTGTCTGTTCAATGGGAGATGACTTGGAGATATACAACTGCGAAGCTACCTTTCTGTGACATGGCCTGCAGCTCAATGAATCATAGCACAAAGACCTATGATTCGCTGCAATACGACATTGTACGAATTAAAATATTACTTGATACCGTTTTTCTCCTATCATCAATTATAAAATTCACGATAGGAATCTTTAACCTGTCTCATAAGTCAATTGTCTCTTTGTCGTCAACCACTTTTGTTGTATTGACTCTCCTAGTGCTAGAGGCTTAGTAAGGTTCTTAAGTCAGGGGTTTAGTCTTTAAAATCACTAAACCTATGACACAACCGTGTTAAGACGATCTGAGGCTTCACTGATTGCAGAGAAATATCGACCCCTCACTCAGAAGTGCTCTGCCTAGACAATTTCTCTCAGTTCAACAGGGTCGGAATTCGAGTTCAGAAGATAAAGAGCCGGAACGATTCCATATGGACTGGTATTTCATTTATTTTATCGTCCCCAAAACGAGGGAGAGCAAATTTTACATTAGGATTTGGACCGCTATGTGTGTGTGTGAATAGTTTCGTGTTGTATGTATGTATGTATGTATGTATGTAGTATGTTACCAGTAGCACCAGTTGGTGCTACTGGTAACATGTATCCCAGTACAACCTGTCTCGTGGTCGGGTCGTTGGCGACTAAACTGGCAACCCCACCAAGGTTTCTTGGTGAGGAGGGTGACTTTGGACATCCTGCAGGACTAAAAACAAAACCTGTCAAAGGGCAAAGGAGCTCTTAAGAGTCAATGGCCATCCAAAATCACCGGGAGAGATGACCCCTTAGCCTTTGTCAAGGCAGAATTCTAGGAGAAGGAAAACTCTGATATAATACCTGCAACCCTGATGGTATCCAATGATGTTGACTTGTTCTTCTTTTTGGTAAATATCATCTTGGTTAAGAGAGTGGGACTGGCTTTGTGCAGTGCCTTTGCTCACTATAAAAGCTTCACGGCACAGGCATTGCTTTATATCTGGAGATCTCTCTGCACTTGTCATTACATGGTACCATGGGCCCAGCACTATGTGTCAATAATTGTCACAAGTGTAGTGTTTGTACCAGAGTTTTCAAGTGGCTGGCTGGACTAAAAAGTCACACTCGTTCAGCGCATTGGTAGGCGTTCTCCTACATGGATATAAAGTAGTGGCCGTACTCGAAAACGAGTTGGCAGCCACCATGTATGTATGTATGTATGTATGTATGTATGTATGTATGTATGTATGTATGTATGTATGTATGTATGCATGTATGTATGTATGTTTTTTTCATGCGCGGGGGACATAGAAATAATCGGGCTGGATACCCGATCGCGCGGTTAAACTACTGGGAATGAAGGACCCCTATTCTCTGTCAGGGCATTCTTCTAGGAGAAGGGAACTCAGGAAACTGAGATAACTCCGACATAAAACTGCGGCCCAGTAGTTACCGATGATGTTGATCTTTTCTTCTTTTCGGGTTATAGTTACTGTCACTCAGAGAGTGGGATTGGCTCAGTGCACAGTCTTTCCTCACTTAAAAAAAAATCTTCACGACAGGCATTGCACGATAGCATTAATTGATAATTATTAATAATGTTATACTCGATAACGAGGGGGCAGCCACCATATATGTTTATATGTATGTATGCATGTGTGTATGTCTGTATGTATGCATTCATGCTTGTATGTATGTGTATTTAAATTATCTATATTCTTGGACATTAGAAGCTGGTTTCTAATAAAGAAACAAAGATCCGTCGCTGGAGTTTTGATTCCAGGAATAATGCGTTACATGTTAACCCATAGAAATGTCTTTCATATACAGGGTGGCCCAAAAGTTACCTCATCATTTAATATAATTATATATAAAACGGGCTAGTGAATTTTGGGACACCCTGTATTTGCTGTGCCACAGATTGTACTTGTTTTTTAAAGTGTGTGTCAGCTGGTTAATTTTTTTTCCCGAAAATTCTGGCGTTTTGAAATTATCCCTTAGGCATCAACCCCACAACCACGTCGACTGCGGCCACGACGACAACGATCATGATGGGCATGGCACCAGCATGACCAGGGACACCACTACAAAACCAAGACAATTACACTCTCACCAGCTCATCAATACATCAACAATTAAACTGCTGCAAACGTGAACACTAAAATTAGTCCCATGAAAGTCACTTAAACTTAAATTATTACAAGACCCACAAAAACGTTATTAATCACACCAATATATCCAGCATCATTAATAACAACACTGGCACTCTACCCCCATTAATGCAACGACGATCACTACCACCACCACCACCACTACCACCACCACCTCTATTACTGTCACTATCACCTCCACCTCTACTCTAAGCCCCC
>OZ024740.1:113290026-113292526 GCA_964016885.1 Eledone cirrhosa
TGAGAGAGAGAGAGAGAGTGAGAGAGAGAGAGAGAGAGAGAGAGAGAGAGAGAGAGAGAGAGAGAGAGAGAGGGGAAGATAAAGAGAGAGAGAAAAGGAGGGAGTCGATCCGAAAGACAAATATAACAATATATATATATATATATATATATATTGACGAAACATAAGTCAATTGCATGAACTCATAATCCTTTATTTACTGCTATATATATTTCGATGATAGCCATTGAATGGCTGTGACCTCATCAGGCAGTTAGTTAGTTCTTAGATATGCCAGCTCTATGTTTATAGTGTTGATGGTATCAGAGCCTTGGGACATATGAGCTTGTTAGGAACAATTTAATGTTGTCAGCAGGAATAGTCTTGATTCTCATTGGTCAGTTTGTAGATGGTAGTAGGTTGGTATTAGACCTCAAAGAGGCAGGTGGTGTTGTAAAGTTCAAACCGTCAGGCAAGATGACAATAGTTCCATATGACTGATTTTCACAAAAAGCATTCCTGGTCAGATATATATTCAATTAAGGTTAATAGTATGAAATAGATACTACAGTTCATTCTTAAATTGAGGAATTTATGTGGAGTGGTGCTACTGAAATTTATGGTTAGAGTAGACAATTTACAAATAAAGAGACTTATATAGGTTGGCTTGCACGTACACTCACACCAACCTCCACAGACACACACATCCACACATACAAAATGTGGGGTGGTAATACTTAAAATATTGGTTAGAGTCCAATACTTAGATAGTTTAGAAAGTTTAGAAATAAAAGGTTATGCTGGTTGACTTGTATATACACTCACACCTACCCCCTCAGACACTCACACATCTACACACACAAATCCATACAGGTGTATATATATATATATATATATATGTATGCATGTATGTACGCACAAGCATATATATATATATATAATATATATATATATACACAGAACATACATATATATAAAATATATATATATACATAAAATACATACATACATAAAATATATACACACATAAAACATACATACATATATATATATAAAATACACATACATATACATATATATATAAAATATATACATATATATATACATACATATATATAAAATACACATATATACACATATAAAATATATATATATATATACACATGATATATATATACATATATATATAAATCAGGTTCAATAAAACGTGGTTTTGATGACTCCTAACCAGTAGAGGATCCGGTGGACCATCCACCATAGGCACCACAAACTATGGGTGGTTGTTGTTGTCCATTGCTCATTGCTACGGGGTGTAGGGGACCTACAAGGGGCGGGGGGAGGCCGTAACCGGGGCTTATCCATATAGCTTGAGGAAAGTTCCCGTCCTTAGGTGTCTGCAGGCACCGAATAAGTCGGCCCTTCTGTTTAATAGCTTGGTTCCGCCATGAAGAATCTCGAGTGTCTCACTAAGACAGAGGTTGCAAATACCAGACCCGCCTCTGTCTGGGGGAACCTTTCTAACCACGGACCAAGTTTGAGCTTCCAGATCAATTCAGAAAGGGCCGTACATTTCCTCTTATCTATTCTGTTAAAGGAATGGCGATGGTTATACCACCGACCTTTTAAGCTCGTCGCTGTGGATCCTATGTAGTGGTGCTCCGTGTTAGGGGTTGTGACCTTGCACCTCTAGACTACGTTTTTCGTCATGCATTCATTACTAAGGGGGCATAGTGATGGGTCTCTGCAATTACATGACTTCTTAAGCCCCACCACATGTACCGCGTGGTTACCATCACTCGGGGTTGGCTGGGTAGCCTCCGCAATCAGCACAGGGTCGTTGGGTTCCGGAGTGCTAGTTGGGCCTGTCCGGGTTCCGTTGCGTCCCGCGTGCTGGTTCTGTTGGGTGGCTCCGGGGTGTACGGTGGTATTAGATGCAGTGAGCCTATTCCTATTTATGCCAGCTATGTGCTGGGCTACGGAGCGTGTGGTTGAGTAGGAAAGTTTCACCGTGTGCCTGTTGAATATTTAATGGTACTTGAAACATTTATCCAGTACTCTAAAGAATTTCTAGCCAGGCTGGTACGTAGAGCCACCGAGTACGGAGGGTTATACCATGTGACCTTCCTGGTCCTATTCTTGCAGGGTTATTGGGTGTCCGCCGTGGGCCATCGCGTGGTTGTGCACAGCTCAGGTCGAGCTCGGTTGGTGTCACTCAGGTGTGCGGAGCGGTCACTATCATGAGGGTTATATGGGCCCACCGTGGGGCTATAAACCTGCGAGGTGCGGCCTCTCTGCTCAATTAGGGTGGTGCGGGTGGTGGAGCCGGTGCAGGGGTGCCTATGCTCCGCAGCACAGTGGTCTTCACCGTTGTAGGTATTAGACCGGTGGGGTATGCGGGACCTTCTACCGGGGGTGGTGACGGATAGGGGTCTGGGAGTGTTACTACTGGTCACCGAGTTACTAGGTGGGCGACTCATGCCCCTGAGGGTATTGGTCCGAGGTACTCTTGGGTCATCTCGAT
>OZ024740.1:113297526-113300026 GCA_964016885.1 Eledone cirrhosa
ATGAAATTTCGTTTTCATTTTGTTTCAATTTATCGTTTTCGGTATGCCTGACCGATTTAACTCACTCAATATGCAAATTAGGCTGCTCAGCCGTTAATTTTCATAAGGAAAGTATATACTTTCGAACGTTCAACTATCTGGCAGATGGGTAAACGGTGCTGATGATAGCTAACAAGCTTGAAACTAGTACATCGTTCCTGTGTCAGTGTTGAACAAAAAGGTGACGTGGTTGCCTTAACACCGTATGGCATAAATTCAGGCTGTTCAGTTTGTTTACAAACGAACAAAGCGACGTTAGCGCCGCTAAACTGATACGTGCATATATGTATGTGTACCTGTATGCATATGTATATATATATGTATATATATATATATATGTGCATGCTACTGTACGTCTGTATACATATATGTATGTACGTATACATGCATACTTACATTTAAGTAAGTGCCATACTAAGAGTGAGAAATGAAATTTCGTTTTCATTTTGTTTCAATTTATCGTTTTCGGTATGCCTGACCGATTTAACTCACTCAATATGCAAATTAGGCTGCTCAGCCGTTAATTTTCATAAGGAAAGTATATACTTTCGAACGTTCAACTATCTGGCAGATGGGTAAACGGTGCTGATGATAGCTAACAAGCTTGAAACTAGTACATCGTTCCTGTGTCAGTGTTGAACAAAAAGGTGACGTGGTTGCCTTAACACCGTATGGCATAAATTCAGGCTGTTCAGTTTGTTTACAAACGAACAAAGCGACGTTAGCGCCGCTAAACTGATACGTGCATATATGTATGTGTACCTGTATGCATATGTATATATATATGTATATATATATATATATGTGCATGCTACTGTACGTCTGTATACATATATGTATGTACGTATACATGCATACTTACATTTAAGTAAGTGCCATACTAAGAGTGAGAAATGAAATTTCGTTTTCATTTTGTTTCAATTTATCGTTTTCGGTATGCCTGACCGATTTAACTCACTCAATATGCAAATTAGGCTGCTCAGCCGTTAATTTTCATAAGGAAAGTATATACTTTCGAACGTTCAACTATCTGGCAGATGGGTAAACGGTGCTGATGATAGCTAACAAGCTTGAAACTAGTACATCGTTCCTGTGTCAGTGTTGAACAAAAAGGTGACGTGGTTGCCTTAACACCGTATGGCATAAATTCAGGCTGTTCAGTTTGTTTACAAACGAACAAAGCGACGTTAGCGCCGCTAAACTGATACGTGCATATATGTATGTGTACCTGTATGCATATGTATATATATATGTATATATATATATATATGTGCATGCTACTGTACGTCTGTATACATATATGTATGTACGTATACATGCATACTTACATTTAAGTAAGTGCCATACTAAGAGTGAGAAATGAAATTTCGTTTTCATTTTGTTTCAATTTATCGTTTTCGGTATGCCTGACCGATTTAACTCACTCAATATGCAAATTAGGCTGCTCAGCCGTTAATTTTCATAAGGAAAGTATATACTTTCGAACGTTCAACTATCTGGCAGATGGGTAAACGGTGCTGATGATAGCTAACAAGCTTGAAACTAGTACATCGTTCCTGTGTCAGTGTTGAACAAAAAGGTGACGTGGTTGCCTTAACACCGTATGGCATAAATTCAGGCTGTTCAGTTTGTTTACAAACGAACAAAGCGACGTTAGCGCCGCTAAACTGATACGTGCATATATGTATGTGTACCTGTATGCATATGTATATATATATGTATATATATATATATATGTGC
This sequence comes from Eledone cirrhosa, assembly GCA_964016885.1. Taxonomy (NCBI): domain Eukaryota; kingdom Metazoa; phylum Mollusca; class Cephalopoda; order Octopoda; family Eledonidae; genus Eledone; species Eledone cirrhosa. The sequence goes on from OZ024740.1 coordinate 113,299,306, forward strand.
ATGCTACTGTACGTCTGTATACATATATGTATGTACGTATACATGCATACTTACATTTAAGTAAGTGCCATACTAAGAGTGAGAAATGAAATTTCGTTTTCATTTTGTTTCAATTTATCGTTTTCGGTATGCCTGACCGATTTAACTCACTCAATATGCAAATTAGGCTGCTCAGCCGTTAATTTTCATAAGGAAAGTATATACTTTCGAACGTTCAACTATCTGGCAGATGGGTAAACGGTGCTGATGATAGCTAACAAGCTTGAAACTAGTACATCGTTCCTGTGTCAGTGTTGAACAAAAAGGTGACGTGGTTGCCTTAACACCGTATGGCATAAATTCAGGCTGTTCAGTTTGTTTACAAACGAACAAAGCGACGTTAGCGCCGCTAAACTGATACGTGCATATATGTATGTGTACCTGTATGCATATGTATATATATATGTATATATATATATATATGTGCATGCTACTGTACGTCTGTATACATATATGTATGTACGTATACATGCATACTTACATTTAAGTAAGTGCCATACTAAGAGTGAGAAATGAAATTTCGTTTTCATTTTGTTTCAATTTATCGTTTTCGGTATGCCTGACCGATTTAACTCACTCAATATGCAAATTAGGCTGCTCAGCCGTTAATTTTCATAAGGAAAGTATATACTTTCGAACGTTCAACTATCTGGCAGATGGGTAAACGGTGCTGATGATAGCT
>OZ024740.1:113312526-113315026 GCA_964016885.1 Eledone cirrhosa
CACGTATCAGTTTAGCGGCGCTAACGTCGCTTTGTTCGTTTGTAAACAAACTGAACAGCCTGAATTTATGCCATACGGTGTTAAGGCAACCACGTCACCTTTTTGTTCAACACTGACACAGGAACGATGTACTAGTTTCAAGCTTGTTAGCTATCATCAGCACCGTTTACCCATCTGCCAGATAGTTGAACGTTCGAAAGTATATACTTTCCTTATGAAAATTAACGGCTGAGCAGCCTAATTTGCATATTGAGTGAGTAAAATCGGTCAGGCATACCGAAAACGATAAATTGAAACAAAATGAAAACGAAATTTCATTTCTCACTCTTAGTATGGCACTTACTTAAATGTAAGTATGCATGTATACGTACATACATATATGTATACAGACGTACAGTAGCATGCACATATATATATATATATACATATATACATACATATGCATAGAGGTACACATACATATATGCACGTATCAGTTTAGCGGCGCTAACGTCGCTTTGTTCGTTTGTAAACAAACTGAACAGCCTGAATTTATGCCATACGGTGTTAAGGCAACCACGTCAACTTTTTGTTCAACACTGACACAGGAACGATGTACTAGTTTCAAGCTTGTTAGCTATCATCAGCACCGTTTACCCATCTGCCAGATAGTTGAACGTTCGAAAGTATATACTTTCCTTATGAAAATTAACGGCTGAGCAGCCTAATTTGCATATTGAGTGAGTAAAATCGGTCAGGCATACCGAAAACGATAAATTGAAACAAAATGAAAACGAAATTTCATTTCTCACTCTTAGTATGGCACTTACTTAAATGTAAGTATGCATGTATACGTACATACATATATGTATACAGACGTACAGTAGCATGCACATATATATATATATATATACATATATACATACATATGCATAGAGGTACACATACATATATGCACGTATCAGTTTAGCGGCGCTAACGTCGCTTTGTTCGTTTGTAAACAAACTGAACAGCCTGAATTTATGCCATACGGTGTTAAGGCAACCACGTCACCTTTTTGTTCAACACTGACACAGGAACGATGTACTAGTTTCAAGCTTGTTAGCTATCATCAGCACCGTTTACCCATCTGCCAGATAGTTGAACGTTCGAAAGTATATACTTTCCTTGTTTACAAACGAACAAAGCGACGTTAGCGCCGCTAAACTGATACGTGCATATATGTATGTGTACCTCTATGCATATGTATGTATATATGTATATATATATATATATGTGCATGCTACTGTACGTCTGTATACATATATGTATGTACGTATACATGCATACTTACATTTAAGTAAGTGCCATACTAAGAGTGAGAAATGAAATTTCGTTTTCATTTTGTTTCAATTTATCGTTTTCGGTATGCCTGACCGATTTTACTCACTCAATATGCAAATTAGGCTGCTCAGCCGTTAATTTTCATAAGGAAAGTATATACTTTCGAACGTTCAACTATCTGGCAGATGGGTAAACGGTGCTGATGATAGCTAACAAGCTTGAAACTAGTACATCGTTCCTGTGTCAGTGTTGAACAAAAAGGTGACGTGGTTGCCTTAACACCGTATGGCATAAATTCAGGCTGTTCAGTTTGTTTACAAACGAACAAAGCGACGTTAGCGCCGCTAAACTGATACGTGCATATATGTATGTGTACCTCTATGCATATGTATGTATATATGTATATATATATATATATGTGCATGCTACTGTACGTCTGTATACATATATGTATGTACGTATACATGCATACTTACATTTAAGTAAGTGCCATACTAAGAGTGAGAAATGAAATTTCGTTTTCATTTTGTTTCAATTTATCGTTTTCGGTATGCCTGACCGATTTTACTCACTCAATATGCAAATTAGGCTGCTCAGCCGTTAATTTTCATAAGGAAAGTATATACTTTCGAACGTTCAACTATCTGGCAGATGGGTAAACGGTGCTGATGATAGCTAACAAGCTTGAAACTAGTACATCGTTCCTGTGTCAGTGTTGAACAAAAAGGTGACGTGGTTGCCTTAACACCGTATGGCATAAATTCAGGCTGTTCAGTTTGTTTACAAACGAACAAAGCGACGTTAGCGCCGCTAAACTGATACGTGCATATATGTATGTGTACCTCTATGCATATGTATGTATATATGTATATATATATATATATGTGCATGCTACTGTACGTCTGTATACATATATGTATGTACGTATACATGCATACTTACATTTAAGTAAGTGCCATACTAAGAGTGAGAAATGAAATTTCGTTTTCATTTTGTTTCAATTTATCGTTTTCGGTATGCCTGACCGATTTTTACTCACTCAATATGCAAATTAGGCTGCTCAGCCGTTAATTTTCATAAGGAAAGTATATACTTTCGAACGTTCAACTATCTGGCAGATGGGTAAACGGTGCTGATGATAGCTAACAAGCTTGAAACTAGTACATCGTTCCTGTGTCAGTGTTGAACAAAAAGGTGA
>OZ024740.1:113330876-113360876 GCA_964016885.1 Eledone cirrhosa
ATGCAAACATATAGTCAGAGAAACAGACACGCACATACATATACGAAAATAGAGACATATATACAAACATATACACATCACACACATAAGCACGTACCTACTCCTTTATAAAGCCAATTTGAGGATTACATATATTTTGCTAGGCATGTCTGTTTGCTATAAACTTTTTTTCTACAGATGAATCATGTATTTATACTTGCTAAGCTCGCCTGCAAATCATCACACCGCTCTTTGTATTTATATATACCCCCTTTCACGATATCAGGATTTTACACCATATTGAAGTCAAACTGACTTTTTAAAAAAGGTGCTAAATTAAGATAACATACTGACGATGAAAGACTCAAATTAAAGACTGGCATTAACTGAAAATAAATACAACCGACAAAATACGGCTTTCTTTTTAAACTCATTTAATTAGTTATTTATGTAGTTATTTTGTTTTATACCTACATACTTACACACACACACACACACACACACACACACACACACACACACACACACACACACACACACACACACACACACACACACACACACACACACACACACACACACACACACACACACACGCACACACACACACACGCACACACACACACACACACACATATATATATATATATATATATATATATATATATATATATATATATATATATATATATATATATATATATATATTTATATATATGTATATAAATATATATACACACTCAGAGTGAGAGATAAAGATAGATATTTGTTTAATGTTTTGTAGGTAGAGCTTTCATTCTGTCCCTTTCGCTTTGCAGCTGGTAAAGAATTAAAAAAACAAAACAATAAAAACAGAAACATCTTTCGGCAGGTCTGAGGAAAATATTTCAACTGAGAGGAAATGTACATTTCTCTGTTTACTTTATTGAGTTATTACTTTTTTTTCTTTTCTTCTACACTTTTGGCAAATGGTGACCGACTATGTAAGCATGCATGTGTCTATGTGTGACTAGCCATATTCGTAGAAGGCTGGGCTTGCAACGTAGTTTGAGAAGCATTGTACTGTATGGTGTAACAACAAGCTTAACAATCTATTCAGCTCTATGAGCGAGGTATTCATGGTAGCACGAGCCAGGAACATTTGTAGTAATCTGGATCAAGAGATTCGAAAATGGCGGATAAAAGTAATTCGCTACGAATGAATTGGAAAGTGGCGAGGTTATACAGCAAAGCTGGAACTTAAGTCCAGTATTCTGTGGGTGGTATAGGACAGGGTTGGATTCGGTAGTTCAACATCAACTCCATTAGACAGTGAAACTATTGAAGAGATACATAAGTTCATTCAGAGAGGAATTAAAGCTTCGATGGAAAATGAGTGAGCAATCAGATCAGAGATATTGCCAAAGCAAAGTACTTGGATGAAGAGAGAACATGTGGCACAGCGCAAAACATCCCCAGGCAGGAAATCTGGAAATGAATCCCACATAAGTTCATGTTCTTGATTCAGGGGGTTTGTTATATTTTATCCACCCCATCCAACACGTAGCTATGGAAGTGGGGAGTTAAAGTGACCCCTTTGTTCTGAAGCAGAAACCTTTGAGAATATCCTGAACAGCTGTTCCAAAGCATTGACCAAGGGAAGCTATCGTCAAACCATAGTCAGAATAATGAACAATAGAGTCAAATCCAGCGGTCAAAGGTATGCTAGGAAGATCATGTTTGTCAAGGACAGTGAAGATACTAAAACTGTGTAACTAGTTTGCTTGCCACATCACGTGCCTGGCTGATAGCAGTTTATCTAGAATATATTTCATCAGCGACCCTACTCTAAAGATGACAACAAATTATGTATTGAAAATTAGTAATACTTGTCTATTGTGCCGCGGAGTGGAATAGTATTTGGAACTACGTATTTAATCCATGCACGTAAAGAAAAAACAGGTAAACTAAATTTTTAATGATCTTTTTCGTATTTTGCACAATTTCAAATATTTGAGGAAGTGGTGTATTCGATTGGAACAACCCACGCTATCAATTACGAGAGTTGGAAAACTTTCTGTTTTTCTATAACAAGAATTCTGTAAACGCTGATTAAGATGACAGAAGGAGCTGATTAACGTGACTCCACTTGAATCATTAAAACACAATATGACGTTGAAAGAGAAGTCAGACGATTTGCTTAATTTGAATAATCATTCAGAAATCATTGCAAGGCTAAAGCAATTGTTTTAAGCTAAAATAATTTTCGTTGATACAAACGTAGCTGAAACGAAAGATTTGATGTTAAGGCAATTGTGAAAATCAAAGATATTCTTTTTACAGTAAATATTGAACATGTTACATCAACAGCGAATGTATTGAAACCCATAAAAGTATCTGATATTCTAAAAGTACTGGTAAACAATCAGCATGACAACAAGGCAATAAATGATTATATATCAAGAATAAGTAGTAAGTACGTATTGTAAATGGTATGGCTTGAAGAAAACGTCTGAGCAAGAAATAAATTGATTTTCATATCAACAATATATTCTGTTGCGGAAAATGACGAAGGCGTTAGTTTCCCTTTGCAATGATCTATTTTTTAGTATGGAGAATGAGTATTATTATCAACAACAAGCACACTGAAGTGTTAAGCATTATCAGACATAACAAGAAGGTGTTTACATTTGTCCGTATATACAGATTGGCTAAAAATCTTATGGGTATAATCTGCAGTACAGTATTACATTTAAACATAAATCTGTTTTCATACCAATTTGAAGGGAAGAATGAGTAAATAGTTCTTAGTTGAAATCATTATTAATAAAATATCTCGGCGGTGAATTGGGAGTATCGGTAGAGGGTCAGATGCCATGTTTTGACGCATAGAGTTACGGCCCTTGCCATTCTGAGTTCAAATCCCGGCGAGATTAACTTTGTCTTTCATCCTTACGGGATCGATAAAATAAAGTACCAGTAATGTACTGGGTAATTGCTGGCCTTGTGCCAATAGTAGAAACAATTATTAATAAAATATCTCAATGGTGAGAAAACAATGGTCTAAGATATCGATGAGAGTAATTTCAAATTTGTAGTGGGAGTATTATCTCACGACGATCATCCGGTAGCTTTTATTATTTATAGATTTAATAGCATCAAAAACACTGCTTAAATATTTAACGATAAGCTATACATTAGTTTGGAAAATGAGCAACTACAGGTCACCCGTTTAATAAAAAATCCCTTGCCCAAGATTACACACTGGAGTGGAACATATTAAGTTCAGATATAGGATATAGAAATATATTCTCTGTTGAAAACAAATCCCTGTCTCAATTATTTACGTATCTTCACTAACGTCAGCAGATAAAAAACAGGAAGAGTGCAACATTCCGCACATTCAGGTAATAGTTTAATGTTACTCAGCCAAAAAAATGGAAGAAAAAATAACCTAAATTGAAAAGAAAAAAAAACACATAAGAATATGATAATAGACAGGTGAGATGTTGATGAGGACGTCTCGTTGGAATATTCCAAGTGATTGAATAAATAACTACCCCACTGTATATATATATATATATATATATATATATATATATATATATATATATATATATATATATATATATATATATATATATATATATATATATATATATATATATATATATCCGTATATATATATATATCTCCATATATCCGTATATGCATGTATGAATGCATGTATGTATGTATGTATGTATGTATGTATGTATGTATGTATGTATGTATGTATGTATGTATGTATGTATACAGCTATAAATTGTTCATAGAACCAAAATAGTGAAATATCGTTCTATTTCCGGCTTTAGCTTGCGATGTCTCGTATTGAACTTTTCCAGTGAACCGTTTATCATATCAGGTCAGTAGAGCTGGTACCAACCAATAAACACATCTATACATATATACATACATACACACACATACACAAATACAATGAAACATACGTACATACATACATACGTATGTATATATATGCATACACACGTATAAGAAAAGATATATATATCTTAAGTTTTATTTTGTTTTATCTTAAATACGTCAAACGGCTTAATATTCTGTAAAATGAAACTTTTGAAGACACACACACACATGCACACACACATACACACACATGCACACACACACACACACACACACACACACACACACACACACACACACACACACACACACACACACATATATATATATATATATATATATATATATATATATATATATATAGAGAGAGAGAGAGAGAGAGAGAGAGAGATATGTATGCATATGTATATATATATATTTAAATATATATATATAGATAAGTATGTATATGTATATATATATATATTAGAAAGTGAGGTGTTTTTTTTACAAAATGAAAATAACCGAGCTGTCCTACACGAGTAGGTTGTTTTTCCATATATGAGTGAAGTTTGGTTGGTTGATGCAGTCACGTGAATAGGCAGATCAGCTTTCGCGCCAGTTTGTGTTTGAATTTCTTTTTACTTAAAAAAGTGGCTCATGAAGGCTTTTTTTTATAAATCTAATTTGATTGGTTATAAATGAAATTATGACTGTCACGTGAACAAGTACATTAAATATCGCGCCCGTATTTTGGAATTTTTTATAGCCATTTAGAGAATTGTGTGCCAAACAAAAGATAATGTTCAAGAAAAAGGGATGAAGAGTGTTGTTCTGAGTATGACTGATGTGCTGAAATGTAATTTGATTGGTTATAAATGAAATTATGACTGTCACGTGATCAAGTACATTAAATTTGGCGCCCGTATTTAGGAATTTATTTTGTAACCATCCAAAGCACACGGAGACAAACATCCCTTTTAACTTAGCAAGAAGAATTTCCACAATTGTCTCCAATTATGGAACGCGAAATAAAAGACTTCTAGAATTAAAGGAAATTCTACTCGAAAGACAGTACCCACTATTACTAATAAGTAATGGAATAGAAAGGGCTAAAGCAATAGGCATTGATGAATTACGAAAACAGAAACAATTCAAGGTACGTCCAGTATTCTATCATATATCTCAAAACACAACCCAAGAAATGCGGAAGCTTACAACACTATTCACAAGAATATCCCTTTATTGAAACAAGTCCCAAGAATGAAAAAAGTTCTTAAAACACTCAAAATAATCAAAAGCAAAAGACAACCGAAATCACTAAAAACATTACTCACCAATGCCAAATTACCTACCACAAATCCACAACCAACTGTCAAAAAATGTGGTCGCCTCAGTTGTGGAACCTGCACTCACCTCATTGAAGGCAACACGTATACATTTAAATCAGGACAACATTTTACTGTAAAAAATCACTTCACTTGCTTATCAAAAAATCTAATTCATACAATTAAATGTAAAGGATGCAATGAAGATTATATAGGACAAACTAAACTCACACTCAGAAACAGAATGATAGTTCATCGCCAACAATTACGAGATCCAACCACGAGACAGATACCATTAAGTGCACATCTAGACATTTGCGCAAGTAATAAGACACCCAAATTCCAAGTCTTTCCATTTTATCTTTGCGCTGACAATACAACAGAACAAATACGAATAAATAAGGAAAATATGTTTCTTCAAAACTATAGACCAGCATTAAATATAGTTTAATATACAATATGTCAACACCATAACATGCTAACCATCCAAACAGACACATACACACACACATAACACCTTCTACTTTAGAAAATAAAAACCACAACTAAATAAACCTTAACATACGTTAATACTCTAACACCTTAGCATGCTAACCACACACCCCACGCACACACACATACCCCCCCCATTTCTACTAACAGAATCATTTTCCTACACACAACACACACAAAAAAAATATATATATTCTATCCATCTTAACATGCTAACCATACTCCCACACACACATACACACACTCACACATAACACCCACACACAAACACAAAATATATATATTCTCTCCATCTTAACATGCTAACCATACTCTCACACACACATACACACACACACACGTAACACCACCCCCCCACACACAACTCCTTCCCCCATTTCTACTAATAGAATCATCTTCCTACACACACACTCACACACACACACAAGCACACAGATAAACATACATATCTCTACTTTGTTTATTTCAATAGAAAGTCTGAATTCTGACACCCCAGCACACCAGCCATATTCACTGAACCAGAACAATTCTCCTCATCCCATTACTCTTGACCATTATATTTTGTTTGGCACAAAATTCTCTAAGAGGCTGCAAAATAAATTCCTAAATACGGGCGTCAAGTTTAATGTACTATCACGTGATAGTCATAATTTCATTTATAACCAATCAAATTACATTTCAGCACATCAGTAATACCCAGAACAACCCTCTCCATCCCTTTTTCTTGACCATTATCTTTTGTTTGGCACAAAATTCTCTAAATGGCTATAAACAAATTCCAAAATACGGGCGCGAAATTTAATGTACTTGTTCACGTGACTGTATAATTTCATTTATGACCAATCAAATTACATTTATCAAAAAAAAGCCTTCGTGAGCCACTTTTTTTAAAGTAAAAAGAAATTCAAACACAAACTGGCGCGAAAGCTGATGTGCTTATTCACGTGACTGCATCAACCAACCAAACTTCACTCATATATGAAAAAACAACCTGAGCCCCCATCCTTTTGTTTGAAGAACTTTGTAACGCGAACTGGCGCGAAATTTATTATACTTATTAACAAACCAACCAAATTACTTCTCTAAAAACCTGGCATTTCCAGCCACTTTTTTTCCATATAAAGCAGACGTAACAACCAGATGTGAGAAAAAGCACAAACCCTCCATCTCAATTCTACTTTTAAAAGGCAGAAGAAATGCGAAACCGGTAAAGGAACCAAATAAATATATATATTTAAAAAAAAAAAACTCCAGTTGCATTTTCGATTCCATCTTTTTTCTTTATATAAATATATATATATATATATATATATATATATATATATATATATATGTATATTTACGTACATGCTTATTTACGTACATACACACGATATCTATCTATCTAACTATCTATCCTTCTCTATCTATCTATCTCTCTCTCTATCAGTCGTGTGTCACTTCGCGGAGAAGTTTCCGTTAATTTATGTAAGAAAAAAACGTGAGTTTTTAGTTAAATTTTATATCATTGTGTAACTTGACCACCCGTCTGGACCTTCAGCTGGTGGGTCAACTCATTTTCGCCCCTTCAGGGGCGGAATATCCATTTAAAAAATTTTTCTCCATCGAATCTTGGAAAAAATATTGTAAAATTTTGATTACGTTATGAACGCTGCGTCCAACGATAATGGTGGTGGAGAGGCGGTAAGACTACAAAGCTCGCAGTCAACAACGTCTTCTTCACTAGATACTATAGAGATGGAAAGACAAAATGAAAATAAAAAAACGAATTCATATCCAAACAACACAAATGACACCAAACAGTTCAATGACAACAAAAATAACAGCAAAACCAATAATGATGATAAAAGCAACAATGATAACAACAACAAAGAAAAAAAATAAAGACAACGCCAATAACACCAGCATCAAAGACAACAACAACACCAAGGAAAATACGGATGATACCAACATCGGTGACAACAAGAATAACAACAACAATAACAACAATAATGACAACACCACCAATACGGATTCCACAACGAAACCAAAAATCTCCTTTGCAGAGAAAGTTCAAAAGAAAGAACAATTGATATATCTCGACATAACAAATGCTGAACACCTTTTAAAGGACGCTAAGAGATATGTCACCTTCGAAAAAATGGTGCTTTCAGCATCAATTCTCCGGTAGAAATTCGCAAGGAAACTGCTCTCAAAACGATAGTTTTGAGGACAGTTTCCAATTCTACCCGAAAACCAGTCCAATTGTCACAGAAAGATATTGAACTGGTTTTCAAAGATTCAATGAATGATATTGCATTCATTCAAAGAAGCAAACTTTTTGGGAGTATTTCGGTACTCATGAAGGATCAATTGACGGCCCAAAATTACTCTGTGTCGCCAATTGTATCCAACCTGTACACCTTTTTCCCTACATACATGGAAAAAGGACACAAAAGATCAGAATTACAAGTGTCACACCAAAGGTGAACATATGGTGGATACTGTGCGGCTTCATCAATTTTGATGAAGACAGAATACTGTCAGTAGGAAAGTCCCCCAGAGATGTATTCAATGGGACTAGCATTGAAGTTCTGGTGCAAATGAGCCCAGAGCGAATAGCTATGATCCCACAGCTTGTGCTCCTGGACGGACTCACCTACATAAACCATTCGGTTGAGGGTAGGCGGCCTTCATGTTACCATTGCTTTAGCAGGGGTCACCTGAGGGCTTCCTGTCCTAAACTAATGAACCAAAAAATGGCTCTTCTGCCGACACCCAACAAAACAACACAACCACCAACACCACCACAACAACAACAACACCAACACACAAAAATAACCACAACAAACACAGTCCCACCCAACCCCACTCCACCTAAAACCACTGCAAAATCACATACAGACACAACAGCTCCCCAAGACATACCCCTCCCCAATCACACAGGCGATACAACAGATGAGGCTATCTCGCCATCACCCAGTGAAGACGAGGGAGAACCCCATCGCTCGAAAAGAAAGAAAAGACATCACAAAAGCAAAAAACCAGCAAACACTACCACAAACATACAACCACCAAAACAAACAACAAAAATATCACAAACAAAACCCCCACCTCCTGAAAACAAAATACCTACAACAAAACTACACACAAGAACTACAGACAAAAACAAACACAACACAAGAAAATTACACTTACACTTACATAAACACTGAAAATAAAACACTAATGGAGACCATCACGAACGACCCTTCGGTTTTCACCGAAGGGAAAACGTTCGCCCACTCTATTAAAAATAGCAAAAAACTGAACCTAAAACTGATTAGGGTCCCTATACAAACTTATAGGTCCCTAAAAGAAACATTTGAGAAGGATGTGGGGAATTCCTGCGTGAAACCACTCAACCGCGTCCTTCTCAAATGCCTCCCCACCCCAGACACCCACATCCCACCAGACCCCACCCCACCAAACATCTGCATCCCCAAACCGCCGGAAACCACCACCCATCCAGACAACCCCTCCAACACCCCCATGGAGATCGTGCGGCCTGGTCCCCAGAAGGCGAAGGGTGAGTGATCTCTTTTCCTCTTTTAACTTTTCAGCACCAACATGGCCAATATAAGAGTTGGATGTGTGAACGTACGCGGCCTGGGGTTGCCCTGGAAACAGGGCAAACTCTTAAACGACCTCAGGTCGCACAGTATGGATGTGGTAGCCATTTGCGAGTCCAGGATCCACGGCGAGCGACAGCTGGCCCCCATCTTCGATGACTTTGAGATCTACGCATCTCTCTGTCAACCGGGGGGAGGGGGCGGAGATGCCGTTTTGATGCGGAAACACCTGGGCCTCGTAACACAGACAGTACATCTGGACCCGGAGGGTCGACTGGGGGTCCTAGACGTTGACGGTATTGAAGGTGGAGCCTTCAGGCTGGTGGCCGCATATGCCCCATCCGGGACACCGCGGCCAGACTTCTTCAAACGTCTAGAGACTTTTCTGGGAACGTCCCGCTCCTTGCTTTTAATGGGGGACTGGAATGGAATCCTAGATGCACGTTGGGACTATGTGGGAGCATGTCCCGATAAAGGGGGGTGTAACAGCCTCAAACAGTTAATCGACCGATTTGACCTGGCCGATAGATATCGACTAGATTTTCCGACTGCGCCAATGTGGACGTGGAGTAATCGTAGCGGAACATCTAGATCGTACCTAGATAGGGTTCTAGTTAGAAATAAGGATAGGGACATGTTAAGCTGTCCACAAATGTTCATGGTTGCCTATTCAGATCACAAACTAGTGACCTGCATGGCCAACCTTGATAGAACCCATAGAAGAGGACCCGGCTACTGGAAGCTGAACTTGTCGTTACCGACAAGCAAAGCCTACAGTAGACGGATTAGCACTTTAGTTAAACAGCACTTGACAGGGGCCATTGTCAACAAAAGATGGTGGTACTCTCTCAAGAGGGCAGTTAGATTAGACTCGATAGTTTTTAGTAAAGAATTAGCGTTAGATAGAAATAGAACCGAGAAGGAACTGGTAGATAAAGTAGAAGAGGCAATTAGAAGTGGCAACGTAGCCAGCGTGCTAGCAACGAGAACGGCCTTGGACCAGTTCTTCGACGCAAAGCACGAGGGTTGCGTTGTCAGAAGCAAAATACGTGTTCTGGGAAACGAGGGATCCAAAGCTGTTAGCTGGGCCCGAGTGACGGAGGCAAAAAGTGGCAACAAGTCCACGATTCGGTCTTTGAAGGACCAAAACGGACGCGTGATACGTGAGCCGAAGCAGATGTGTGCGGCTTTTCAGCGGCACTTTGCTCGACTGTTCGGGGGGAGCGGCGCGCCGGGAGAGGCTATGGATTTCGGTCCATACCTCGACGGCCTACCGCGACTCTCGGACAGCGGGGCAAAGTTCTGCGAAAAGTCGATTTCGGCCACTGAGAGAGGGGACGCGCTGAGCCAATGCGGCAAACGCAAATCTCCAGGTCTCGACGGTCTACCCTACGAATTTTACGTAGCAATTCCGGACTTATTCTCCGGTCTCCTGGAAACGGTCTACTGCAACTGGCAACAGAACGGGAGAATTCCCAGTTCTGTAACCGGGGGGCGTGGTCACACTAATCAGGAAGGACGAGAATAAGGGGGATGACATAGGCAACTTCCGGCCCATAACTCTGCTAAACACAGAGTTACAGATTTTGGCCAAGGTGTTGGCAAAGAGGCTGGCGCTTGTCGTCGAGAACCTGGTGGGAGAAGCGCAGACATGCGCAATCCTGACCAGGTCCATACACGACAACCTCCACCTCATGCGATACATCATAGAGAGGGTAGGGTGTAAACCCGGCTTCGGTGGGGCCCTGATCAACTTGGATCAGTCTAAGGCTTTCGATAGGGTTGACCATCGTTACCTGGATGCGGTGCTCGAGGCGGCAGGCTTCGGACCCGTGTTCAGGGGCTGGATTGCTGCAGTGCACAACAGCAACATCTGCTCAAGGGTCAAGGTGAACGGCTACATCTCGGAGCCGTTCCATATTACGCGATCCATTCGACAGGGATGCCCTCTCTCCTCCCTTCTGTACGTACTGACTCTCGAGCCACTACTGCGGAAGCTGGAGCTATTGCAGGGCATCCCTCTGGAACCGGGACTGCAGAAAGCGGCGTCGGCCTACGCCGACGACGTGACAGTAATGGTGTCGAGCGCCTCGCAAATCGAGGAAGTCGGCACCTTACTAAAGGAATACGAAAGTCTCACAGGAGCGAAGCTGAACCGGGACAAGTCCATCGGTTTGCAACTCGGATCGTGGAGAGGCAGACCGATGCCTTCCGATGGCGTCGTCGGACGCTGGACGGAAGGACCGGTAAAGCTGCTCAGGGTCTGGTTTGGTCCGGACCTCCAGGTGGAGAAGAACTGGAACGAAGTGACGGCCAAGGTGTTTGCACTCACCCAGAAGTGGGCCGAGTGCAAACTATCCTTGAAAGGTCGAGCGGAGGTGGCGAACACTTTTATAGCGTCCGCCATCTACTACCGCTTGACCGTCGTGCCTTGTCCAGCCAAAACGCTCGCCAAAATGGAGCGCGCGCTCTTCCGATTCCTTTGGAAGAGGCGGGCTCCTTTGGTGAGAAGATCCATCTGCTGCCAACACCCTTCTAACGGAGGGCTGGGGATGCCGTGGTTGACGATGCGCAAACACGCGCTCAGGCTGCGGCATCTCTACGTATTCCTCACCGGACAACCGGTGTGGGCCCCGTTCGTGAGGCGAGCCTTCCCACGACTCGTCTCGCTGACCGAGCTGCAGTCCTGGGTCAAGCAAAGACCGAGGAAAATGAGCGACTGGCACATTGAATGTGCTCAGGCGCTCACAGCCCTCTGGCAGGCGGACCCGGCGATCAGTGGAGACTCCACTTCGTCATTCTATAGAGGGTTGGTCCGCAGCAAGTGCGACGACGCGCTCGGTGAAACTCTAGGCGTAGAGGAAGATGAACTGGCCAGTCTGTTCGGTAGGACCTTCCGCCCGGGACCGATGGACAACTTCCAAAAGTCCCTTGTCTGGCAGTGCTACCGAGGACCTCTACCAGTTCGAGACAAGCTCTACAGACATGGGCGCCCGGGCAGGGACCCTGCAAAAAAGATCTGTCCGAGGTGCGTGCGAGACGAAGAAACCGTCGCGCACGCATTCATACACTGCCCGGGCGTCACTGACCTGTGGGGCTATGTAGAACGACTATTGTCGCGGGTGGGACCAATCCAGTTGACCACCGAGTCCATTGTCATGATCAAACCGCCACCCTCCTTCAAAAACGAAGGAGAGGCGGTTTTCCTTTGTGTGATAGCTATGGCGAAAGAGGTTGTATGGTGGACAAGGTTGAAAGGGCTGAGGTCAGACACCTTTCTCTCCGGCCAACAACTGATTCTTTTTTTCAAATACCACTTTGGAAGAAGAATCAGGATGGAGAGAGAGGTGCTGTACCCCAGCAAGTTTTATGAAAGGTGGGTGAAAGTGGCGAGAATGGCCCGAGTGAATGGGCCTTCTCTCTATATCAGCCTATAGGTTGAGGAAAAGGAGGAGGAGAGGAAAGGAGTACAAGCTCTTCGTACTCCTGGAGATGAGGGTTGCACATTTTTTTTCGGGGGTATGTGTTACCCATATAAACTGTCTCCCTCTATTGGGGAAAATCGACTAACTTTTTTAAATTCCATTTGTGATAACATTTTACACGTTTTTATTGTATGTAAACTTCCCCCTTTGTATTTGTCCCCTTCTTTTGTGCCCCTGTGGCTAATAAAGAAATATATCTATCCTTTTCTATTTTCCACTCTATATCTATCTACCTTTTATATTTTCTCTCTCAGTTTTTAATATTGCTCTACATACAACTTCCATTCTAGCATTTGTCACCTTTTTCTTTTGCAAATCGAACTGTGACCAGTTCAGTTGATTTTCACCATGTCTCTTGTCTATTAATACTAGTTCGAGGATTTTGCTCAAACCAACTGTCAACCTCCCCCTCTTTCCCTCCCTCTCCCCATCTATCTACCTTTTTCCCCGCTCTCTCAGTTCTTAATACTCTCATATCCAGAACATCCGTTCAAGCGTTTATCTGCCCCCTTTGTGATTGACCGCTGACCAGCGCAGATGAATTTCAACATATCCCTTGTCTGTTAATACTTTTTCTAGCGGTGTTGCTCGAATCAAGTTGCATTCATTTAATTCGTTCATTCCGACGGTTACTATCCACATTTGTGTTGCTCTGGATTATAAAATGTTCCTGTCCTATATTGGTATACAGATTTTTTTTTTGTCCAACGTCCGTTGTGTTTTCTTCCCGAATAGCTATGCATGGGTAGCTTTGGTGGTGAATAGTCCGGACCTGACCGACAAAGCATCCGAAACCATAATGATCCCCAAATACCGCCGTTTGAGCAGGAATTGTCTATATATTTGTCTCTTCCGAGTTATTTGTTTCTCACATGTCTCCTAAATGTCTTCTAAATATATATTTGTGCGAGTGAGTTTGTGTGTGTATATATGTATCTGACTTTACACACACATACACACTCACACAGACAGTTCGTATCTAGCTGGTCGAAACGGCCGGAGCTCATCCGTCGAGGTCCTGATGCTTTTCCTATTACCCACTCTACTACCCTAAGTATCGAGTACACTGGTGCGTTATGGTCAACCTGGTTCCTTACCACACTTTCTTTGTTATATATATATATATATATATATATATATATATATATATATATATATTATGAGGTTGGGCAGCTGAGAGCATTTCTATTGAAGGTATGTATTAGTGTGGTTATGATGATGATTAAACATTTGAGCGTGAGATAGATAAAAACAATGACAGTAAACACAATAACGAAAACATAAAAACAAAACAAAAAGACGACTACCAAGCAGAATTGGAAGAACTGAAAGAAAGAATTGAATAGAAATACATTCTTAGGAGAGAACCTACTCATATATAAATAAATTAATGGATAAGTAAACACATAAAATAAAGGAAAATAAAAAAATATGAATATATATATATATGTCTGTGTGTGTGTGTGTGTGTGTATACGTATGTGTGTGCGTATATATATATGTATATATATATGTATATATATATATATATATATATGTATATATATATATATATATATATATATATAATATGTATATATATATATATATATATATATATATATATATATATATATATATATATATACACACACATACACACACACACACATATATATATATATACACATACATATATACGTAACATGACACGTGGTCGCAATTCCTTTTCGTTCCATAGAATATATATATTAACAGATTTAATCCGGTTGACCAAATATCTATTAATACGATTAAGTATTCATTGTGTCCTGTTCTTATATTTATTGTTATTATCATTATTTTCTTATTTGTTTTTTATGTATTGAACGTATATTTTCTGGTGTTGGCTTTTTTTTTTATTCGTATCAGGGTTGGGTTGAATAAAGTATATGAGAATAAAGAAAATTGAGACGCTAAGACATTTTAATACAATATTAAAATATATCTACTTCCACCACCACTGATGCTGCTGCTGCTACTACTAATACTACTACTACCACTACTACTACTACTACTACTACTACTACTACTACTACTACTACTACTACTACTACTACTACTACTACTACTACTACTACTACTATAAAACTCCAACGACAAGATAAGTGAAGCGACAATAATAATTATTATTTCTAGCATAGCCACAAGTTAGTCCAATAAAATGGATCTAATACATAACTGGCACTTTATTTCATTATCGACGAGCTTCGGAAGCATGAAATGGAAAGGTGAGCTCGGTAAGATTTGAAGAGATATGTTTGTAACTATACACCGAAAGGAATCTTCTCCAACGTTCTAACAATTTTACCTCTCACCACCCTAACAATAATATGTAGCAGGATTTCCTTTATTTGATTCAATAAAACAATAATCATAACAATTACAGTCCTATCACATCTCAGTATGCGAAGGGTTTTATGAAATCAACTCATATTAGATTTGTAAGTTCAGTGGAATTCATCGGCTTTTTCTGTTGTTTTCCAAATTGAACTTCATGCCAACACCTCGAACTTATCTTATTGTTGATCGCACTGTAGTAAATTGAAGAATTTGAAAAGAGAAATTAAAGAATTAGAGCAGATTGGTACTACTACACTTTATTTTGTGTGACTTTTATTTATTCGACAAATTTCAATTCGGTTATATAATGTTTGCAATAACAAAAAGAAAAAGAAAGAGGGAAAAAAATTAATAACGAAAGTAAGGATCCGCCATTCCAATCCTATGAAATATTTGTTTATCGACAAGTTTTAAACGCAGCGTTAACCAAGGAGGAGTATGAAATCCGAGCACAATAGACAAGAACAAATATCGCAAGATGTTCAATCTAAACGCTCTAACGATATATTATTTATATAGTTATATATTTTTTATTGATATTTTCGTAATGAATAAAAAATATCGAAAAAATTGCAATGAATAATAATTGTTTCTACTTTTGGCAAAAGGCCAGCAATTATGCCAATGTATTACTGGTACTTTATTTTATCGATTCCGTAAGGATGAAAGGCAAAGTTAACCTAGGTGGGATTTGAACTTAAATCGCAAAGGAGCGTAACTCTATGCTACAAAGCATGGCGTCCGACCCTCTACCGACACTGCCAAGAATAATAATACTAGCGATGGTTGCTGCAACGGTACTTGTAGCGGAATTGTTTTTGGATGGTGGTGGTTATGATGTTGGTGATGGTGGTTTTAGTGGTCTTGTTAGTGTGTTGGTGATGATGGTGGTCGCTGACGTTAAACTAATGGTGGGAATTGTGGTGGTAATATTGGTAATGCTGATATGAGTGGAAATAGTGGGGTGTTGCTGTAGGCTGAGATGATGGTGGCAACAGTAGTGATGTTTCTACTGGTGGTGGGGAAGATGTTAATGGATATGCTGATAGAGATTCCTATTGTTGACACTGTTGCGAATATTTTTTTTTATCACTGCGCAAAACAGGAAATCACTTTCGAAAAACTCTTGAACAATAACATAGCCTAAAGGAAACGATATCATTACAGGGAAGTTTGGCGCTGTTGTATGGGGTTTTGTAGTTGCTGTTGGTGGTAGTAAGGGTGGATATAATTGTTGTAGGGTAGTTGATTGTAGTGATAGCGGTAACGTTGGCAATACTGATGGTGACTATGATAGTAATGGGAATGCTCGTAGTGGTAGTCGTAGTAGTGATGGTGGCAGCAGTGGTAATGAATATGATGATGATAGTGACTATGATGGTATGAACTATGATAAGAGTGGCACTCGTCGTAATGGTGGTGGCAGTGGTGGTTGTGGACCTTTTAACAGTAAAGCTAGTGAGAATTTCTGCGGTGAGTATTTCAATTGTTCAAACTCTTAAAACTACCGAAATATTCCACACATACGTGTATCCTTAAATTATCTCCCAAGCTGAACTACCCAGATACAATATGTCACCTTTCAATTAAAAATTCAGTCCATCTGTTTCCATCTCCCCAGTTCAATTTATACCACTTGGATTGATCTGAAGTTATATTAGAGACACTTGTTTGAGTTGTCACTCATGAGTTTGAATCCGGGGACCACATGAGTGGGAAGCAAAACGTTAGCTAATTAGACATGCTCAAGTCCACTAAGTGAAGAAAACCTGTTAGGTACCTAAAATTGTTCCTGTATCAAGAGATGCGACCGAGAGACTATATCAACAGTAGAAAGATGAACCAGACGTAATTTTCTTGGCCAGAAAAGAAGGATCGGCCCCCATTGTCTCACCTTTCTTGTATGTTATTTCTAGTATATACATTGACTGCCTATAGATTCCCTTTTGGCTGATAATAAATTTCATGAATACAACTGCAGATGTTTGAATTCGTGTTCAAAATAGAAGAAGAAGAAGAAGAAGAAGAAGAAGAAGAAGAAGAAGAAGAAGAAGAAGAAGAAGAAGAGACAGAGTTCCCTGTACTTTTAACTGAGTCGTAGTGGTACAGAAATCCTTTGATTCTGGAATTCATCGTAGAGAGTAATAGTTCATTGCTTGATTCTTCATGCCAACTCACCACCATCTTGTGAAAGCATATAATTATTACTTAGCCACAAAAGTAACAACATTATTAGTCGAGATGTCGTATAAATTTACTGCAAAATTTATTATTGTTATTATTATTATTATTATTATTATTATTAGTATTATTATTATTATTGGCGACCTACGTAGTAAATCGTATCATCGTGAGCTCCGCAAAGGTTTGTTATTTCCGTTTGTTAAAAATTGTCATTTATGGAAAATTTTATTGTTAACTGTTTATAAGCGCACATACATTGTTTTCCGAAAGGGACACCCAAAAAGATTGGGGCCTTGTGCCCAAAATTTAAACTTTTATTATTATCAAAAAAATTTCTTTGAAAAAAATGGATAATTCACCTCTGCACGAAGCAGCTGAAAGCCTTCCTCGCAAATTAACACCTCACACCGACACCACCATTGTAAATGTTACTACGTTTGCCAACACAAAAAAAAATATAAGCACTAGCAATATTTTAAATTTGTCTCAGGCAGACATTCATTTCCCGCCATTACCAATGACTGCAGGTGTTAAAGCCTCCACCACCACCACCACCACCGCGACAACCACCACCACCACCACCACCGCGACAACAGAAACAAAAGAAGAAAATTAAATTAACACGTGATGTCGAAATGAAATCAAGCAAAATGGACTCTTCCCCACCAAAGACGACTGACGTCACCACCACCACAACTGAAACTAAAATTAATATTAACGATAGCAACAACAACGACAATGACATTATAACCCCCCCCCCCCAGTTTCGCCAAAGTAGCAAAACAGTTCGAAGCATTTACGGTAACTCAGGAGGATTTAGAAAATGCCAAACAAATGGTAAAGAAAGATGGGTACAGGGTCAGCCTCACCCCCACCTAATAAAATGGAGCATCGGCGCCTATGCACCGTGTCGTATAGAACAATAAATGTAAAATCGCGCCGAGTGGAACGGGCATCCGAGTCCCAAATCCAAAAAGCTTTGGGACATGTGTGGGCAAGAAAAACCCACATCAGACGTGGGCAAAAGTATGGAACCGTGGACGTGTTCTTTGAAACACCAGAGGAGGCTAGAGAACACTCCATGGCCCCATTAAGAAGTGACGACTTCACACTCGTCCCAAGCTATTGTGGCCAGAGACTCGTAAAGATCAGGGTGACCCACGTTCCACCGGCCATCGAAATTCCCTGGCTAATAGCGGCTGTCCTCGCCGGTATCGAAGCCAACACGAAAATAATAGCAATAGCAAAAGAAAAGCAGGAGAACTGGTCCGGATCTGGGATGGAGCTCCTGATCAGAGCGGACCAAAAAAGCATTGAGGAGATCCCAGAGGTAATAGACCTCACTGACGGCAGCCACCTCACGGTAATTGTCGAGGGCAGAAGACCTAGGTGTGTCGTTTGTGGTGAAGGAACCCACCTAAGGGCTTTCTGCCCTCAGGCTAAAAGGTTGAGGCCACCTCTCTTACCCACCCAGTGACACAACCATCAACACCACCAGTAGCAGAGATGGCAGCAACAACTGTAGCAGCAACAACAGAAGCAACTATAACAGCAACAACCCCAGCAACAGTAGCAAAACCAACACCACCACCACCACCAGCAAAACCAACACCACCACCACCCAACGCTTCAGAACTAGCACCAGCGCCTACACCATCCACCACGCCACAACCAAAACTAACGGCTGTGGAGGATTTTCTACTCCCCGGCCTATCACAACTGGAGACAGATTGTGACGACGAGGAGTGGGAAAAGATATCCGGAAAAAAAAAAGAAATCAAAAAAGAAAAAATTCTCTTCCTTCCCCCTCCAAAAACAAAATACAGAGGGAAACAAATAAATTAAGAAACAAAAAAGTTAGGACAGATATGCCACCATCCACACCAGCATCACCAACCCCATCAACCCAAACACCAACACCATCACCATCATTAACCCCAACACCACCATCACCTACACCACAAAAGTCACCGAAATGCGAAACAGAAACAAACCCACAACAAACGCAAACAAAACAAAACAACCAAAACGATACACACTACACAGCATTAAATTTGAACAACAAGCAATTATTACACTACATCCAACACAACACCAGCATC
Source organism: Eledone cirrhosa (assembly GCA_964016885.1). Classification (NCBI taxonomy): domain Eukaryota; kingdom Metazoa; phylum Mollusca; class Cephalopoda; order Octopoda; family Eledonidae; genus Eledone; species Eledone cirrhosa. The sequence goes on from OZ024740.1 coordinate 113,350,262, forward strand.
ACAGAAAAAGACTACACAACAACCCCAAAATTCACACCACCTCCACACATACAAATCACTCGCATCACACAGAAAACGTACATGACACTAAAACAAAAATTCCCCAAAGACATCGGAGACTTCCGACAAGCACTCTCCAGGAGGATTTATAAAGACATCCTTCCTGAGGAGGCCACAAGCAGTGAAAAGGATGGAAAAACCGTCCTTCCCCTACGAGAAGTAAGGTAAGTGGTATTTCCCATCTTTTCCACTCCTTTTCAACATGACCTCACTCAGAATAGGTAGCATAAATGCGCGTGGCTTGGGGTCGTCATGGAAGCAGGGCCACCTGCTCAACGACCTCAGGTCACTAAACATAGATGTAGTGGCCATCAGCGAGACCAGAATCTCCGAAGCACAGGCTTTCGCACCGATCTTTGGCGGCTACGATGTGTACGTATCTCCCAGCCGTCCGGGATCGGGGGGGAGGAGTTGCTGTGCTTTTTCGGAGAGGTTTGGATCTTGCCATACGGGCCATCTTCCTGGACCCAGAAGGTAAGTTGGCGTGACCAGCGGAGACGGCCAAGCTTTCAGGTTAGTGGCCGTCTATGCCCCGACAGGAGCAGGGCGGCCTGATTTTCTTCCGGCGTCTGGAGACCTTTCTTGGAACGTCCCGCTCTTTAGTGTTAGTGGGCGACTGGAACGGGATCTTAGATGCACGCTGGGATTGTGTGGGATTAGTGGATAGGGAAGGAGGGTGCAAGAGTCTCACCAACCTGCTCAGACGTTTTGAACTGTCTGACAGGTACCGAATGGATTTCCCGAATGTACCAATGTGGACTTGGACAAATCGCATAGGGTCATCCAGATCATATCTAGATAGAGTATTTTGTAGGGAAATAGATAGGTCTAGCATAGCATGTCCACAATTCAAGATAGTCAGCTACACGGACCACAAATTCGTGATCTGTGTGCTTGACTTAGATAGGCTTCATAGACGAGGACCCGGTTACTGGAAGCTAAACGCGTCCTTACCAGCGCGCAAGGCCTACAGAGACCGGATTAGCGAACTAGTTAAGCGGGCGTTGACGGGGGCCATCGTCAACAACAAGTGGTGGTTTGCTCTGAAAAGAGCGATTAGAATAGAATCCATTAGGTTTAGGAAGGCTTTAGCAATAGAGAAAAATAGAGCAGAGGGAGAACTAGTTAGAAAATTAGACGAGGCGCTTAGCAAAGGCATTGCGACCGACGGGCTTGCGGCGAAATTGGCCCTTGACCAATTCTTCAATGCAAAGCACGAAGGCTGCGTTGTCAGAGCAAGGGTGCTTGCTCTCAGACACGAGGGGACGAAAGCCGTTCAATGGGTCCGAGTGGTGGAAGCGTCGTGGCAACAAAGCCACGATCCGGTCTTTGGTGGACCACGACGGGCGCATGCTACTCGATCCCGGGCAAATGTGTGAAGCTTTTCAGCGACACTTCGCTCACCTGTTCGGGGGCAGCGGTGGGCCGGGTCGAGGGATGGACTTTAGTGTCTACCTCGACGGACTGCCGCGGCTCTCGGCCACTGAGGCGAAGTGTTGCCAAAAGCCGATAACAGCCGCTCAAGCAAGGGAGGCAATGATTGGCTGCACAAGGGGTAAATCGACTGGTTTGGATGGTCTGCTCTATGAACTTTACGTACAGATTCCAGACTTGTTCGGAGGACTCTTGGCGGACGTCTACTGCAACTGGCAACAGAACGGGAGAATTCCCAGTTCTGTGAGCCGAGGAGCGGTGGCACTGCTGAGAAAGGATCCGAACAAGGGGGATAACATAGATAATTTCAGGCCCATAACTCTGCTAAACACAGAGTTCAAGATTTTGTCCAAGGTGCTAGCAAAGAGGTTGGCGCTTGTCGTTGGTGGTCTGGTGGGAGAGGCGCAAACATGCGCCATTCCCGACAGATCCATCCACGACAACCTCCACCTCACGCGATACATCGTAGAGAGGGTAGCTAGGGAACCTGGCACGGGTGGGTCTTTGATCAATTTAGATCAGTCGAAAGCTTTCGATAGGGTCGACCATCGTTACATAGCGGCAGTCTTGAGGGCGGCTGGCTTTGGGCCCGTCTTTAGAGGCTGGATCGCTGCCATGCACAGCGACATCTGCTCTGTGGTGAGAGTGAACGGTCACCTGTCGGAACCGTTCAACATCATGCGCTCGGTCCGCCAAGGATGTCCCCTCTCGTCCCTCTTGTACGTATTGACTCTCTAGCCATTACTGCACAAACTGAAGACGTTGAGGGGCATCCCGCGCGAACTAGGATGCGGAAGATCCGTGTCAGCATATGCGGACGATGTCACCGTAGTGGTGTCGAACGCCAAACACATCGGCACTACACTAAGAGAATACGAAGCGGTGACAGGAGCAATGATCAACCAGGAAAAGTCAGTGGGCCTGCAGCTCGGCACCTGGAGAGGCAGGTCCATGCCGTCCAATAGCGTCGTCGGACGCTGGACGGACGGACCGGTTAAATTGCTAGGGCTCTGGTTCGGTCCGGACCTCCAGACGGACAAAAACTGGGACGAGGTGACGAGCAGGGTGGCTTCTCTCACCCAGAAATGGGCCGAGAGGAAGCTATCCCTGAAAGGTCGAGCGGAGGTGGCTAATGCGTACATCGCGTCCGTCATCTGCTACCGCCTGACCGTCGTACCTTGTCCTAAGCCTCGCCTGACTGCGCTGGAGCGTTTGCTCTTTCGCTTTTTGTGGAAGGGACGCACTTCGATGGTCACGCGGTCCATCTGTTGTCAACACCCGCTACGTGGAGGGCTGGGCATGCCGTGGCTGATGATGCGCAGGCACGCGCTCAGGCTACGACATCTCCACCTCTTCCTCGACGGTGATCAGGTGTAGTCGCCGTTTGCTAGACACGTATTTCCCCAGCTCGTTTCCTTGACGGAGCTGCAGTCCTGGGTCAAGCGAAGACCGAGAGGGAGCGCCTGGAGACTGGAATGTCTTCAGGCGCTCACAGCCCTCGACCAATCGGGCAATGTGATCGGTGGAAACTCCACCTCGGCGTTCTATAGAGGATTAGTGGAGGGGAAGAGCGACGACGTACTTGGGGAAACTCTAGGTGTCGACGAAAATCAACTAGCCAATCTCTTCGGAAGAACTTTCGGGCCAGGGCCTATGGACAACTTCCAGAAATCTCTGGCCTGGAAGTGCTACCGAGGAGCCTTGCAAGTTCGGTATAAACTCTACAGGCATGGAGGTGCTGTCAGCCGGGCATGTCCGAGATGCGCGCAGGACGACGAAACCGTCCTGCACGCACTCGTCCAGTGTCCGAAAATTGCTGACTTGTGGGTTTATGTCGAACACCTGCTGTCGCGTTTAGGACGGATCCGGCTATCATCTGAGTCCATCGTGAGGATTGCCCCGCCCTCCTCCTTTAGCCGGGAAGGGCAGGCAGTTTTTATCTGTCTGGTGGCCATGATGAAAGAGATAGTATGGTGGACACGTTTGAAAGGGCTGAAGACGAGCACTTACCTCTTCGGTGATGCTCTGATTGACTTTTTCAAATTTCATTTGAAAAGGAAAATCAGAGTAGAGAGGGAAGTGCTCACTTCCCAGCATTTTGTTGAAAGATGGGTGAGAGAAGCAAGAATGGCCCGAGTGAATGGGCCTACTCTGAGGATATATCTGTAAATTAAAGGTGGAAAACTGGGAGAGGGCACTTGCCTTGGTGGTCAGGGTCATTGTGGATTTTTACTGGGCTTTCTCCACAAATGTCCCTCGGAAGTCTCCCCCCTATTGGGGAATTTTTCATTGTTATTTTTTGTCACATCCTCTGTTTTTGTTTTTTACACGCAGAAATGCCCATTTGTACCGCCCTGCATTGTCCTGCACTGTCCTTAATGTCTACTTTATGTAAACCCTTGTGGCTAATAAAGAAATCATTATTATTATTATTATTGTTGTTATTCCTTGAATCTCAGTCATTGATGTTGGTTAACTGGAAAGTCCGTTGGATTGAATATCAAGCCACTACCTGCAGCCTCAGATATTCAGGACGTATCGGAGGGTTCTTGCTCTTCCAAGCAAGCATGCCTTTTGAAGCGTTCCAAAAAGCGTGAAGGGGCCGATTTTCTTTAACCATCCCTGGAAACTTTTGGAGATAGTCCCCAGTGCGCCTATGACAATCGGGATCACTTTGACTTCATGGCAGTTCCAAATCCTTTTCACCTCCCACTTTAGGTCCTGGTATCGGTTAATTTTCTCCCTCTCCTTCTCTTGCACTCTCGTGTCGAACGGGCAGGCCACATCCACAATCAGACACGATCTTTTTTCTTTGTCCACAACCACCAGGTCAGGTCTATTGTGTTCCAGTTTTTTGTCCGTCTGTATCCTAAAATCCCACAGCACCTTCACCTGATTGTTCTCCATCACCGCCTCTGGCCTATGCTCATACCATTTCTCAGAATGTGGTAAATTGTTTACTTTGCACAGGTGCCAGTGGATCACCCTGCCCATCACATCGTGTCTCCAGCCCTTATAGTGGGTCTGGGCTAGGTGTTTACACTCGGACACAATGTGAGCCACAGTCTCCTCTCTCTCTCCACAGATCCTGCACAGTGGGCTAGCCTCCTCCTTGTAGATATGGTGCTTCAACCACTTTGTTTTGAGGGCCTGCTCCTGCGCAGCCATTAGCATTCCTTCTGTAGCCTTTTTGAGGTCTCCTCTTCTCAACCAGTTCCATGTCTGTGGATCTCTAAATTCAGTTTTCTCAAAGAAGGTACTATGAAGGGATTTTCCCTTAAGGCTGCTCTTCCTCCTTGATGTTATTTCCTCCTTGGACATCCCCTGGCCTACTGTCCCCTCCTTCAGTACAGTTCTGAGCATTGGCTCCTTACTATAGGTCACGTATTTGTATAGGTTGTTTTTCTCCATCTGAACACAGTCCTCTATGCTGATAAGACCTCTTCCACCCTCAGATCTCCTTAGGTAGAGTCTATCGACATCACTCCTCTTGTGGAACATGTTGTAGATAGTCAATAGCTTCCTAGTCTTCCTATCCATTTCTTTTTGTTCAGCAACATTCCATCTCAGAATTCCCGCACTGTACCTAATAATAGACACAGCTCGGGAATTTACTGCGCTTATGGCATTTCTGCTGTTCAGATGTGACTTCAATACGCTCCTTACTCTCCGAATGTATTCAGTTCTTAACAATTCCTTCATTTTTTTGTTCTTTATGCCATCAGCCTCCAGAACGCCCAAATACTTGTATCCTTCCTCAGAGTCAATTTCCTTTATCATCTCACCTGTTGGTATCTGGATCCCGTTACTTCTGCTCAACCTACCCCTCTTCATCACAATGACTCCACATTTACCAATACCAAACTGCATACATATATCACTGCTGAAAATACGGACAGTGTCAACAAGCACATCCAACTCCTTCTCACTTTTCCCGAAGAGCTTAAGATCGTCCATGAAGAGGAGGTGATTGATGGTAAGCTCTCCCCTTCCCAACTTGTATCCTGCTCTCACTTTTCGCAGCATAATGGTCAAGGGCATCAGGGCAAGGACAAACAACAGAGGGGACAGGCTATCTCCCTGGAAGATACCTCTCTTGATCTTCACGCTTCCCAAGGATACTCCAGTTGATGTCAACTCTGTCTCCCAGGACCCCATACTCCTGCCTAGCAACTGTCTGATGTTATCTGCCACCCTATTATTATTATTATTATTATTATTATCATCATCATTATTATCATTGATTGGTCAACATTCCAGTTCGAAATAGATTCCATTCTTAAATTCTGTATTCATACATATAGTAATATTCACAGCAGCTAAGTTCGAATGCAAATGAATTTGCGTCCTAAATATACTGGCTACTGTTGTGAAGCAATGCAGTCCCCGCAAGGAACAAATAATTAAATGAAAATGAATACAAATTATCACTAAAGACTAGAATCTAAATTCAATATCAGATAACTACGTAAATAGCATACTATGTAGAAACTTTTATTGTTTCGACTCTCCCACTCTCTCTCTCTGTATATATATACATATATTTAAATATATATATATATATATATATATATATATATATATATATATATATATATATATATATATGTGTGTGTGTGTGTGTGTGTGTGTATTTCTCTCTTTCTCCTGCGCAATAAAATCTCGCTTGGTCATGATAATTTTCCGTTAGAAGAGGATAGTTCAGTATTCCATGTAGAGGGTCTAAATAAAATAAATATTCCACAATATTTAATTTTATCACTTTCCAACCTGAGTTCAATTCCTTCCGAGTATGATTAACCTTTCATCCAATTGCTGTTGATAAATAGACACCATAGCAAAATCTTATTTCAAATTTAATCACTTTGACCATCCTCTCTTCCTGAAGACATTTCTATACCCTTTATAATGAACATGATTAGATATTTTCAAAGTAGCTTGATTCGTAGAAACTGTTGGACATCATAGTGTATGCTTGAAAACATGTAGTTTCGTCGTCTTTTTGTGTTGGATTATTTATCCTCTATGGGAGCGGTGGACTGGCAGTATCGGTAGAGCGTCGGATAAGATTATTTACAGCATATTTATGGCGGTGGATTGGCAGTATCCGTAGAAGGTCGGACGCCATCCTTTCCAGCATAGTTACGTCCCTTTACGTTCTGAGTTCAAATCCCGCCGAGGTTAACTTTGCCTTTTATCATTACGGGTTCGATAAAATAAAGTACCAGTAATGCACTGGGTATTTGCTGGCCTTGTGCCCAAAGTAGAAACAATTTTTACAGTATACATTTACAGCCCTTTACGTTCTGAGTTTAAATCGTGCTGAGGTTAGCTTTGCTTTTCATCCTTACGGTATCGATAAGATAAAGTACCAGTAACACCCTGGGGTCGATTTAATCGACGTTCAACACCCAAAATTGTTGTCCCTGTACCTAAATCAGAAACCATTATTTAGTGTTCATGGCGGTGATTTGGCAGAAGCGTTAGAACATCGAACGGAATGTCTTCCAGTATCTATTCCACATCTAGGGTTTCTAAGTTCAAATTCCATCAAGTTAAATATTACATTTCATGATATCGGGTTCAATAAATAAAGTTGAACACCAGGACGATGGAAGGTAAGATGGTCTTTAGAGAGCCAGAAAGGAAGTCTTTCCGTATTTGTTTCGATTCTTTCTATTCTGGGTGAATTTCGCTAATGGAAAATGTGAAAGCCCGTCAGCTGAATTATACCTGGAAATTTAAATGTTCAACTCTGTAGAATATTGTCACTGATTCTGCTTGAGAACTGCATGAGAACTACATGAAGTACACGTATGTCAGTCACTTACACATTAATTTAACGATTAGAACGTCAAGTGTTTACACAATTCAATACTCGTCACCAAAAAACGACGGAGGATCTATCAGTGGGAAAATGTATGTATAGAGAGTGTGTTAGTAGAGCCCAGATTTGAAGTAGGAGGGATGAGTAAATGAGCCAATGCAATGATGAAGGCAACATATGTGTATGGGTTTGCATGTGTGTGTGTGTACCTCATTTAGTATAAGCTGTCATGGTGAGAGAATTAGATAGAAGAGCAGTTGCTTAGATAGCGTATATACCAAAATCTTGCATTATAACTTGCATTATAGAATTTTATATGAATTTATCAAGAATGAATATGTCTGTTAATGTTAAATGTTGATGCTTAGCCTCAGTTTCATCCCTAACTTAATACAGAAGTCACATTTCAGCATGAGTATGGGACGTGACAAAATAAATATTATATTTGAGCTTTTTACATATATACACGCTCACCAACACACACGCTCACTAACACACACACACACACACACACACACACACACACACACACACACACACACACACACACACACACACAACACACACACACACACACATATATATATATATATATATATATATATATATATATATATATATATATATACATAGTTATACACATATATATTACCATTTCTTTTCCCATAATACCACGTATTTGTAAGCTGTTTACATAGTATAACCATGAGTTGTGCATGTAAACACCCACCGCTGTTATGTGTAGTATGCGCATATGCTTTCTTATGTGATTGTATGTGAGTATGCTTGTGTGCGTATTCTTAACCGTACGCAGTGGTAAGAAATTGAATTAAAATTTTAATCCTATTTCTGTTAACAATAACCACATGGGGATGAATTATTATGTTTCTTATATGAACGCAGATAGTAAGCTATCACACATTAATAAGAATTTATGCAAGTTTCTTTCGAAATATTGTCGTCTTAAAATGCCACCAGGAAATAATTTCTATAGCAGCAGAAAGTTAATTCAGTTTTAATATAGGTATAGATGTTAGAGGATGTAATAACACAGCAGAGCAGAATTACTCTTGCCTTGCCGTGAAATTGACCAATTATTTAATAGAGATAACTTCAAGCAAAGATAACGAGAATTATATATTTATATATATATATATATATATATATATATATATATATATATATACGTATATATCAGAATGGAGGCAGTAAAAGCCAATTAGACTATTACTCACCAGAGTACTCGATACTTGGGGTAGTAGAGTGGGTAATATGTAAAATTCGACCCCGACGGCTGAGCTCCGGCCTTTTCAACAGAACCGAATTTTTATATATATATATATATATTATATTATATTATATTATATTATATTATATTATATTGTATCATATTAAAAAATATAGCTATCATAATTGAGAAAATCTCAAACATGCACCCTATCACCTGTAGAATAATCTCAAATAAAGATTCGAAGGAAAGAATCCGAGCATTTATTATAAAGAAATATGATTGACTCATATACATATATATCGAATGACATACATTCATAAACTAATGTATCAAACTTTAACAAAAGATAATCTGTAGAGAATGTAACAACACATAGCTCCGTGAGGTAACATATTAAAATGTAATAAAGAGAAATTCAAATATAGATACCTGGCAAAAATTAATTATATTTCTTCGTATATATCCCTTTTTCTATTAGAATATTTTTTTTATCTTATTCTACAAGTGATAGGGCGCATGTTTGAGATTTTGAATCTAATATAATTATGCTGCTTAATTCTTTTTTAGTAGAGCTGTTACACAGTTCAGAGGTTTGGCTGCTATTTCTAGTTATTGATAAAATCTTTCACTACACTAAGACCTCGAACGGTGCGTTGATTTGTTTTCCTGTTAGTCTCTGCTGTGTACTTCAAGTATGCAAGTTCAGATAGATCGCTTTCCTTCGATGACGATCCTGATTGATCACTGAACTACACTTTATATTTGGTGAAATGTATTTCGGACTTATAGAGGGATACATATGAAGGAATATAATTAAATTTTGCCAGGTATCTATATCTGAAGTTTTTTTTTAAATTAAATTTTATTATGTTAACTAACGGAACAATGTGTTCTTACATTATCTACAGATTATCTCCTGTTAAAGTTTGCTATATTATGTCATTCGATATATATGTATATATGACAATCATTATTTTGGCAGTATCGGTAGTGGATCGGACGCCATGCATTGACGCATTGAGTTACGGCCCCTGGAATTCTGAGTTCAAATCCCGCCGAGGTTAACTTTGCCTTTCATCCTTACGGGGTCGATACAATAAAGTACCTGTAATACACTGGGTATTGCTGGCCTTGTGCCAAAAGTAGAAACAATTATGTATGTGGTGGATTGGCAGTATCGGTCGAGGGTAGGACATCATACTTTGCAGCATAGAGTTACGGTCCTTTACGGTCTGAGTTCAAATCCTGCCGAGGTTAACTTTGCCTTTCATCCTTACGAGGTCGATAAAATAAAGTACCAGTCACGCACTGGGGTCGATTTAATCGACTTTCCCCTCCCCCAAAATTGCTGGCCTTGTGCCTAAAGTAGAAACAATTATTATCTATGTGGTGGATTGGCAGTATCGGTAGAGGGTCGGACGCCATGCTTTGCAGCATAGAGTTACGGTCCTTAACGGTCTGAGTACAAATCCCACCGAAGTTAACTTTGACTTTCATCCTTATGGGGTCGATAAAATATAGTACCAGTTATGCACTGGAATAATTGCTGTCCTTGTGCCAAAAGTCGAAACAATTATTATACATATATATATTGAGAATTCCAACATAATATTCAATTCTAAGGTTCTATTCCGGCAACAGCTTCTTTTACGTGAAATCCGCAAACAGCGACAATGTGGCTGGACGAACACTCTGAAGTTAAGTTGAATTTGTCAATGTAAAATAAGTAAATAAATGTGTGTGTGTGTGTGTGTGTGTGTGTGTGTGTAAGGGTGAAAGCAGCGATTCTTTGCTTAAACTTTAATCTGTTATTTTGATAAATATTTGCTCTACGGTTCTTATATATTTGATATATATTTATCCTTATCGAACCCTCTTTGGATTTTAGTCTTCAAATTTATTATTATTACTATATATATATATATATATATATATATATATATATATATATATAGAGAGAGAGAGAGAGAGAGAGAGAGAGAGAGAGAAATAAAAGAGAAAACACAGGTAAGCATTAAAAAAAGGATTTTATCCAGGTATTTACGACCGTTTCATTATTAAGT
>OZ024740.1:113365876-113405876 GCA_964016885.1 Eledone cirrhosa
TTTTTAGTTTCAGAAGATCCCGTTAAGGGTGAAAGCAGCGATTCTTTGCTTAAACTTTAATCTGTTATTTTAATATATATATATATATAATTATATATTCGTGTACAGATATTTTTGCATACACAATAACAAAATATAAACAAACGTATTTATTTTACGAGGCTCGATAAGGATAAATATATATCAAATATACAAGAACCCTAGAGCAAATCCCGAGCAACGCCGGGCCATTCTGCTAGTATAATATAAAAGAGAGATGTTTCTTGGTTGATTGGTTGTGTGTTTGGTTGGTTTATTTACACGAAAATTACACACACACATTCATACACACATACACACACACATACGCGCACTCACACATACATACACATCTAAAGAGAGACACAGAAGGAGAGGCAGAGAGAGAGAGAGGCCGTTATACAGGGAGCGATAAAATTAAAGTGTTACATATTCAGATAGAGAGAGAGTGAGAACAAATAACAATGCACGCTGGTTTACACACACACACACATCCACACACACATATATATATATATAAGCAGATGTCTGTGCATAATGTCAATGAGGGTGTGAGAGGGGAGAGACAGAAAAGGAGAGGCAAATTGAGAAAGTGACTCTTTACTTCTCCTCCTCCATATATATATATATATATATATATATATAGAGAGAGAGAGAGAGAGAGAGAGAAAGAGAAACAGACATAGACTAAAAGAGAGGAAGTGTTACAGAGTGTGAGAGAATATGAGTGAGCGAGAGAAACAGATTGAGAAAAAGACAGACAGAAGAGAGAAAAAACACACAGTGAGAATAAGTTTCTATAAAAGTTGAAATAGAGGGGATAGCGGTAGAGAGAGACGCTGTATGTTTGATACTATATGTGTATGTGTATGTCTGTGTAAATACATGTGTATGTGATGTGTGTGAAAATAAGAGAAGGAAAGCAATAACTATTAACATGTGTACGTGTATGTGCGTGTGTATGTGCGTGTATGCGTGCACCGTTCTACAGAAAGTAAAAACTATCAACATGTGTGAGTGTGTGTGTGTACGGGCACCGTGTGTGCGTGTGTGCGTTTGCACGCATGTGTGCGTTAGCGTGCGTGTGTGTTCATGAGTGTGTGTGTGCGTGCGTATGCGTGCGTCCGGCGTTCCGCAATCGCCATTTATTTCATCGCTTGTGAAGATATTCACGAAATTTTCACTCATTTTTTCATTTAATACCCATTTAAATTTTCAAAAATGTTTCCGAGTAAAATGTTCTCACTCTCTATAAGAGATATAGATGATCAGTATTCTTCAGTGAAGCCAAGAGGAGTACAGATAGACAGAGCAAGATCACTAGAGACCCCTGCACACCGACAGCAAAGGCATGAAAACGACCGGAGGAGAGCTGCTGCATGCAGGGCCAATGAGTCACAAGAGGCAAGGGAAAAACAGGTTAGAACAATTACGTCAACAAAATCCAATCCGCAGGAGCCAAGAGTGAACAAAGGAAAGAGAAAAATGTTTGAAGTATACAAGACAAGGGTTGCCCATGAGATAATAGGTCAAGGAGAGATTAGACAAAGTTAAAAACCAGGAGCAAACCGTTGCTGCAAAACTTCGCCAATCCTCAGAGGAAAGACGTAAGCGTCTTGATCAAGATAGGCTGAGAAAGATCTCCGTGCATCAGATTACATTCACCTGAGAGATGCAATCAGCAATGAAGGAGCATTGGCTGCTGATAACACTGGACAGCTTTGTTATACTTCCATCAAGCGTTACAGCATATCCACGGTATATGCAGGAGCATATCCAACATGCACTTACATATGTCAGACACTATGGTCGTCAAGACGTCTTCATTACATTCACATGTAACCCAGCATGGCATGAAATAAAGAGTGCGCTTTATCATCATCAAGAACCTAAAGATCGCCATGATATTATAGCTAGGGTGACGAGACTTAAAGTCATAAAGCTGATGGATCTCCTACAAAATGGTGAATTCTGTGAACCAGTCAAATATGACATGTACACAATTGAATGGCAAAACGAGGATTGCCACATGCCCACATTTTGATTTGGCTACATGAAAAACTTCGGCCAAAAGATATTGATTTATTTATCTCAGCTGAACTGCCTGATCCACAGCAAGATCCTTTGTTGCATGAAATTGTCAAGTCCCAGATGATTCATCGGCCCTGTGGTTCAATTAATTCATCCTCCCCATGCACGAGGGATAATAAGTGTATCAAGAACTACCCACGTCCCTCTGTACAAGAAAACCAAACTGGAGAAGGTGGCTACTCCCTTTAAAGAAGAAGAAAACCTGGGCATGCTGGATACACTTCGAAAAGAAAAGTGCGAAATGGGCAAGAATTCATCACTGGCAATCGGTGGGTCGCACTCTACTATCCACTTCTTACAAAAACTTCCAAAGCCCATATCAATATTGAATTCTGCAACTCTGTTAAGTCTATTAAGTATGTTTGCAAATATATAAACAAAGGTTTAGATGTTACAACATACACTCTTTTGCAGAATGGCAGTCAGCAGATAAATAAAAATGACGAAGTTACACAGTATGAGAGAGAAAGATACATCAGTAGCAATGAGTGTTTTTGACGCATCTTCAATTTTCTCATTTATTAACGGCACCCAGCCATCATTCATCTGAGTGTCCATATAGAGAATGGTCAAAGGGTTATCTTTACAAAACAAAACGCCTTGCAACAAGCACTTTCTCCGAAAGAAACTACCCTTACTGACTTTTTTAAGTGTGTCAAGAAGATGAAGATGCAAGAAAACTCCTTTACCTAGACTTACCCAAGTATTACACCTGGAGAAACAATACATGGCACCAGAGGAAACATGGGGCTGATGCTCTTGCAAGAGTTAACAGTGTCTACCAAAGCCAAGCAGAATGCTACTATATATGGCTCCTTTTGCATGAAGTACGTGGTTCCAAATCACTCCAAGATTTGAGGAGGGTAATGGTCATGTGTGTGAAACTTATAGGGAAGCATGCTATCAACAAGGTTTTTTTTAGAAAATGATGAGTATTAGGACCTTGCATTGACTTAAGCATCAGTGTCAGATTCTCCAAGGAAACTCCGTAATCTTTTTGCAATTATGCTGAACATGTGTTAACTTGGCAGTCCACTACAGCTTTGAAGGAAACATCGTGCGGACATGACTGAGGAGTTATCAATTTTCAGTTCTCTAAAATGCTTTTTAACCAAACGCTGTTTGAAATTGAGGATCAAGTTTTGGCTATGAGAGGTAAACATTTGCAAGAGCCTGGTTCTGGTCTGCCAAAATCAAACCGTCAAATTAGTGCGTTAACTTCAAGAGGCATAGCAAGAGAGACAAATTATGACATCACAGAGTGGGCTGCATTTGTGAATGGACATGAAACTAAGCTTCTTCCAGAACAACGCTGTCCATATGATAAAAGTATTTCATCAGAGAAAAAAGCGGAGGAATTTTCTTTCTTGATGCTCCTGGTGGCACCGGTAAAACATTTGTAACGACATTGCTTCTCTCCAAGGTATTGCAACAAGAAAAAACAAACAAAAAAAACAAACAAAAAAAATCAACAAATTGCAGTTGCTGTAGCATCGCCTGCCATTTCTGCCACCCTTCTCCCAGGAAGACAAACAGCTCATTCTGCTTTCAAATTACAGCTAAACCTGGCCACAAATGACAGTCCAATTTGTAACATAAACAAAGATTCAGGTTCAGAAGTGTTGTGCCAATGTCACCTGATCATTTGAGATTAATGCACCATGTATGTCACATAGAGATGCAATAAAAGCTCCTGATAAGACCTTACATGACATAAGGGGCAACAGTAAATCTATGGGAGGAGTTACATTAGTTTTATTAGATTACTACTGGTATGGCAAGCGTGTTTATGGCATCGATCCTATTCCTTGCATTCAATTCCGTTCTTAAGATTGCTCTTACTCTGCGGTAACATTCCTTCCTTATCCTTTCCCTCATTGTCGAGTGCTGGATTCCGTCTCCGTCACAAACACCTAGATATTTGTAAGTTTCCTCTTGATTAAGTTCTCTTATCACATTCCCCCGATCAAGATTCCCCGATCAAGATTAATGTCTGAACTTTTCAGCAGCTTTCCTCTGGTGAACGTTGCTTTAGCGCATTTATCTAGTCCAAACTCTATTTTAATGTCATCACTGAACTGCTCCACAGTGGATAATAGCCCTTGCAATTGTTCATCATTTTTTGCAAATAGTTTCAGGTCATCCATGTAGAACAAGTGATTAATGGTTTTATCATAGACTTTATATCCATGTTTTGTTTCATTGAGCATTTTACTTAATGGTATAAGTGCGATGCAGAATAAAAGCGGTGATAAAGAGTCACCCTGAAAAATTCCACAATTAATATCCAGCTTCCAGTGATTTTGTTTCACTATTCAAAAGGAGTGTCGTTTTCCATGTCTTCATACTGAATGACAGAAACCTCCTGACAACGGGAGATATTTTGAAAATCTCTAAACATTATTCAATCCAACTATGTGGCAAACTATCGAATGCTTTTTTATAATCTATCCAAGCAATTGATAGAATTTTGTGTCTATTAGGACAATCTTCCAGTATCATTTTGTTAACCAGAAGCTGATTCTTACAGCCAATATGAGTCTCGTTTACACCCTTTCTGCTCATTGGGAAATAGATCATTTGTTATCAGGTGGTCATATGTATATTCAGTTAGGACTGATGTTAACATTTTATTCATTGTGGTCAAGCAAGTTATCGGTCTGTAATTTTTGGGATTGTTTGTCTCATCATTCTTCGGAAGCAGGAATGTAATGCCGTTAACTAGCCATGATGGTTTCTTTTCTGGCTCCTTAACTATTTCATTGTAAAGTTGGGCTAACATCTATTAGACTATGTGAAGGCATTTATCCAAAAATTTGGTATTTTGTCTTTTCCTTGGGATTTCCATTTGCTGGTTTTTCTAAGAGCCGAACGCCACTGTTCAACTTTTATATTTTCCCATATTTGTTCCTCAAGGTGAGCTGTATCTTTCATTTGTCTGTCTATCCATGGGCCATATATATTATGAACTTTTTCTTCGGCCCAGACCTTTTCCCAGAATTCTTGCACTTCCTCCTTGGATGGTATTGATTTAGCAGTTATTGTTGACTTACCAATTTTTCTGTAGAAGTTTCTTTGGTTGTTTTTGAACATATTATTGTCCTTATAGAATCTAGATCGTTTTTCAAAGCACCTTATACGAGCAGCTTTGGCCGACACTTTTTCCTTGATTATTTCTATCAGCATGTCTATGTCACTTGTTGATTTTATACTGTATTTTCTTTTCAATTTCTAAGTTTAGTTTGTTTAACATGTTCACCTACTTTCTAGTTTGTTAAAATTTCTATGTCAGATCGGAGAATGATTATTTGGCGATTGATGTTCTCTTGCCAAGTAGATTTCTTGTGGGAATTCCTTTGTTTTTTCATTTTCACTCCACATAAGTGAGTGGTGACTTTAGCCGATGCATAATAGAGATGGTTTAAATCAGTAATGTTTAGTTTGTTTGTGATGATAATGTTTTTGAGAATTATGTTAGTCTTGTGTATTATCTTTTGGTTCTGTTTGGAGTTCTGGATCTTAGGGACAGTGTCTCGTTTCCCCATGTCAGATTCTTTCATTTTCATCCATTCGATCATAATTTCATCCTTCAAGTTGGCAAGTTCATTCTCATTCATTTCTTTATCATTTACGATCTCATTGTTTTCATTTTGAGTTTCATCTTGTGCATGCACTCCCTCCATTTTTTCGATCCTTTCTTTAATTTGTTCTGTTGTCAGTGATTCCGCCCCAACCCTGGGATTCAAAGTGTTACAATTTACCTCGTTTTCACTGACACATGTTTCATTTTCCCTTCGCTGACTTTGTGCTATAGCTTGATCTGATCAATTTCTATATCAGTTAGTAACTTTTTTTTAACAATATTTCTTCGTATATTGGCTAGTTTGTTACTGTCTATATAGCCTCTGTTTTCGGGATGTTTCTTTTTCCAGTTTTGTATTCGATCTGTATTCGACCTATTTGGTGGGTAGTACATGGCAGTGTAGAAAGCCTCAAGGACTTCTTTATTATCTTCCCTTGACCATTTATCTCTCTTTTTCTTTGGATTTCTTGGTGGTGAGCATGGAGGGCCAACAGTAGGAGTATTCCGGTTATGGGAGGTCTCTAGCTCCGAAGTGATGGGAAGGTTTGAACCATTAGCTGATTTTTCGACCCCAGTCTGGTTCCTCTCTGAGGGACGCGGCCCTTTTTGACCCGGGTGACGGCCGATCCGGTATGAGATTTTATCATTTGACATTTATTTTATTTTGTCGCGTTTTATCATTAACCGCCAAGGAGTAATCATTTCGTGTTACCACTTCTAGGACAAGTGTCAACCAAGACTAGAGGGGTCGTCCTCCCCTAGAGACACGGCTATTCCCCGCTGGCCGCCATCCCGGTTTTTCGTTGTCACGGGGTTTTCTATTTTGTTGTTTTTTAAATTGTTATTATCATGAGTGGTTCCTTAATGTGAGCATTGCGTGGCTTAAGAATGAAATTATTATTAATAATATAATATACTTTTTGCTGAAGTTGCCTGTTATTGTTGTTGGCTATGTCGGTGGTGGTGCTGGGGCTTTTTATATTGTTGGTGAGGAAGGGGGAGCCAGCAGTGCCATAGTCGTTGACATTTGACCGGGTCACTAAGTCAATCTATTTATATCTTTTGCTAGCCTCTCCCTTGTCTAGTGATACCGCCACCTTCTCCTTTCTTAAATTAACAGAAGGTAATGGGGGAATAGTGGTGGTAGCAATGAAGGAGTGGTGGCGGCGGTGATGGGATAGTGGTAGCAATGATGGATGGAGTAGTGGCGGCGGTGACTATAGTGATGGCGTTGTCGTTACTGAGTTTTGTTGAATAGACTGTGGTAGTATGCGTTTGTTTGATCTGTGTATCTATGCGGTGTGTCGTGTATGTTTAATATATGTGTTGACATATTTTTTTAATATTTGAATTAAACATTTTGAGAAAACTTGAGATACAATAATAGTAATTATTATTATTATGCTGGGATTGGTGGTGGTGGTGGTGAAATTGCCGTTATCTAGCTGTTGTATTTAGTGTACACAGAGGGATGATGGGATAGGTGGTGTATCTGGTTTGTGGTGTTGGTGAAATTGCTGTTATTTGGCTGTTCTATATAGTGTAGACAGAGGGGGTTGTCTTCCATTTATAACCATTATCTTATTTGAATATAAAATTATAATACAAAATTGAATATTTGAGCGATATAACAGGATATTATGGATCCAAATTTTCTGAGAGTTGAGTCTGGTGCTTTATGTATCATTTGTACTAAGAATTGTTATATCACAGTTGTTTTAAATATGTTAAAAATCAAAAACTTACGGGGCGATTTCATGACCTTCTATCCAACACGTGTGTCTTCTTCCCTTCTTCTTCTTCTTCTTCTTCTTCTTATTATTATTATTATTATTATTATTATTATTATTATTATTATTATTATTGTTGTTATTCCTTGAATCTCAGTCATTGATGTTGGTTAACTGGAAAGTCCGTTGGATTGAATATCAAGCCACTACCTGCAGCCTCAGATATTCAGGACGTATCGGAGGGTTCTTGCTGTTCCAAGCAAGCATGCCTTTTGAAGCGTTCCAAAAAGCGTGAGGGGCCGATTTTCTTTAACCATCCCTGGAAACTTTTGGAGATAGTCCCCAGTGCGCCTATGACAATCGGGATCACTTTGACTTCATGGCAGTTCCAAATCCTTTTCACCTCCCACTTTAGGTCCTGGTATCGGTTAATTTTCTCCCTCTCCTTCTCTTGCACTCTCGTGTCGAACGGGCAGGCCACATCCACAATCAGACACGATCTTTTTTCTTTGTCTACAACCACCAGGTCAGGTCTATTGTGTTCCAGTTTTTTGTCCGTCTGTATCCTAAAATCCCACAGCACCTTCACCTGATTGTTCTCCATCACCGCCTCTGGCCTATGCTCATACCATTTCTCAGAATGTGGTAAATTGTTTACTTTGCACAGGTGCCAGTGGATCACCCTGCCCATCACATCGTGTCTCCAGCCCTTATAGTGGGTCTGGGCTAATTGTTTACACTCGGACACAATGTGAGCCACAGTCTCCTCTCTGTCTCCACAGATCCTGCACAGTGGGCTAGCCTCCTCCTTGTAGATATGGTGCTTCAACCACTTCGTTTTGAGGGCCTGCTCCTTATAATTATTATTATTATTATATAATAATAACAGTGGGCTAGCCTCCTCCTTGTAGATATGGTGCTTCAACCACTTCGTTTTGAGGGCCTGCTCCTTATTATTATTATTATTATTATTATTATTATTATTATTATTATTATTATTATTATTATTATTATTATTATTATTATTATTGGTGAAGCCACGCTTCTTATCGACTCCAGTTTTTTTCAACGTTCTACCTCGTTTTCAACCGTTCTAAACCTTTTATTCAAGTTTTAAATTTGATAAAAGTTTAGAAGAAGTGACCCACCTAATACAGGGGTTCACTCGTAAATAATACGGCACCCCTTTACGGGGTGTCGTAGTCGTATTCGTATTTGTGTAAAAATATTTTTTTGAAAAAAAAATCAACATGGATAATACAAGAAACAGAGAGAGCGCTGTCAGACAACACAGAGAGAGGTAGACTTTATCAGCATGTCAACAAGACAGCGTTCCAACGGATGTAAATATAAACGAAAATATTACAAAGGAAAAGAAGATTGTTACAGATTTAAAATTAACAAATATTTCTAACACAAACAACACCAACAATAACACCAACAATAACACCAACAACAACACCAGCAACAACACCATCAATAACAACAGCAACAACAAAAATAATAGCGGTAAAGTCGAGAACGACAATAACAAAAATAACAGTGGTAAGGTCGAGAACGACAATAACAATGACATAACAACAGCCACAACAAAAATAATAGTAGGAACACTATCAACAAAAACAACAATAATAACAACAGCCACAATAACAGTAACAACAGCAACAGTATCAACGAAAACAACAACAACACCAACAACTGTACCAACGAAAACATCAACAATGACATCGATACCTGTAATAGCGATCTCAGCACCACCATTAAGACCAGTAGCGACAGCAATAGTAGTGCTGCTGAAAAAGGGACCACTTCTTTTGCAGGTGTCGCTCGAAATATCGAGACAGTGTTAGTCACAGAGGAGGAGATGGCAGTCGCAAGGGCCATGGTGACAAGAAGCGCCAATAGAGTCTCCCTGAAACCTCCACCCGATTTTGTCAAGGACCAGCAGCTACGGACGGTGACTTACCGCACCGTAAGCAAAATCTCACATCGGGTGGAGAGAGCCACGGAGACTCAAATCCAAAAGGCCTTGGGGTGCGTCTGGGCACGCAAAACCCACATCAGCCGAGGCAGAAAGTACGCCACAGTAGACGTACTTTCGCCACCCCCCAGGAAGCAAAGTCTCACACTTTGGAAACCTTAAAGAGTGGGGAGATAGTCTTGGTGCCCTCCTACTGCGGGCAGAAAATTGTGAGGGTCAAAGTGACCCAGGTCCCACCCGGCGTGACCATACCTTGGCTGGCCGCGTCTGTCCTTGCTGGAATCGAGAACAGGACGACCATGCTGCAAGTAGAAAAAATAGGGAGAGAGAACTGGTCAGGTATAGTCATGCAAATGCTTATACAAACTGACCAGGAATGTATCGATGCTATCCCTGATATCATAGACATCGAGGAAAGACTCCAACTCCCTATAAGTGTAGAAAGAAGGCGGCCAAAATGTTATCTCTGTGGGTCGAAGGGTCACCTCAGGGCCTTTTTCCCGCAGAATACAGCGAAGTAGAAGGCCCCTCTCCTTCCAATACCTTGTCCGTTGCTACCAAGAGTAGGGCAGGCAACAAACGCAGAAGCCCCTTCCACGGTGAGTAGGAGGGCAACGTCCGTAGCACCCGTACCAAGGCCACGGACAACTAAAGCAGCATCATCAGTGGAGGCAACACCAATAGCTACATTTGAAGTAGCTACACCAGCAACAAAATTGCCGAAGAGGGTTGCACTACCACCACCAACAACCGTGGAGAACATCCCAGATGCCACAGAATCCGACATGGAGTTTGAGGCGGGAGTGAATTGACAAACGGTCTGCCACAAAAAAAACAAAAAAGAAAAAAACCCTTAGATTCACCCTCCAAAAGCGAAGGCATACAAAGAGGGGTAAAGGCAGCAAGGAAACTTGCAGCAACACCACCACCATCACCACCACAGGCACCACTGACAACAACAACCACACCATTACCAGCATCACCAAAAACACCAACAACGCAAACACAACAAGACACACACACCTAACAGCAGCAAGAAGAAAACAGCAACAAAATCCCCCCTGTCCCCAAAAAGTACAGAGCCATAAACATGGCAAAAAAGAACTCATACAATATATAAAGCAGCACCCAGACATCACAGAAAAAAACTACTACACCCCACCAACACCAAGAACTCTCCCGACAAACATAAGCATCATTGAAATCTCAATAGAACAGTACAAACCTTTAAAACAAAAATTATCCAACTCAGTTGGAGACTTCAGAGGGTCGGTTACCAAGAGGATATACACTGACATCCTCTTGGAAACACCCATGACCAGCGAAAGGGACGGTTCTACTGTCCCTTCACCACACGATCAAGTTAAGTGACCCTTTCTCAATTGCCCCGTTTCTCATCCAACATGGCCGTACTCAGAATAGGCAGTATAAATGCACGTGGCCTGGGTCATCTTGGAAGCAGGGTCACCTGCTCAACGACCTCAGGTCACTAAACATAGATGTGGTGGCCATCAGTGAGACCAGAATCTCTGAAGCACAAGCCTTCGCACCGATATTCGGCGGCTACGATGTATACGCATCTTCCAGCCGTCCTGGATCGGGGGGAGGGCTTGCCATCCTTTTTCGGAGAGGCTTGGATCTCGCCATACGGGCCATTTCCTAGACCCAGAAAGTAAGTCGGTGGTGCTGGACGTGACCGGCAGCGAAGGCAATGATTTCAGGCTAGTAGCCGTCTACGCCCCAACAGGGACAGGACGGCCAGATTTCTTCAGACGTCTAGAGACCTTTCTTGGAACTTCCCGCTCTTTAGTGTTAGTGGGCGACTGGAACGGTATCTTGGATGCACGCTGGGATTGTGTGGGTCTAGTGAATAGGGGAGGAGAGCCTTACCAACCTGCTCAGACGTTTTGAACTGTCTAACAGGTATCGACTGGATCACCCGAATGTGCCAATGTGGACATGAACAAACCACATCGGGTCATCCAGATCGTATCTCGAAAGGGCATTCTGCAGAAGAACTAGATAAGGCTAGTATAAGTTTTCCACAATTTAAAATAGTCGACTACACAGACCACAAATTTGTGATCTGTGAGATCGACATAGACAGACTTCATAGAAAAGGGCCTGGTTACTGGAAGCTGACCGCGTCTTTCCCGGCGCGCAAAGCCTACAGAGACCGGATTAGTGTATTAGTTAAGCGGGCGTTGACGGGAGCGGTCGTTAACAACAGGTGGTGGTTCGCCCTGGAAAGCGCAATTAAAGTAGAGTCGATTAGGTTTAGCAAAGGACTAGTGATAGAGGAAAATAGAGTAGAGGGAGAGCTAGTCAGAAAGCTAGAAAAGGCGTTTAGGACAGGCATCGCAACCGACGTGCTTGCGGCGAGATTGGCACTCGACCAATTCTTCAACGCAAAACACGAAGGCTGTGTTGTCAGAGCTAGAGCGCGTGCTCTGAAACACGAGGGGACAAAAGCCGTCCAATGGGCCCGGGTGGCAGAGGCGCGACGTGTCAACAAACCCACAATTCGGTCTTTGTCTCACCAAAACGGGTGCGTGATGCTCGAACTCGAGCGGATGTGTGAAGCTTTTCAGCAGCACTTTGCTGAACTTTTCGGGAACAGCGGCGGCCCGGATCGGGGCATGGACTTCAGTCCATACCTCGACGGACTGCTTCGGCTCTCGACGACTGCAGCACAGTGTTGCGTAAAGCCAATAACAGCCGGTGAAATACGGGAAGCGATGGCTAACTGCACCAGGGGTAAATCGCCAGGTTTGGATGGTCTACCCAACGAGCTTTATGCATTTTTGCCAGACTTGTTCGGTGACCTCTTGGCTGACGTCTACTGCAACTGGCAGCAGAATGGGAGCATTCCCAGTTTTGTGAGCCGGAGAGCAGTGGCGCTGCGGAGAAAAGACCCGAACAAGGGGGATGTTATCGAAAATTTCAGGCCCATAACCCTGCTAAACGCAGAGTTCAAGGTTTTGGCCAAGGTGTTAGGAACGAATTTGGCGCTTGTCGTCAAGGGTCTGGTGGGAGAGGCGCAGGCATGCGCCATTCCGGACAGATCTATACACGACAACCTCCACCTCATGCGATAAATCATAGAGAGGGTGGTTAAGGAACCTGGCACGGATGGGGCCCTGATCAACTTGGATCAATCCAAAGCATTCGATAGGGTCGACCATCGGTACCTGGCGGCGGTTCTCGAGGCAGCTAGTTTCGGGCCCGTTTTCAGCAGTTGGATCGCAGCAATATACAGCGACATCTGTTCAGTTGTGAGGGTGAACGGTCACCTGTCACAGCCGTTCAGCATCATGCTTTCAGTCCGCCAGGGTTGTCCCCTCTCGTCCCTCTTGTACGTATTGGCTCTCGAGCCGTTACTGCACAAACTGGGAGCGATGAGGGGCGTCCCACACGACCTAGGATTACGAACAAGGAATACGAAGCGGTGACAAGAGCAAAGATAAACCAGGAAAAGTCGGTGGGCTTGCAGCTCGACACCTGGAGAGGCAAGTCCATGCCGTCCGACAGCACGTGGGGGTTTGACGGACGGAACGGTTAAATTGCTCGGTTTCTGGTTCGGACCGGACCTCCAGATGGAGAAAAACTGGAACGAGGTGACGAGTAGGGTGGCCTCCCTCACCCAGAAATGGGCCGAGAGGAAGCTGGCCTTGAAAGGCCGGGCGGAGGTGGCGAATGCGTACATCGCATTCGTCATCTGCTACCGCCTCACCGTCGTCCCTTGCTCCAGCCCAACTCTCACCAAAATGGAGCGCCTCCTCTTCCGCTTTTCGTTGAAGGGACGCGCTCCCATGGTCAGACGATGCATCTGCTGTAAACACCCGCTGCGTGGAGGACTGGGCATGCCATGGCTGATGATGCGCAAACATGCGCTGAGGCTGCGACATCTCTGGTGCTTCCTTGACGGTGAACAGGTGTGGTCGCCGTTCGCCAGGCACGTTTTCCCACAGCTCGTCTCCTTGACGGAGCTGCAGTCCTGGCTCAGAAAAAGACCGAGGGATAGCGCTTGGAAACTGGAATGTCTCCAGGTGCTCACCGCCCTCTGCCAGCTGGGCACCAGTATCGGCGTATTATCCACCTCGGAGTTCTATAGAGGACTAGTGGAGGGGAAGAGTGACGACGTTCTTGGAGAGATCCTGGGCGTCGAAGAAGATCAGCTGTTTGCTCTCTTCCGGAGAACTTTCAGCCCAGGGCCTAAATCCCTGGCCTGGCAGTGTTACCGGGGAGCGCTGCCGGTTCGAGATAAGCTCTACAGGCACGGAAATGCCGTCAGCCGAGTCTGTCCGATATGCGCGCAGAGCGACGAAACCGTCGTGCACGCACTCGTTCAGTGCCCGAGCATTGCTGACTTGTGGAGCTATGTCGAACAGTTGCTGTCGCGTGTGGGACAGATCCGGTTATCGACTGAGTCCATTGTGCAGATGGTCACGCCGTCTTACTTCGAGGAAGAAGGGCAGGCGGTTTTCATCCGCCTGGTGGCCATGGCGAAAGAGATTGTGTGGTGGACAAGGTTAAAAGGGTTAAAGACAGACACCTTCCTCTTCGGCGAATCCCTAATTAACTTTTTCAAGTTTCACTTGAAGAGGAAAATCAAGGTGGAGAGGCAAGTGCTGCCTTCTAGCTAGATTGTTGAAAGGTGGTTGAATGTAGCGAGAATGGTCCGAGTGAACGGGACCGCTCTGAATATACGTCTGTAGTTTGAGAAATGGAAAAATTGAGAGAGAGCGCTTGCCCTGGTGGTTAGGGTGGCCTTGGTCTTTTGTGTGGTTTTCGCCACAAGTAACCCTCGGAGGTTTCCCCCCTATCGGGGAATTTTTCATTGTTTCAATTTTCATTTTTATTGTTTATATATATATATGTTTCTATGTCCTTTTTTTTTCTTTTCTTATATAAATAATAAAAACATTTACACGCACAAAATCCACATCGTACAGTCCTGTACCGTCCTGTGCCGTCTGTAATGTTTTAGTTGATGTCAGCCCTTCTGGCCAATAAAGAAATCATTATTATTATTATTGAATGCCATGGTTGACGGAGGCTCGGCTTTGTAAAGTATTGTACATTTTAACCGCTATAACAATTGTAAATTGTTTAAAACTTTAACCAAACTGTAGACAAAAACACCCCCCTCCTCGTTAGAGGGGTCTTTCTGCCCGATAATTGGCCCTTCGGGGTTAAATAACCGCTTATTGGGGTTTTGTGCCCAATATTTATTTTAAACCAAAAAAAAACATGGCTACAAAAAATAATTCTCACAAGTCACTCGCACTCATTCCGTCTTCTTCTTCCTCAATGGTCACTACACCAGAGAGAAGATTGTCTCTCTCCCCCCTTCTCTAAATGTGTCTCTCTCCCTCCCTTCTCTTTCGCAAGCGACGCCAGTAAAAAAAAATAGTTTCCAAAATCACGTGCAAAGCGTGCAAGATTTCTCCACGACGACGACGACAACGACGAAAAAGGTGTGCGGTAAATACTAAAACATATTTCATTCGTCTGACGTCATGAATAATAGTAGTAGCAGCCGTAATAACAGCAGCAGCAGCAACAGTCACAGGGAAAACAACAGTAGCAGCGGCAACAGCGCCAGCAGCAGCATAAACAACAACAGCATTAGCAGCAACAGCAACAACAACAGCAGCAGCAGCAGCAACAACAACAACAACCACAGCAACAGCGGCGGCGGCATCGTAGTACCAGCAGCAACAACAAAAGTAACAGCAGCTCTGACGACGACAACAACAACAACAAAGAAAAATCAATCTCGTTTGCATGTATCGCAAAGAACCTGGAAACCATCCTTATAACAAATGAGCAATTACAGGAAGCAAAGAAGATGGTGACGAAAACCGGACACCGAGCAATCTGCAAGGCAGCCGAAAAATCTTTCGAAACCCAACAGCACTGTACGGTCACGTACCGTACAGTAAGCACAAAATCCCGTAGGGTTGAAAAGGCCACAGAGGCCCAAATACAAAAAGCCTTAGGGTCTGTGTGGCAGCGGAAAACGCATATCACCCGAGGCAAAAAATATGCCACCGTGGACGTGCTTTTTGCCACACTCCAGGAGGCAAAGGCTCAATCCTTAGTGACCCTAAGGAGCGAGGAAATGGTGTTGGTGCCCTCCTGCTGCGGACAAAAAGTTGTGACGGTCAAACTGACCCATGCCCCCCCCCCCCGGGACGGCCCCTTCTGGGCTGGCCGCGTCTGTCCTCGTCGGAATCGAGGACAAAACAACTGTACTGCAAGTACAGAAAAGAGTAAGATAAGATTAGGTCGGCACCTCCATTGAGATGTTAATCCAAACCAACCAGGAGTGCATCGAAGCTATCCTGGATGTGATAGACTTCGATAACGGCACTCAACTGCCCATAAGTGTTGAGCGCAAACGCCCGAAATGCTTTCGCTGTGGATCGAAGACTCACCTCAGGGTCTTCTGCAACGAGAAAACCCAGAGAAAGGAGAAAACCCCCCTCCTTCCGAAACTGGCTCCACTGCTACCAGCAACAGGACAAACGGCAACCAGGAACGATAGGTCCGTGACACCCATACCCACGCCACGGAAATCAAAATCAGCAGCAGCAGTGGAAGTATTAACAACAACAACAGCAATATCCAACTGCAGCTGCAACAGAGACTCCACTGCAAACATCACCAACAACAATAAGTGAAAGAGTGGAGCTGGTATCCCTCCCCGATCTCACAGAATCGGACATGGAGTGTGAGGTGGGAGAGGGATGTCAAAAGGTCACAAGTAGGCACAAACGCAGAAGCAGCGCATCGTCGCCTTCGAAAAGGGAGGAAAGAAACGAAAAAAGGGTAAAGGCTACTGCAAAAAGATTTACAGCAGCAACACCAGCAACACCATCACCACCCATACTAGCACCACCATCACCACCGGCGGCAACCCCACCGCCAACAACAACAACACCTTCAACACCACCACCACAAGCACCAACATCGCAAACACAACAAAACACACACACCCAGCAACAACGACAAGAAAATAGCAGAACCACACCCCACCCCCAGAAAAAACAAATGCACAGCAATAAATACACACAAGAAATTAATGACTTACATAATTGAACACACACACATTTCACAGCATGACTACATAATACCAGCACCAATCAAAACACCAACGAATATAAGACTGTTAAAAATAGTACAGAAACAATACACAAACATTAAAACGAAATTCCCCAACGTAGTTGGTGATTTCAGAGACCTAAGAGGGACACTCAACCGGAGGGTATATTCGGATATATTCACAGAAGAGCCGACGACCAGCCGAAGGGGCGATTCAACGGTCCCTTCACCAGACGATCAAGTGAAAAGGGATGGTGAAAACATCCTTCCTCTGCGAGAAGAAGTAAGGTAAGTGGTCTTTCCCATCTTTTCCACTCCAATTCAACATGACCTCACTCAGAATAGGCAGCATAAATGCGCGTGGCTTGGGGTCGTCATGAAAGCAGGGCCACCTGCTCAACGACCTCAGGTCACTAAATATAGATGTAGTGGTCATCAGCGAGACCAGAATCTCCGAAGCACGGGCCTTTGCACCGATCTTCGGCGGCTACGATGTGTACGCATTTCCCAGCCGTCCGGGATCGGGGGAGGAGTTGCTGTGCTTTTTCGGAGAGGTTTGGATCTCGCCATACGGGCCATCTTCCTGAACCCAGAAGGTAAGTTGGTGGTGCAGGACGTGACCAGCGGAGACGGGCAAGCTTTCAGGCTAGTGGCCATCTATGCCCCGACAGGAGCAGGGCGGCCTGATTTCTTCCGGCGTCTGGAGACATTTCTAGGAACGTCCCGCAATTTAGTGTCAGTGGGCGACTGGAAAAGGGTCTTAGATGCACGATGGGACTGTGTGGGATTAGCGGATAGTGGAGGAGGTTGCAAGAGCCTCACCAACCTGCTCAGGCGTTTTGAACTGTCTGACAGGTACCTATTGGATTTCCAGAGTGTGCCAATGTGGACTTGGACAAATCGCATAGCTCATCCAGATCATATCTAGATAGAGTATTTTGTAGGGAAATAGATAGGTCTAGCATAAGCTGTCCACAATTCAAGATAGTCAGCTACACGGACCACAAATTCGTGATCTGTGTGCTTGACTTAGATAGGCTTCATAGACGAGGACCCGGCTACTGGAAGCTAAACGCTTTCTTACCAGCGCGCAAGGCCTACAGAGAACGGATTAACGAACTAGTTAAGCGAGCGTTGACGGGGGCCATCGTCAACAACAAGTGGTGGTTTGCTCTGAAAAGAGCGATTAGAATAGTGTCCATTAGGTTTAGTAAGGCTTTAGCTATAGAGAAAAATAGAGCAGAGGGAGAACTAGTTAGAAAATTAGACGAGGCGCTTAGCAAAGGCATCGCGACCGACGTACTTGCGGCGAAATTGGCCCTTGACCAATTATTCAATGCAAAGCACGAAGGCTGCGTTGTCAGAGCTACGGTGCGTGCTCTGACACGAGGGGACGAAAGCCGTTCAATGAGCCCGAGTGGCGGAGGCGCGTAGTGGCAACAAAGCCACGATCCGGTCCTTGGTGGACCACGACGGGCACATGCTATTCGATCCCGGGCAAATGTGTGAAGCTTTTCAGCGACACTTCGCACAGATGTTCGGGGGCAGTGGCGGGCCAGATGGACTTTAGTGTCTACCTCGACAGACTGCCGCAGCTCTCGGCCACTGAGGCGGAGTGTTGCCAAAAGCCGCTGAAGTACGGGAGGCAATGACTGGCTGCACAAGGGGTAAATCGCCTAGTGTGGATGGTCTGCCCTATGAACTTTACGTACAAATGCCAGACTTGTTCGGAGGCCTCTGGGCGGACGTCTATTGCAACTTGCATCAGAACGGGAGAATTCCCAGCTCTGTGTGCCGAGGAGCGGTGGCATGTCTGAGAAAGGATCCGAACAAGGGGGATAACATAGATAATTTCAGGCCCATAACTCTGCTAAACACAGAGTTCAAGATTTAGCCAAGGTGCTAGCAAAGAGGTTGGCGCTTGTCGTTGGTGGTCTGGTGGGAGAGGCGCAAACATGCGCCATTCCCGACAGATCCATCCACGATAACCTCCAACTCATGCGATACATCGTAGAGAGGGTAGCTAGGGAGCTTGGAACGGGTGGGTCCTTGATCAATTTAGATCAGTCGAAAGCTTTCGATAGGGTCGACCATCGTTACCTAGCCGCAGTCCTGAGGGCGGCTGGCTTTGGGCCTGTTTCAGAGGCTGGATCGCTGCCATGCACAGCGACATCTGCTCTGTGGTGAGAGTGAACGGTCACCTGTCGGAACCGTTGAACATCATGCGCTCGGTCCGCCAAGGATGTGCCCTCTCGTCCCTCTTGTACGTATTGACTCTCGAGCCATTACTGCACAAACTGGAGACGTAGGTGGGTGCCGCGAGAACTAGGATGCGGAAGATCCGTGTCAGCATATGCAGCCGATGTCACCGTAGTGGTGTAGAACGCCAAACACATCGAGGCGATCGGCACTACACTAAGAGAAACCGAAGCGGTGACAGGAGCAATGATCAACCAGGAAAAGTCAGTGGGCCTGCAGCTCGGCACCTGGAGAGGCAGTTCCATGCCGTCCAACAGCGTCGTCGGGCGCTGGATGGACGGGCCAGTTAAATTGCTAGGGGTCTGGTTTGGTCCGGATCTCCAGACGGACAAAAACTGGGACGAGGTGACGAGCAGGGTGGCTTCTCGTACCCAGAAATGGGCTGAGAGGAAGCTATCCCTGAAAGGTCGAGCGGAGGTGGCTAACGCGTATATCGCGTCCGTCATCTAATACCGCCTGACCGTCGTACCTTGTCTTAAGCCCCACCTGACTGCGCTGGATCGTTTGCTCTTTCGCTTTTTGTGGAAGGGACGCGCTCCGATGGTCAGGCGGTCCATCTGCTGTCAACACCCGCTACGTGGAGGGCTGGGAATGCCGTGGCCGATGATGCGCAGACACGCGCTCAGGCTACGACATCTCCACCTCTTCCTCGACGGTGATCAGGTGTGGTCTCAATTTGCTAGACGCGTCTTTCCCAAGCTCGTCTCATTGACGGAGCTGCAGTCCTGGGTCAAGCGAAGACCGAGCGGGAGCCCTTGGAGACTGGAATGTCTTCAGGCGGTCACAGCCCTCGACCAATCGGGCAATGTGATCGGTGGAAACTCCACCTTGGCGTTCTATAGAGGATTAGTGGAGGGGAAGAGCGACGACGTACTTGGGGAAACTCTAGGCGTCGACGAAAATCAACTAGCCAATCTCTTCGGAAGAACTTTCGGGCCGGGGCCTATGGAAACATCCAGAAATCCCTGGCCTGGCAGTGCTACCGAGGAGTTTGTCAGTTCGGGATAAACCCTACAGGCATGGAGGTGCCGTCATCCGGGCATGTCCAAGATGCGCGCAGGGCGACGAAACCGTCCTGCACGCACTCGTCCAGTGTCCGAGCATTGCTTACTTGTGTTTTTATGTCGAACACCTGCTGTCGCGTGTAGGACAGATCCAGCTATCAGCTGAGTTCATAGTGAGAATTGTCCCGCCCTCTTCCTTTAGCCGGGAAGGGCAAGCAGTTTTTATCTGTCTGGTGGCTACGGCGAAAGAGATAGTATGGTGGACACGTTTGAAAGGGATGAAGACGAGCACTTACCTCTTCGGTGATGCTCTGATTAACTTTTTCAAATTTCATTTAAAAAGGTATATCAGGGTAGAAAGGGAAGTGCTCTCTTCCCAGCATTTTGTTGAAAGATGGGAAGAGAGGCAAGAATGGTCCGAGTGAATGAGCTTACTCTGAGTATGTGTCTGTAAATTAAAGGTGGTAACAGGGAGAGGGCACTTGCCCTGGTGGTCAGGGTCACTGTGGCTTTTTCCTGGGCTTTCTCCACGAATGTCGCTCGGAAGTCTCCCCCCTATTGGGGAATTTTTTCATTGTTCTATTATTACATCCTCTGTTTCTTGTTTTTTACACGCAGAAATGCCCATTTGAACCGTCCTGTATTGTCCTGTACCGTCCTTAATGTCTACTTTATGTAGACCCTTGTGGTTAATAAAGAAAGCATTATTATTATTATCATAGAGAGGGTGGTTAAGGAACCTGGCAAGGGTGGGGCCCTGATCAACTTGGATCAATCCAAAGCATTCGATAGGGTCGACCGTCGGTACCTGGCGGCGGTCCTCGAGGCAGCCGGTTTCGGGCCCGTTTTCAGGCGTTGGATCGCAGCAATGTACAGCGACATCTGCTCAGTTGTGAGGGTGAACGGTCACCTGTCGCAGCCGTTCAGCATCATGCGCTCAGTCCGCCAGGGTTGTCCCCTCTCGTCCGTCTTATACGTATTGGTTCTTGAGCCGTTACTGCACAAACTGGGGGCGATTAGGGGCGTCCCACGCGAACTAGGATGCGGGAAATCCGAGTCGGCTTACGCTGTCGACGTCACCGTGGTGGTGTCGAGCACCAGACACGTCCAGATGCTCGGCACCGCTCTCAAGGAATATGAAACGGTGACAGGAGCAAAGATAAACCAGGAAATGTCGGTGGGCTTGCAGCTAGGCACCTGGAGAGGCAAGTCCAAGCCGTCCGACAGCGTCGTGGGGCGTTGGACGGACGGACCGGTTAAATTGCTCAGGGTCTGGTTCGGACAGGACCTCCTGATGGAGAAAAACTGGAACGAGGTGACGAGCAGGGTGGCCTCCCTCACCCAGAAATGGGCTAAGAGGAAGCTGTCCCTGAAAGGCCGGGCGGAAGTGGCGAATGCGTACATCGCATCCGTCATCTGCTACCGCCTCACCGTAGTCCCTTGCTCCAGCCCAACTCTCACCAAAATGGAGCGCCTCCTCTTCCGCTTTTTGTGTATGGGACACGCTCCCATGTTCAGACGATCCATCTGCTGTCAACACCCGTTGCGTGGAGGACTGGGCATGCCATGGCTGATGATGCGCAAACATGCGCTGAGGCTGCGACATCTCTGGTGCTTCCTTGATGGTGAACGGGTGTGGTCGCCGTTCGCCAGGCACATTTTCCCACAGCTCGTCTCCTTGACGGAGCTGCAGTCCTGGGTCAGAAAAAGACCGAGGGATAGTGCTTGGAAACTGGAATGTCTCCAGGCGCTCACTGCCCTCTCCCAGTTGTGCACCAGTATCGGTGGAACATCCACCTCGGCGTTCTATAGAGGACTAGTGGAGGGGAAGAGCGACGACGTTCTCGGAGAGATCCTGGGCGTCGAAGAAGATAAGCTGCTTGCTCTCTTTCGGAAAACTTCCAGCCCAGGGCCTATGGATAACTTCCAAAAATACCTGGCCTGGCAGTGTTACCGGGGAGCGCTCCCGGTTCGAGATAAGCTCTACAGGCACAGAAGTGCCGTCAGCCGAGCCTGTCCGAGATGCGCGCATAGCGACGAAACCGTTGTGCACGCACTCGTTCAGTGCCCGAGCATTGCTGACTTGTGGAGCTATGTCGAACAGTTGCTGTCACGTGTGGGACTGATCCGGTTGTCGACTGAGTCCATTGTGCAGATGGTCTCGCCGTCTTCCTTTGAGGAGGAAGGGCAGGCGGTTTTCATCTGCCTGGTGGCCATGGCGAAAGAGATTGTGTGGTGGACAAGGTTAAAAGGATTAAAGAGAAACACTTTCCTCTTCGGCGAATCCCGGATTAACTTTTTCAAGTTTCACTTGAAGAGGAAAATCAGGGTGGAGAGGCAAGTGCTGCTTTCTAGCAAGTTTGTTGAAAGGTGGGTGAATGTAGCGAGAATGGTCCGAGTGAACAGGACCACTCTGAATATATGTCAGTAGTTTGAGAGATGGCGCTTGCCCTGGTAGTCAGGGTGGCCGTGGTCTTTTGTGTGGTTTTCGCCACGAGTAACCCTCGGAGGTTTCCCTCCTATTGGGGAATTTTTCATTGTTTCAATTTTTATTTTATTGTTTATATATATATATATGTTTTATGTCTTTTTTCTTTTCTTATATAAACAATAAAAATATTTACACGCACAAAACCCACATCGTACCGTCCTGTTCCGTCTGTGATGTTTTTCTTGATGTCAGCCCTTGGGCCAATAAAGAAATCATTATTATTATTATTATTATTATTATTATTATTATTATTATTATTATTATTATTATTATTATTTTTATTATTATTATTACAGTTGCATTTATCTTGCTTTATGTTCATACGAGTTATCACCAAGTCACAACCAGTGACCTCAAGAGACAACAAGGTCCGCCATGTTCAAGAAAGAACATACATACTCACACATGCATCTTTAGTGTTTAGACTTGTGATGTACTTATATTGACAGAATCTTCCTTAGTATATGGGCAGTTCCCATTAGTACTATCTTTTGTATTTCTTCTATACGCGGGTTTCCTGGGATTTGCGATAAGTAGTCATTAGACCCCTTAGGTATCATTCCCAGAGCGCCTACAACCACTGGTATTGTTTTAGTTCTCAATTTCCACATTTTTCAAATTTCTATCTCCAGGTCCTTATACTGGCTCAATTTTTCAAATGTTTTTATAGATAAATTCTTGTCTATTGGAACAGACATATCAATTAGCAGGCATACCCTCTTTTTAAAGTCCTTCGATATTATATCAGGTCTATTTGCATCTATTTTTCGGTCTGTTTGGATGCTAAAGTTCCACAAGATTGAGATGTGATCTTTTTCAAGTATGGGTGGTCGTTGATGCTCCCACCAATTCTTTTGATGGGGCAGGTCAAAATGCTTACACATTATCCAATGTATGTATTGTGCAGCTCTGTCATGCCTTATTATTATTATTATTATTATTATTATTATTATTATTATTATTATTATTATTATTATTATTATCGTTATTATTAAAATCAAAATAAGAAGAATAAATTGAATTTAGAATAGCAGATGTCTATACAACATAGTTTGCTTTTCTTCTTCTAATATA
The DNA here is from genome assembly GCA_964016885.1 of Eledone cirrhosa. Taxonomy (NCBI): domain Eukaryota; kingdom Metazoa; phylum Mollusca; class Cephalopoda; order Octopoda; family Eledonidae; genus Eledone; species Eledone cirrhosa. Next base: position 113,389,218 of record OZ024740.1, read on the forward strand.
TAAGGAACAATTTAATTCCCGAGCAACACCGGGTGCCACTGCTAGTTTTCTTATAAATTCTTTATAAGGACGAATGCTATAATTCAGTGCCCGTGCATTACATATTGTTTCAAACAACTACCAGCCGGCGTTGGACAGACCCGGTTATCAACTCTGTGTATTACGCAATTCGAACCTCCACCTTCCTTTAGAACGAACATGTGGCAGATTGTCCTCTGTTTGATAGCTATGGTGAAGAAAGCTGCATGCTGGACACGTCTTAAATGAATGAGGGCTCGGATCTTCCTCTACGGTCAACATTTTATCAATGACTTCAAATTTCTCTTGAGGAGGAAGCTGTTAGTAAAGTTGGAAGCCTTGCCTTCTAGTGTGATTTACGAAAATGGGTGATAGCGGTGAGATTGACGAGGTTGAATGGACCTACACTGACTATGTTTTTTGAAGCATGGATGAGGAGTCTGGAAGAGAGAGAGAGAGAGAGAGAGAGAGAGAGAGAGAGAGAGAGAGAGAGAGAGAGAGAGAGAGAGAGAGAGAGAGAGAGAGAGAGAAAGAGAGAGAGAGCACTTCTAATGCCCATGTGACAACAGAGTAATACAGGGTTTTGTGTGCTGTTCTCCCAGGAATTAACATAAAGGTTGGCTCCCTCACTATTCAGAAACTGGTTCTTATTGGAATTCTCATTTTTATTGATTTCTATTGTTATGTATATTTATAACAATTTTTATTATTGTTATTCCCACTGTTTTCTCTGAAGTAATATCCACTTTATTTCATTCAATGTGAACACAGCTATGTTGTTTTTTTACCTTGTTTTGTCACTCATTGACTTGTGCCCTTGTTACCAATAACAGTGCCCAAATTTCTACCATCACTAAAACTGCCAAAATCCTTGAGCCTCTGAGATGAAGGACTCTTCTGAGTCCAATTAACGCTTCACGAAGCAACTGATTACTAAAAGATCTCACAAAAAACAACTTATCATTATTGTTGTTGTTGTTCAGTCTCTGGAGACGTGTTACAGATCGGTGGAATAAGTTCATTGTTTGTTAATGCGTTTTAAACATTTTTGTATGAAGATTATATATCGATTTGAAGCTAAACTCCACTAACACCACGACCGTCAACACAACGACATCTACGACAACCAGCACAACCGACACTACAAAGATTTACCACAACTAGAAAATATACCCAACAACAGCAAGCAACAACACGGAAACTTCGTGCTACTGAGGAGGGCCAACGAAGAATTGATGGCCCTCATTGTCCGAAATGAGGATATTGGGAGGCCACTTTTGGCTCCTTCATGTTTAAAGTACCACAGAATGTAATGATGGAGTGTGCGTATGTCTCTTGAGACATGCAAAACGATTAGACAGTGCTTTCCCTACAACATGGAAACCACTAATGTAAAAGCCACCGCTAGGCCTTTGAAGGGATTTCCAAAGGAAGCCCAACTAAATTTAGGTAGTCGAACCATCCGACCTCCAAAAGCACCGGAAGGGTAATAGTTCTCTTTTCAGTTAACATGGGCATTTTAAGAGTAGGGTGCGTAAGGGTACGTGGCCTGTGGTCGTCATGGAAGCAAACACTGTTTCCATATTATAGTAGCAATGCAATGAGATTATTTCCCAAGGAAAGAAAGAGTTTTAAATTTCATATTATTAATGATCATGGTTAAAACCATCTCCTTCTTCTTAATATTGACACTCCGTTTGGTACCTTATTGATTGCACTTTAAGTTACACAAATGGCAGAGTGCTTTACGTCTGTTTGCGACTAAAGTCGATAGCTTATGTGATTAAGCAACTTTTCTTTACTTGAATAATAATAATAATAATAATAATGATAATAATAATAATAATAATAATAATAATAATAATAATAATAATAATGTCACTGGTTGTGACTTGGTGATAACTCGTATAAACATAAAGCAAGATAAATGCAAATAATAATAATAATAATAATAATAATAATAATAAGGGAAGAAGACGCACGAGGTGGTAGAAGGTCATGAAATCGCTCCCGTAAGTTTTTGATTTTTAACATATTTAAATCAATTGTGAAATCACAATTCTTAGTACAAATGTTGCATAAACCACCGAATGAAGTCCCATAAAATTTCGGATCCATATTATATTGTTATATCGCTCAAATGTTCAATTTTGTATTATATATTTTGTATTCAAAAAAAGAAAATGGTTATAAATGGAAGAAAACACCCTCTGTCTACACTATATAGAACAGCCAAATAACAGCAATTTCACCAACACCAGAAACTTGATACACCACCTATCCCATCACACTAAATATAACAGCCAGATAACGGCAATTTCACCACCACCACCATCAATCCCGGCATGATAATAATAATTACTATTATTATTGTCTCAAATTTTAACAAAATGTTTAATTCCAATTTTACGGGAATATGTCAACACAATATATATTAAACATACGAACACAAATTCATAGATACTACATATCACAAAACCCAGTAACCACAACGCCACCGCCACCACCACCCCATCCATCATCTTGCTACCACTATCCCATCGCCGCCGCCACCACTCCTTCATTGCTACCACCACTATTCCCCTGTTAACTTGAGAGAGAAAGGGGAAGGTGGCGGTATCACTAGACAAGGGAGAGGCTAGCAAAAGATATAAATAGATTGACTTAGTGACCTGGCCACCGGCCAAACGTCAACATCAACAACTATGGGACTGCTGGCTCACCCCTTCCTCACCAACAATATAAAAAGCCCCGGCACCACCACCGACGTAGCCAACAACAATAACAGGCAACTACAGCAAAAAGTATATTATATTATTGTAATGCACTGGGTGATTGCTGGCCTTGTGCCTGGAGTGGAGACAATTATTAATAATTTCATTCTTAAGCCACGCAATGCTCACATTAAGGAACCACTCATGATAATAACAATTTAAAAAAAAAAAAAAAAAAAAAAGAAAACCCCGTGACCAAGAAATACCGGGATGGCGGCCGGCGGGGAATAGCCGTGTCTCTAGGGGAGAACGACCCCTCTAGTCTTGGTTGACACTCGTTCTAGAAGTGGTAACACGAAATGCTTACCCCTTGGCGGATAAGGATAAAACGCGACAAAATAAAGTAAATGTCTAATGATAAAATCTCATACCGGATCGGCCGTCACCCGGGTAAAAAAGGGCCGCGTCCCTCAGAGAGGAACCAGACTGGGGTCGAAAAATCAGCTAATGGTTCAAACCTTCCCATCACTTCGGAGCTGGAGACCTCCCATAACCGGAATACTCCTACTGTTGGCCCTCCATGCTCACCACCAAGAAATCCAAAGAAAAAGAGAGAAAAATGGTCAAGGGAAGATAATAAAGAAGTCCTTGAGGCTTTCTACACTGACATGTACTACCCATCAAATACATCGAATACAGAACAGACATATATCAACTGGAAAAAGAAACATCCCGAAAACAGAGACTATATTGACAGTAACAAACTAGCCAATATACGAAGAAATGTAAGAAAAAAGTTACTAACTGATATAGAAATTGATCAGATCAAGCTATTAGCACAAAGTCAGCGAAGGGAAAATGAAACATGTGTCAGTGAAAACGAGGTAAACTGTAACACTTCGAACCCCAGGGTTGGGGCGGAATCACTGGCAACAGAACAAATTAAAGAAAGGATCGAAAAAGTGGAGGGAGTGCATGCTCAGGATGAAACTCCAAATGAAAATAATGATATCGTAAATGATAAAGAAATGAATGAGAATGAACTTGCCAACTTGAAGGATGAAATTATGATCGAATGGATGAAAATGAAAGAATCTGACATGGGGCAACGAGACACCCTCCCTAAGATCCAGAACTCCAAACAGAACCAAAAGATAATACACAAGACTAACATAATTCTCAAAAACATTATCATCACAAACAAACTAAACATTACTGATTTAAATCATCTCTATTATGCATCGGCTAAAGTCACCACTCACTTATGTGGAGTGAAGATGAAAAAACAAAGGAATTCCCACAAGAAATCTACTTGGCAAGAGAACATCAATCGCCAAATAAACATTCTCCGATCTGACATAGAAATTTTAACAAACTATAATGTAGGTGAACATGTTAAACAAACTAAACTTAGAAAATTGAAAAAAAAGTACAGTATAAAATCAACATGTGACATAGACATGCTGATAGAAATAATCAAGCAAAAAGTGTCGGCCAAAGCTGCTCGTATAAGGTGCTTTGAAAAACGATCTAGATTCTATAAGGACAATAATATGTTAAAAAACAACCAAAGAAACTTCTACAGAAAAATTGGTAAGTCAACAATAACTGCTAAATCAGTACCACCCAAGGAGGAAGTGCAAGAATTCTGGGAAAAGATCTGGGCCGAAGAAAAAGTTCATAACATACATGCCCCATGGATAGACAGACAGATGAAAGATACAGCTCACCTTGAGGAACAAATATGGGAAAATATAACAGTTGAACAGTTGCGCTTGGCTCTAAGAAAAACCAGCAAATGGAAATCCCCAGGAAAAGACAAAACACAAAACTTTTGGATAAATGCCTTCACAGAGTCTCATGAGCTGTTAGCCCAAATTTACAATGAAATAGTTAAGGAGCCAGAAAAGAAACCATCATGGCTAGTTAACGGCATTACATTCCTGCTTCCGAAGAATGATGAGACAAACAATCCCAAAAATTACAGACCGATAACTTGCTTGACCACAATGTATAAAATGTTAACATCAGTCCTAACTGAATACACATATGACCACCTGATAACAAATGACCTATTTCCCATTGAGGAGAATGGGTGTAAACGAGGCTCATATGGCTGTAAGGATCAGCTTCTGGTTCACAAAATGATACTGGAAGATTGTCATAATAGACACAAAATTCTATCGATTGCTTGGATAGATTATAAAAAAGCATTCGATAGTTTGCCGCACAGTTGGATTGAAAAATGTTTAGAGATTTTCAAAATATCCCCCGTTGTCAGGAGGTTTTTGTCATTCAGTATGAAGACATGGAAAACGACACTCCTTTTGAATAGTGAAACAAAATCACTGGAAGCTGGAGAAGTTAATATTAATTGTGGAATTTTTCAGGGTGACTCTTTATCACCGCTTTTATTCTGCATCGCACTTATACCATTAAGTAAAATGGTCAATGAAACAAAACATGGATATAAAGTCTATGACAAAACCATTAATCACCTGTTCTACATGGATGACCTGAAACTATTTACAAAAAAATGATGAACAATTGCAAGGGCTATTATCCACTGTGGAGCAGTTCAGTGATGACATTAAAATGGAGTTTGGACTAGATAAATGCGCCAAAGCAACGTTCACCAGAGGTAAGCTGCTGAAGAGTTCAGACATTAATCTTGATCGGGGGAACGTGATAAGAGAACTTGATCAAGAAAAAAACTTAATTAATTTTTTTTTTATTGCTACTATTAAAAACTTAATTAATTTTTCTTTTATTGCTACTAGCTATGTGTTTAACCTTTTAAACAAAAACACTATTAAAATCTCCTACTCTACGACGCCTAATATAGCATACCACATAGCTAGTAGCAATAAAAGAAAAATTAATTGTGGCTTCCAACAAACTAAATCGCACCAGGGGGTAAACCTTCAAAATAACTCTGTAGCAAGTGACCCTAATAACGGCAGTAATAGTAATAATAGCACTAGTACAAGCAATAACACCGGGTACGACAACCCCCATATCCAAAATCCTATGGCTACCACGCGGACTTCTACACAACATTTTAACCAACAGACTAGCACCCAGAATAATTGTAACTGTAGAGCAAATAGAATCTGCCCCTTAGATGAGAAATGCTTAATCAAGGATATTATATACTCATGCACCGTCTCAACTAGCAACTCTTCAGAAACCTATGTAGGCTCCACGTCTAACTGCTTCAAAAGCAGGTATAATTCGCACATCCACTCGTTCAAAAAACACAGTCTAGCCAACTCCACCTCACTATCTAGCTACATACACTATCTAAAAACTAAAAATAAATCTTACACACTTATGGGAAGTGATAGGTAACTCGACTTCGTACAAACCACCTAATACATTTTGTAACCTCTGTCTACTAGAGACCCACACTATTATCTTCTCTAACCATAACCTACTTAACAAAAAATCTGAAGTGTTCGCGACTTGCCAGCACCGCTTCAGACATTCCTTCCAAAACTTTAAAACCTATATATAGCAATGTCAGACTTGAACCAGGCACCACCTCTAGCATCAAACACTTAGGGCACACCCTATACCACCTCCCCACACTCATTGATCCTTTATAACACTAATAGTGACATCCCTTTAGAACCCTTCACAGTAGGAATACCCCTTTGTACATCTACTTTCGGTGTGACTGCATTCAGTTGCTTGAACTGCATTGCACCACTATTTAATTAATGTAAAATTTAAACATTAAATTGATTGTATTGTTGGTGCTCTGTGGATGAAGTGTCATCGTTGGATAAATGAAAGTCTAATTAATTTAGTAACATTGATGAGCTATATAGCCTGTATGCTTGGTGCAGTGAATGAAATGCAAGTGGCATATGAGTTGTACATATATGCAGTAATAGAAGATCGGATTAGTGACATGATAAGTGTGGATTGACCTCTGGTCTACCCTATGGATAGTTAACTTTTGACATCCAATATGACATGCACTGACCCAGAGCTTACCAGGGATTACTATAGATAGAAGTGATTCTATAATCACTCTGCCAGGTTCTAGGAGTGGACTTCAATTACAATGATCATTGATTTAGAAATCCGGCTCTTCGTGTGAAATATTCAATCGTGGCACTCTATAATGGAGGGTAATCACCCTAATATGAACACCATTAATACTTCTTGGTAGACTACATTATAGTTAAGACACTTTAAATTTTTAGAAACTGTATATAACAATACAAGATAGGGACTATTCTGAGACACCATTTAATATTTAGTCATAGAAATCACTGAGTTACCTCCCCTCACGCATTAACTCCCCTTAGTCACACACACACTTCCGGAAAATAATTCGATGTTGAATCCCGCAACTTAACAACCTGCTATATTGAGCTAAAGACCAATAAACTACGATACTCTAACGGAATCTTCAAACGCCCAATATTGAATCGTCGTAGATTATGTGAGGGGCATATAACCTGGATATTATGCTCCCCGGACTGTGAAAATGGTGCTGTACATGGAATCCATATCATCGCTTTGCTACACATTTCCAATATTTAATATTTATAATATTTCTCCACGCACAGGCTTCTATTATATTCGTATAAAGGATTCATTACCAGTTCAACCCCTTGATCGCCCGTTTAAGTGCTTCTATTGCACTCTGCCGCACTATAACATTATATAAACAATACACACGTGCGTGGCACACGTGGAACTATTGCACTCAATAACTGCTTATGACTACCATATCGCATTAATTTCATGTTGTATTTTAACCTTAACTTTTGATTTTATCCTCTTTGGATATGAATGTAACCTTTAAATGTATACTGCCCCACTAAATATTATAATGGTTGTCAACCTGCCGAGCAGCAATGTTTGCATATGTATCTGTATGTCTCTTGGGTTGAAAAGGAGGTCATATATGTGATCATCCATTAATAAATTGCTCCGAAGAATCCAAACCTCGGTTTGGAGGAAACAATTGTAAGCATAGAAATGATTTGATCAGAAATTTGATTCGTATAACTCTTATATATAACTGCTCTGTAAAACATCTGATGTTAGTACATTGAGCTATTTAACTTACTGGTAATAAGGTAGTAATATATTACTGCCTATCACTATTTAGGGTTTGTAAAAATATATATAACTACAAAAGGTTCTTGTATTTGCATAACCATAAATAGTTTCCTTAATACTATTAATACTATATATACATATATATTTATATATATATATATATGTATATATGTATATATCTATCTATAATATATATATATATATATATATATATATATATATATATATATATATATATATATATATAATACATCCATATATATATATATATATAATACATCCATATATATATATATATATATATATATATATAAATAATACATCCATATATATATATATATATATATGTGTGTGTGTGTGCGTGTGTGTGTGTGTGTGTGTGTGTAAATACATTATGTATTTCCATAATTCCATTTAAAGTAATTTAAATTATAATATAGAAAATAAATGACAAGCCAAATAACAATAATGTAAAAAAAATGTGACGAGTTACAAATATTTTCTTCACACTTGTATAAAATTAAGTTTGCTTTAAAATGCAAAAGGTTTTAAAATTAGTTTGACGTGGTTAGTTTTGAGGTGGTAAATAACCTGTGTGAAAATAGATAGCGTATATTCACACATTCAGTAATTCCAATGCGGAAGAAATATATATATATATAGCTGTGTGTATATATATATATATATATATATATATATATATATATATATATATATATGATAAGATAAAAGAAGTGAAATAAATTAAATATGAATAGAGTATATAAAATAAAATGAAAAATAAAAGTTTAAGAATAATTTTTTAAAAAATCACATTTATCAGGTTAATCGTCACATTTACTCACACATAGTCTCATACACTCATACACGCATACATACACATACACACATTATATTACACGGAAACATAAGGCATAGGAGTACACATTTTTTCCAGTTATTTACACGTTGCATATATCATTCCAAATTTAATTACTGCTCAGCATATACACATACACACAAATACATTGATTCTATATTTTAAGTGTGATTTATACGGGAAGTTTGTTAGATGTTGTTACTGTTCCCACTGGCGTTATAACAATATAAGGGAAAGAGGTGTCATAGATTTTATATGGCAATCGAAAAGTCATTGCAGTCAACGCTTTCCTCATTCCTCTTTCTATGTTCCGATCATCCATTAATTAATATACATACATACATACATACATACATACATACATACATACATACATACATACATACATACATACATACATACATGCGTACATACATACATGCATGATGACTGGAAACTCACGCGAAGAGTATTGCGATCGCTCGTCAGATTCATATGTTTGACGCTTGGATATGGCTTTTTAAGGCTGCTAGAGACTTGCACTCCGTCGCACATTCACGACAACTATGGATCTCCCTGCCTCAGGTTACCTGTCAAACTTCACATGCCACTTCAGTCCTGGTACAGATCGACATACATTCTTTGCCGCATTCATTTTTCAATATCGTGGAGATCATATTTCATTGGTTCTCTCTGAACATAGCTGCGACTGTGGCCCCTAAAACCATTTTTGCTCAAGCACTTCTTTCCACACTCAAGGTACACCAGTTCAATGGAGACACCTATCATTTCAAGGGATACACCAGGGCAATGCTTACGCAAATCCCGTTTGTTCTTCTTAGGCTCTATGCGTCTATCCTCAAAATTATGGACCCCATCATTCACCATTCCACGCCAAGTTTCTCTTTCAAGAGCTTCTATGATCCACTCAGCCACCATCAAACCAGATTTTTCAAAGGATCCTTTACACAATCTTTGAATAGGAGCTTTGGCTTGTGAGGTGGTCTCAAAAGCTTGCCATACAAAATCTGTTTTGAGATGCGATCGTCTTCCCCTCTGCAGCGGTGTCCGGTCCATCGCAAACGAAGTTGATGGATGATACTTTCAATGCTCCGACTCTCACTTCTCTCAAGAACCTCGACATCACTGACATATATCTGCCACTTGATACCGAGCATCTTTCTGAGTCACTGCTGGTAAAATCGTTCCAGTCTTTTGATATGCCGTTTGTAGACAATCCATGCCTCACACTTATACAGCAATGCTGACAGTACGCATGTGGTATACACTTTCACATTGGTCCTCTTTGTGATTCGCCTGCACCGTAGACGCTGGGCATTCTAAATGACTCACCTGCTTTTCTAGCACAGAGACTAACTTCTGCATCCAGAGAACAGGTCACACACAGAGTACTCCCCAAATACACAAATCTGTTAGCACCCTTCAGCTTTTGACATCGAACGACATATCTGGAGCGTTCATTGAAAACTTTATCCGGAGCAAGTTGGCAAATAGAAATCCATAAGGTGTTACATGTCACCCAGTACAACCTGTTTCACGTTGGCAACTAAACCGGCATCACCAGCAAGCTTGCTTGTGGAGGAGGGTGATATTTGGGCACCCTGTGGGATGAAATACAGGACCCGGCAAAGGGCGGAGGAACTCAGCAGAGTCAACGGCTATATATATACAGGGGCATCACGGAAGTATAGGCATGTTTCATTTACAGGGGAGGTAGGATCGCTGCAATAAATGTGTGAATCTCAGAGGGGAATATGTTGAAAAAAATAATAAATAACTGATCCTCCTCTATTTTCATGACTATGTCATCACCCGCAGGCGTCACTTAAAAGATTTTAAAACAATTCGTTGTTTTCACTTTTCTTGTTATCTCTCGGATCATGCACTGCTAGGCAGTAAAGTTTCATTCAATCTTCCAAACAAAAGGTAACTTCAGATGCCACCTCTCCCACCCAAGATTGATGTGGGAAAGCTGCGATAAGTTGATGGGAGGCTGAAACGTTTTGCGAAGTTTGACTCATTCCTCGACTCTGTCCAAATTTTTGATGACATTGCGGTTTGCTGGAAAGCGCCCAAAGATGCCACCTAAGCAGCGCTTGTGGAGATCTTAGGATTTCCTATCAGAAAACATCAGGAGTGGTTTGATGAATTCAAATTGGATGTCCAGAACCCTATCAACGGAATGCATAACCTACATAGGATTTGGATTGGAGATAAAAATTCAGCAACAACAAAGATAGCCTACCAAGTTTGCAAGCAGTAGGTGCAGTCTTCACTTAAAAAGCTGAAGAATGCTTGGTGGATGGCTTGGCTAAAGCAACCGAACTACAAGAAACTGCTGATATAAAGTACTAACGAGCCTTTTATAACGGTCTCAATGCAGTGTATTGTCCAAGAGAGGGCAGATCAAATCCAGTGCTTTCCTCTGATGGAGCAACACTATACTCGGACAAAGCTGAAAATTTCAGTCGCTGGAAGGAACACTTTGAAAAGATACTTAATGTGGAATCAAAGGTCGATGAAGATGTAATTCTATCTATTCCACAAAGGCCGGAGATCCCTGAATTAGTATTAAACCCAAACTTGAATGAAATAAAAGCTGCTATCAGGCAGCTATCATCCAATAAGGCTCTAGGTACAGATGGCATCCCACCTGAAATCTTCAAATATGGTGGTAAAAATTGACTCGTATGCCTCTTTAGCTAATTCTAGAAATCTAGAGAGTTGGGAGCGTCCCCCGGGACTTCAGAGATGTATCAATAATCCACCTGTTCAAAAACAAAGGTCAAAACCTATTTGCGACAACTCTCGCAGCACCTCCCTTCTCTGTATTGCTGGTAAGATACTATCCCGTGTCATTCTCAACAGAATTATATTCAGACTTGTTGACGATATCTACCCTGAAAATCAATGTGTATTTCCGCTTTGGTCGAGGTACTATCAACAAGATTTTCTCTCCTCGCCAGGTCGAACAGAAGGTTCGTGAAAGGAACCAAGAGTTGTTTATCGTTTTTTGTTGACCTGATTAAGGCCTTTGACACTGTCAACCACAAGGCTCTTTGGAAAATCCTAAAAAAGTTCGGCATATCTGATAATATGCTAAAATTCATCATATCCTTCCATGAGGGCTTGGAAGCATCAGCTATATCAGACGGTGAATGGTCTCAACCCAATGCTGTTACAAAAAGCAGAATTATGTCATGGCTCATAACCTCTTTGCTTTGTTCTTTTCTGTAATGCTCCAGCATACATTTGGCGATTTGGACACTGGTACCAGATTGAAGTTCCGTACATCGAGTGGGCGATTGAACCAACATCACTTTAAGCCTAAAACACTCACACGAACAAGTATCATTCGCAATTTACTGTTTGTTGATGATACTGCACGTGTTGCGTCACCCCTCAAAGAGGCACAGGAATTGATGAACCTCTTTTCACTTGCTTATAAGACTTTTGGTCTAACAATCAGCATCAAGAAGACATTGGTGGAATTGAGTCATTTCTGATGCAATCCCAACTCAGATGGGCTGGCCATGTCCCTCGGAAATCTGAAGATCGCACACATAGGGTACAATCAGTTCCAGAATGGTGTGCATAGTGTGGACAGGCCACTAGTTTGATATAAGGACAAACTGAAGTAAAATCTTAAGTCTGTCAACGTACCTCTTTCTTCGTTTAAAGCCATGACTGGAGAACCGTCTTCCACGAAGGTATAAAGAACTTTGAGAAATCTCGTTTAGCCCAGCTCTGTGAGATATGATCTGACACCAGAGTCCGGTTTGGCATTCCAGCCTGCTTTGTTCAAGATCCTGTCACCTGCACGAAATGCGGATTGATGTGTAAATCAGCAGCTAGATTGAAGTGAAAAGACTGTTGAACCCTCATACGTCGAATCGACGAGAGGTCCATCATATATATATATATATATATATATATGTATATATATATATATATATATATATATATATATATATATATATATATATATATATATATATATATATATATATATATGTATATTTATTTATTAAAATAACAGATTAAAGTTTAAGCAAAGAATCGCTGCTTTCACCCTTAACGGGATCTTCTGAATCTAACAAAGTCAATCTGTGAACGCAAAAGTGAATATTTCAAAAAACGTTGCAACCGGAGGAAGACATGAAGACGATACTTTGGTTCGTGGAAACGTTCCCTGGCAAAAAACGAAAAAAAAACGAATATAATACGTCATTATTTGGAGCGGTGAAAAACAATTACACGCAAAAACAAAACCACGTTTATGGTATAAAAGAAGTCGTAGACTAATATTCTATTAGATGGTTCATAGAGACGTTCTCTGGCAATGAACAGAAAAAAACGAAGATAATACGTCATATGTGGATCGTGGAGAACAATTGCACGCAAAGACAAAACCACGTAAATGGTATAGCAGAAGTCGTAGACTAAAATTCTAACTAGGAAACCGAATGATTCTCAGCTTTAGAGTTAAGAATAAAGTAAATTGAAATTAAATAAATACATACACGCATCCATATACGTACATAAACAAGCATACGCGAAAACACTCGCCATAGGTATACAAATACACGCACATATAAATATGTGTGTGTGCGTGCGTGTATACAAATAATTAAATAAACGTATATAAATAAATAAATACGTATATAACAAGCGCACAAACATACCTACATGTAAATACACATATGTTCGGAGACGTACGTCAACCAAAACACGAAGTACACATATACACGCACTTTACAGACGTACGAACCCGCATACTCATATAGACGCAAAACTCACGTATACACATAACCAAAAGCATATGTACCAGAATATATAAAATATACGCCATAACATATACAATAAAATATACGTACGAGAAAGTATACGTACCTTCACAAAACATACAGGTAATATATACTTACCTATACAAATAAGTAATGGTATAAACATAACATATACTTAGCTACCACATCAAGACGTAAAATATCCGCGTATAGATCGTACTATCCGTTAGGGTATAATGTGGGGCTGTACTACAGGAAAGTTTTGTGCAATTTATGTTTACAAGCCGACGAAATTGCCTCAGATTTTTTGTTTAAGTTGTGGTCTGTGGCGTAGAGTATTTCCAGGGCCTCAGCGGCGCAGAGGTGACATGGTCATTTATTTCCGTTATACGATCTAGCCCTAGCTAGGATCTCCCAGTGTAACTTATATTGGGTGTGGTTGTCTTTTAGACTCCAGATATAAGCTGAAAGTGACGTCATATTCCTTCTTAGAGGGTAACGAAAAGAATGGGTATGCATGTAAAGACGCTGCTTGAATCTATTGGCGGTTAACCCTATGTAGGCCCTACGGGACGTGGGTGTTTCAAACTTACATTTGTAGACAATGTTACTAGAGAGGCATTTCCCGGATAGAGGGAAGTCAACCCGATTCCTACAATTACAGTTAGTACTAACTACAGGGTTGCACGTGTTCATACGGCTAGATAGTTTAGCTAAATTAGAAGCTGTGATGTTATCTTCAAGGTTAGGAATCGTAGAGTAAGACATTTTAATAGTATTTCTATTAAAAATTTTAGTATGTTTATGTGTAGGGGGAAAATGCTTCGTAATAAGGGAGAGAAAGATATTAGTTAATGGTGTGGCCACCTGCATATTATATGGTGGGTTATACCATAAAATGCGTCGGGATCTATTTCTACTAGGTCTATTCTCGTACTCTGTATATACTACCTTATCGACAAATCCACTCCGAGCAAGAGCTTAATTGTAATATGTGGAATGGTCGTTGAAAATATGCTCTACGGCTCTTATATATTTGATATATATTTATCCTTATCAAGCCCTCTTTGGATTTTAGTCTTCAAATTTATTATTATTACTATATATATATATATATATATATACACATATATATACGTTAGTGGAATCGGAGGTAACCACAGTAAGTAAGGTACTCAATACATAGCAGAGTATAACAGTTTAAATATAGATGAGATTCAACAGGACTAGAACTGTTTCATTCTTTAGAAATCATCAGGAAGCTGAGCCAGATTCCTGATGATTTCTAAAGAATGAAACAGTTCTAGTCCTGTAGAATCTCATCTATATTAAAACTATTATACTCTGCTATGTATTGAGTACCTTACTTACTGTGGTTACCTCCGATTCAACACAGAATAACGTATATATATATATATATATATATATATATATATATATATATATATATATATATATATATATATATATATATAGTAATAATAATAAATTTGAAGACTAAAATCCAAAGAGGGCTCGATAAGGATAAATATATATCATATATATAATGTAGAAAATCTGTGCTTTATTACAAAGCTTTATGGATGCAAATAGGTCATTAAATGCTACAAATAAGAAAATCTTGGACAACATTGGTATTGTTTAATAGTCCTTAACATTTTGGGATAAAATTCCTTCGTCAAAGAAGTGTTGTAGAACTAATTTGGAGAGAGATATCCTGTGTCGCGGTCATGCTATCATTCTCTTCAATCTAGTATTTTGAGCCCTTATCCAAACGTGGTATAATGCTTACAGCTGGATCTATGTATGCTGTACATTTCTACTGGTTTTTAAGTATATATATAGTAGCAGTGATACAAACCACCGGACGGTTTTCTGCTTGTCAAAGTACACAAATGTATGAAAAAGGAAAATATTAATTTCCAGGAACGAGTTATATGAATAAGCACCAACACATTTGATTTTGCGGATTATTTTATAAAATTCAATAAAATATTCATTTTCTACAGACCTGACACACAGTGAGACGCAGAATCATTGTTTTATAAATATAGGTGAATTTATGTATGTATGTATATATGTATGTATGGACTTATTCGTACAACTTATGTACGTAAATACTTTACAATTCACGTTCCACAAATAATGTGAAATTATAAAATTTTCTATCAAATAACAGGAAATTAATTGAATGTTTAACCATGAGCTAACATTACTCTGCAAGATAACTAATAATAGGAAATTTAAAACACTTTCTTTCTCTCCTTGGGGAATAGACTCATTGCATTGCTACTATAATATGGAAACAGTATTTAAGAGATTTGATGCTTTCACATCTGCCTTATTCATTAGCAGCCAAATTCAAACACATACATGCATAAGAAAATATTTCGACCACAGTCTATGTTCGGTAGTTGAACTTTCTATAACTAGAATAGCATCGGTGTTGTTACACATTCGCTCGAATTGTGAGAAGTAACAACCCAACACTTTCTAAAGTCACACTCTGCTCTTATGGAAAAGGGTAATATCATTTTAATTACTTCAGTCGTTATACCGTGTTCCTGCATGTGCACCACCATGATCTAATCTGGCATTTGGACTCAAGTGCATATTTTCTTAAATCTGGTACTTATTTTAACAATCTCTCTTGAAATAATCTCTAAGTTACGAAATATAAATACAGACGCAAACGTAAAACTAATCAGAGGCACACACACACACACAGACATACTATATATATGCGCACGAAGACACTCACACACATATATCCACACACACACACACACACACGCGCGCATATATATATATATTGATGTTTCATCTGTTGAATGCATTGTTTCATTTAACATTTAAAGTTTATATATATTATATTATATTTCAATCACTATATAATTATAAGTAATCTAAAGTAATTATATTAAAAGGTGGTGACTATAAGAATATTTCTAGAGTATAATGTTAGAGATAAAAATGATTTGTGTAGAGGAAAGGGTGGATCAAAGAGTGTGATGCAGCGGTGGAAGGCAAGTTCTAGAGGTGAAGTATTAATGGGGGTGATGAGTTCAAATCTGACATTGCTATTTACTAGGTTTAAAGCTATGGAATGAGTGCCGGAAGCGGTGCTGGCATGATGCAAACACTTCCGATTTTTTATTTAGGAGGTTAGGATTCGAAAAGATTATAGTATGGGTCTCTA
>OZ024740.1:113410876-113415876 GCA_964016885.1 Eledone cirrhosa
AATAGGAACGAGTTCCTATATATATATATATATATATATATATATATATATATATATATGAAAGACGTAAAATAAGAAAATTTTAAAAATTAAAAATTAACTTACTTACTAAAATTTTCACTCCAACTAATTAGTTTCTGTAAGGGGATACATATAGTTACGTAATATAACTATAGAGAATTCCTTATGTCATCGGGAGTCTATTCTCAGCTAAGTTCCCAGGCAATGCGCGGACACTAGGAACCCATATAAAAATAATAATTCAGTGGATGGATAAAGCTAGCAGGGACTAAATTCCAAAGTACTGAAAAAATTCGCTGGCTCTAGTCAGTGGCAGATTCTAAAGAATCAATCACGTGACACTGAGGTTAATCAGTGAGGAGTGGGTGGTATTATGACAAGAGCCTACTACTACCATGAATCAGCAATAAATTTCGGCAAGTTTTACTCAACAAATAATTTGGAGATAAATAGAGAGAATTAGTATATCTACCAACATATGTGTACAGATGTACACCCATGCTAGCAAATATATATGTTATGTCTTAGTACCTTTGTGGTTCTATGCAGGGGGATGCCGAACAATTATATGAAAGACGTAAAATAAGAACATTTTAAAAATTAAAAATTAACTTACTTACTAAAATTGTCACTCCTCACTGATTAACCTCAGTGTCACGTGATTGATTCTTTAGAATCTGCCACTGACTAGAGGCAGTGAATTTTTTCAGTGCTTCCAATCGGAAGCCAGGTTTATTCCCTTTCAGAAACTAATTAGTTGCAGTGAAATTTTAGTAAGTAAGTACATTTTTATAATTTTCTTATTTTACGTCTTTCATATAATTGTTCTGCATCCCCTTGCATTGAACCACAAAGTTACTAAGACAAAACCTATATATTTGCTCGCATATGTATACATCTGTATATATATATGTTGGTAGATATACTAATTCTTTATAATTATCTCCAAATTATTTTGTTGAGCAAAAATTTGCCAAAACTACTGCTATGCTTCATAGTAATAGCCAGGCTACTGTCTTATTAGCACCCTCACTCCTCACTGATTGACCTCGATGTCACGTGATTGATTCTTTTGAATTCGCCACCGACTAAGTAGGCAGTGATTTTTTTCAATGTCCTGGAATCTAGTCCTCGCTTGCTTTTTTCCATCCACTGAAATATTTTTTATAAGTTCCCTGTGTCCACGCTTTGCCTGGGAACTTAGCTGAGAACAGATCTCCCTGATGACGAAAGGATATTTCTCCATGTTGTTCCAATCGGAAACCATGTTTATTCCCTTTCAGAAACTAATTAGTTGGAGTGAAATTTTAGTAAGTAAGTAAATTTTTATAATTTTCTTATTTTACGTCTTTCATATAATTGTTCTGCATCCCCTTGCATTGAACCACAAAGTTATTAAGACAAAACTTATATATTTGCTAGCATATGTATACATCTGTATATATATGTTGGTAGATATACTAATTCTTTATATATATATATATATATATATATATATATATATATATATATATATATATGTGTGTGTGTGTGTGTGTGTATGTGTGTGTGTGTGTGTGTGTGTGTGTGTGTGTGTGTGTGTGTGTGTGTGTATACAGATATGAGGCAAGATACAAACGGAATCCCTACAACTCAAAGATTCTCATGCCAGATGCGATCGAAAGTTTTACTAGTGCCAATAGCAAAAACATTACTTTCACCGAAGCTCTCAAGGTTGAGAGAACAATTGTATTAAACTAAGAAGAGCGAGACTCTTTAGTAGATCTGCCATAGATATGTGTGTGTTGATATCGTATTGGTGATCTCAGATAAGAAAAAAGAGATTAACAGTGATGAAGGAGTTATTTTACAGTTGTATCCATCACGTTCTTGTTGTTGTTTAGCCCCAGGTGAGCACTGATCAAGCAGAACTATGTCCTAATGTATTCAAGCCTTGAACTGAAGGTAAACAACACTATACTATTCATCGTGTGCCCCCTTCCAATCTTATTATAAAGATAGTACGATGTGATTTGAAGAATATTTGGTTGTTAAAGATAAAATATGGAGAGAATATGGGAAAGCTCTCACATTAGTCCGCCGTTTGAGATGTTGAAAGAAAGTATGATGTAGCGATAATTGATTGTTCTAAAGAGAGAGAGAGAGAGAGAGAGAGAGAGAGAGAGAGAGAGAGAGAGAGAGAGAGAGAGAGAGAGAGAGAGAGAGAGAGAGAGAGAGAGAGAGAGAGAGAGATTGCATCTTCCTAGGAATAGGATATATATATTTCTGTACCGAGAGGACGCTAGAATTTTTCGTTGAAAGTAGTAACTTGTTGGAGAGCGTTCTTTAAACGTATAATAAAAATGCCTCATTAGAACAATAGAAGCAGAGACAAATTTGGCCCTATGGGTATTTGTTAAACATCCCACTCGAAGTTTGAGTGGGGGAAAGAAAAATAAGCAGTCGCTTTCTGATCGGACACGCTCGAACATAGTTTTCTTCATTAGAACGATGTGTGCTTGGAAAGAAGAGGAAACACTTCTCAGGATTTTGCAGTGTGTTAGTATGCCGTGTGGCATTCAAACCAAACTGGCTAAAAATCTGTGACAATAGGTCACATCAACATAGCCTATCTTTTTATAATTGTTACTACTTTTGGCACAGGGCCAGCAATTAGTCAGTACATTACTGGTACTTTATTTTATCGACCCTGTACGGATGAAAGGCAAAGTTAACCTCGACGGGATTTGAACTCAGACCGTAAAGGAACTTTGATAAGCACCAAAAAGTGCGAAACAGGGCTCTGTCAGCTTTATCTCCCCTGTTTGCTGAAAATTAAAATAAGTGAGACTGTCTCTACTCTAAAACAATAGCGTAAGCTCTTCGAAATGCTTTTAATTAAGCATACAGTGTATTGCAAAATACACTATATATACATTCATATATATATCGCTATTTCAGAGCATCAATTCTAATTTTCAATTTCTGCTTGACCGGAAACCGCTCTGTATAATCAGTTCCTGATTATTACTAGAATTCTATAAGAATCAAACATTCATGATTTTCAGCAAACAGGCGGAGTATTTAGCTTTGATAAGCCCCAAAAAGTGCGAAACAGAACTATGTCAGCTTTATCTCCCCTGAAAATTAAAGTAAGTGAGATTGTCACTACTCTAAAACAATAGCGTAAGGTGTTCGAAATGCTTTTAATTAAGCATACAGTGTATTGCAAAATACACTATATACACATTCATATATATATATATATATATATGTATATATATATATTAGTATGATTACATATTTACGTTTATTTCTGTGTTTCCCTATCTAGATTATTCTAATGGCTCTGGTTGGATGTTATGTAGGCCTGTTTTTTAATATCTAAACTTTGTGTCTGTGGCTACGTTTATTACATTTAGCTCCATTGTTATTTTCTTTTGATTCATATTAAGATAGTATGAACAGAAAAGATAAATGTTCGTGTAAGTTTAGTGGATGTAAATTATTGGGTGCAATGTTATATGGGTGTTCTGTAATGGAGTAGTTCTCTACTTGCGAAGGAATTTGGATTGGTGTTGCGGGCGTATTGTTTGATTATATAATGTTCTTGATTATTACTGAATGCTGGATATGTCAGTAACTAATTATGAGGTATCGTTATATGTATTATTATTAAGGGTGGTGGATTGGCACTATCGGTAGAGGGTCGGACGCCATGCTTTGCAGCAAAGAGTTACGGCCCTTTATGGTCTGAGTTCAAATCCCGCCGAGGTTAACTTTGCCTTTCATCCTTACGGGGTCGATAAAATAAAGTACCAGTAATACACTGGCATAATTGCTGGCCTTGTGTCAAAAGTAGAAACAGTTATATGTATTATTATTATGTATGCTTCAGATTACATGAAACGTTTTGGTGCTGTGGTTCGAGTTGTATAATCTATAATGAGTTGGTTTTGTTTGGTAGATTGTTAATATCGTAGGAGGGGGGTAGCTCTTCTGATGATTATTGAATTGGTAATATGGGCGACTAGTGTATCCACTTAGTTGTTCGTATATAACGTCTTTCGTTTTTGTGAAAAGGTGTAAATATTGGTGTTTAGCAGTGTGGTATTGATGTATTTATGTGGTGTTAGTGTATTTCTCCTTATGTAAGCATCAGTCTACCCAAAATATTCTGGCGCTGTGGCTGGTTTACATGTATAGTTTTTTAGAGCTACTTACATTCTTTCTTCTGTGTAAGGATTGTTATATTCGGGTGGCTTTTACTCTGGAATCTTTAATGGTGTAAGAGCTGTATTTGCTGCCGGTTTTGTGTTAGTGGATGTTTTGTAAGCAGTATAGGTTTCAGCTTTGGAAGTCTGAATGGTAGTTGTCGGTGTATGCGTGTGTGTGTGTGTATGTGTGTGTGTTTGTATGTGTGTGTGTTTGTGTGTGTTTGTGTGTGTTTGTGTGTGTCTGTGTGTGTGTGTGTGTGTGTTTGTGTGTGTGTGTGTGTGTGTGTGCTTAATGGGATAAATAATCTTACCTTCCAGTGGCATGCAAGTTTTATATATATGTATATATATATATAAATAAATATATATACATTTCAGGTTATCCCCCAAAATGTATACACAATATTTATTAGAATGCTGTTGAAGTGTGTATATATTTTTGGGGACACCATTTATATATATATATGTATATATATATATATATATATATATATATATAGAGAGAGAGAGAGAGAGAGAGGGGGGAGAGGGGAGAGAGAGAGAGGGGGGAGGGGAGAGAGAGAGAGAGGGGGAGGGGAGAGAGAGAGGGGGAGAGAGGCGAACAGTCATCCTTTCAAATATATTATAGGTTTTAGCACAATATATTTGCTCTCGCGTATAATCTGATGTTTTTAGTAATGATTTTTTCATATTTCCTTATTAGTCCACTTTATTTAGTTTGAAGCAATCACGTTTCCAGACCTATTAAAATTCCAAGACCCTCTTAGGCACATCTAAATTAAT
>OZ024740.1:113420876-113448376 GCA_964016885.1 Eledone cirrhosa
TTTCAATGGCTATCATCGAAATATATATAGCAGTAAATAAAGGATTATGAGTTCATGCAATTGACTTATGTTTCGTCACTATATATATATATATATATATATATATATATATATATATATATATATATATATATATATATATTAATAAGAGGAATTCCAACTTTGTCTGATTTACTCGTTTTATTTACAATCCTTTAAAATATATAATGGTATTATAATGAAATAGTATGATAGAATATTAAATTCTAAGTGTTAATTGAACATAATGAAATAGTATGATAGAATATTAGATTCTAAGTGTTAATTGAACAAGTACTTTCATGCTTTCGCAATCTTCAGGTTCATAATATGTGGTGACAGTCGAGTTTGCAATTTTCAACAGTTGAAAATTGCAAACTCGACTGTCACCACATATTATGAACCTGAAGATTGCGAAAGCATGAAAGTACTTGTTCAATTAACACTTAGAATTTAATATTCTACCATACTATTTCATTATAATACCATTATATATTTTAAAGGATTGTAAATAAAACGAGTAAATCAGACAAAGTTGGAATTCCTCTTATTAATATAATCTTCTATACACAATCATACACACCCGTGTATATTTACCTATCTATATCTATATCTATATCTATATATATATATATATATATATATATATATATATATATATATATATATATATATATATATATATATATATATATATAACCTGTCCTCTCTCTCATCTCATAAATGACAAGTCAGTCAATCGTATTGGTGGCCTCCCCACTGTATCTAATTACATATATATATATATATATTCTTTTTTAGGACCCCATTCGGTCAGGAATGACCATGGGATTTGCATATGACCATGGGATTTGCCTTGGATGGGGAACTTTCTAGTTCCCCATCCAAGGCACAAGTCAGTGAGGAAGACCAATAGTCGCCCATACATACCAGTCTCCCCTCTCCACGCCACCGATACAGTCCAGGGGAAAGGCAAAGGCCGATACAGCTTGGCACAAGTGACGTCCCAACACCTATTTATATATATATATATATATACAATTCCTATCGATATATATATGTACAAGTCCTTTCTATATATATATATATATTGAGGGAGTCTCTTGAAAAGGTCGGAGCCTCATGGATAATGCAACGATTAGACATTTCCACAAAGTACGAGGGAAACTATCGATAGTCGGGACTGGGAGCATTTTTGGTAACGTTTATCTATCTTTTTCTTCAAACTTACATTTTAGACTTAGTTCCGTTTAATTGATTATTTGTCTAGTTAATGTCTACGGACTAAGAGGAAAGACTAGGTACATTTTATCTGACTGTTCCTCATAGAGTAACATCCATAACATTTATCTGTTATTTCTTCGAAGTTACATTTTAAACTTAGTTCCGTTTAAATGATTATTTATCTAGTTTATTTCTACGGACTAAAAAGAAAGAATTAGATAACTTTTGTCTTACTATTCTTCAAACTTTATAATTTTATATATATATATATATATATATATATATATATATATATATATATATATATACGGCCCATTTGTGTGTGTGTCATTTTAACGGCTTGATTCATTCACGGGTCAGAAAGCGATACATCTACATCTGCTTGGATTTATGTCTAGTAGGTTTGGAAAAGCTATCTGAAGACCTATATCTTTTGATTAGCGAAATTTACTTGTTCCGCTCATATATATATATATATATATATATATATATATGTATATACAGTTCGGATCTAGCTGTCGAAACAGCCGGGGCTCAGCCGTCGGGGTCCTGACTCTTTTCCTATTACCCATTCTAATATTCTACTACTCCATGTATATATATATATATATATATAGGAACAAGTAAGACCCCGACGGCTGAGCTCAAGCCGTCGAAACGGCTTGAGCTCAGCCGTCGGGGTCTTACTTGTTCCTATTACCCACTCTACTACCCTAAGTATTGAGTACTTTGGTGCGTTATGGTCCACCTGGTTCCTTACCACATTTCCTTCGTTATATATATATATATATATATATATATATATATATATATATATGAGTGTCTCTGTTTCAAGAGAGAAAAGTTAAACATAGATGAACATTTACTGTGTGATGCGTCACTTAAATATGATCTGAGGTTTAACATTTCATACAATAAATCGTTAGCTTCGACAGAGGAGTGCATAACATTATACAGCGCAGTTTTGGTAAGTGAAACTATGTGGCGTATGTGGGCGTCTATTATACTTGAAATGAATAATGAGTTTCAATTGTTGATTGTTTTGACTTGAAATTCAGGCTGGCCCTATGATTCATACAACTCGCAATTACATTTGTACTCCAATAATGTAAATAACCAACTACCGTGAAATTCTAGATTTCAGAGACAAACTATGAATTGTAAAGCATATATATATATATATATATATGTGTGTGTGTGTGTGTGTGTGTGTGCGTGTGTGTGTGTGTGTGTGTGTGTGTGTGTGTGTGTGTGTGTGTGTGTGTGTGTGTGTGGCATGTATATATGATTTATATATCTGCACCCAAACATATGTGTAAATGTGTGTATATATATATATAATATAGAAATTGCTTCTACAGGACTAGAAGTGTTTCATTCGGGAGAAATCATCAGGAAACGATGGTTAAGAGGGGCACAGTAAGTGCTAAAAGACAAGATTATCCCGGGTTCACTCGGGGGTAACCAGAGTAATTAAGGTACTCAATACAGAGCAGAGTATAAATAAATAAATAAATATATATATATATATATAAAATGTAATACAGACATTTGAAGGAAATCATCAGGGTATATAAATATATATATTTATACATATTTATAACTAATATATCATTAGTGAATAGTTTTGTTTGTTTTTCATCGATAGATTTCATTAATAAAATTGTTAGAACTTTGGAGGCCGTTCATTGTGGCATGATTCCAGTTCTATGTCTGTATTCACCGGAATTATAGTGACATAATAGAACTGGGGTCCCTCTTTCATACATATGAGACAATCAAATCTTATGAGATAGAAGTAATTTTATAATAGACAGGCTAAACAAACACAGGTATGAGCTGTAATGACGGCGACGAGGGCGACCTCGTCAGCTACAGCGGTGGCGGTGGTGATGACTATAGCCGTGGTGTCGACGGTGATGTTGTCGAAGATGATCTGATGGTGACGAATACGGCAACGGAGAGAGAGAGAGTGCGTCAAAGATTTCGCTAATTTAATCGCAACTACAGTGACTAGTGCTCAGTTTATTGAAATCAGAAGGAAAAGCTGAAAATTCCAAATTCGGCGGGATTTAATTGTACGTAAACCAGCGTCTATCCGCGTTACTAAATACCACAAGGTACTGGGTCGGTCGCTTTAACAACTTCTACCAAGCTGATAATATCATATATATTTAATAATCCAATGTAAATAGCTGAAAAGAAAACAACGAAAGCATTAGCTGACCCCAAGTTGAGGTTAAGTAAAACAACAATGAACTCATTACAGGAAGTGACCGCCCTAATTTGGATCTAAAGGTCAAATTTACAATATATGAAACTGTCCAATTACGTCTTCCTCCCATCCTTTCCTCTTCCTCCTCCTACATTGGGTGGCATTGTGATACTGCCGATTGAAAGATAAACAAATGACTTTAAATTAACCCTTATCTTGTGTAAACCCGACACCCGCCTTCTAATCATTCACACACACTCACGCACACACACATACACGCGCATCCACACACACACATACATACGCATATATATATATACAACGTATATAAATGTACATGTATGAGTTTATGTGTAAGTATAGAAATATACGAATGCATATATATATATACATACACACACACACGCACGCGCGCACTCACATACACACATAAACCCACATATATATATTCAGTACCCTGACAGCTGAGCTCAGCCGTCGGTTCCTGAATCTTTTCCTATTACCCACTCTACTACCCTAAGTATCGCGTACTCTGGTGGGTTATGGTCCACCTGCTTTTTACCGCACCCTATCTGATATATATATATATATATATAAAACTGAAAAAGTGGACAATAACATGGTCAACAGTACTGTTGACCATGTTATTCTTCACTTTTTCAATGTTATTACTCCGAGATAAACTTACATCGGAATACAAGTGAAATCATAAACTCGCCACCAACGTAAACCTCTTGTTGAGTCAAACAAGGCCGTACGCTAAAACTATCCATAATAAGAAGTATTCACAACCTCTAACTGGATTACCTATAACGATATTTTGTTAACCCTTATATATATATATATATATATATATATATACATATATGTATATATACATATATATAATGTATATAATATATATATACAGTATCTATTTATCTATCTATCCATATATATTTATATATATAGTATATATACAGTATCTATCTATCTATCTATCTATATATATATGACAAGTAAGTATGTTTTGAAACTGAGCAGGTTTAAAATTAGAAAATAGAATAGCTTTCAGCGTATTTTTGACTAAATACATTTTAGCCTGATAATGGGGTTTAGAACCCTCAGATGAATGGAAAAAGATGAATATTGACGTACATGGGAGTTGAACCCACATCTTTGGTTATCCAGACCACTGTGCTACCATTACACCAACACATCACCCATCTCCTTCCATTCAAATTAGAAGCTACATTCTTAGCGAGTATAAATGACAAGTAAGTATGTTTCGAAACAGTGAGCAGGTTAGAAAATAGAATAGCTTTCACCGTATTCCGAGGGTTCTAAACCCCATTATCAGGCTAAAACTTCTTTAGTCAAAAATACGGTGAAAGCTATTCTATTTTCTAATTTCAAACCTGCTCACTGTTTCAAAACAGACTTACTTGTCATTAAAACTCGCTAAGAATGTAGCTTCTAATTTGAATGGAAGGAGATGGGTGATGTGTTGGTGTAATGGTAGCACAGTGGTCTGATTAACCAAAGTTGAGGGTTCGCCTCCCATATACGTCAATACTCATCTTTTTCCATTTATCTAAAGGTTCTAGACCCCATTATCAGGCTTAAATTTCTTTAGACAAAAAGTACGGTCAAAGCTATTCTATTTTCTAATATATATATAACAAAGGAATTTTGGTGAGAAACCAGATGGACCATAACGCACCAGAGTACTCAATACTTAGGGTAGTAGAGTGGGAAATAGGAAAAAGTATGACCCCAACGGCAGAGCTCAAGCCGTTTCGACGGTCCAAAAATGGCCGTCGAAACGGCTCGAGCTCTGCCGTCGGGGTCATACTTTTTCCTATATATATATATAAATATATATATATATATATATATATATATATATATATATATATATATATATATATATATATATATATATATATATATGCATGCCGAGTTTTATATGTACAAAAAACATATCTATTTTCAACATCGGATACATATAGATATAGCTATGGATGCATGTATGTGAATCTGCGAGTGCGGATGTATGTGAACAAAATAAACACACACAAGAAATTGAAACCAAGTGATGCTAACATGAGAGAAGGCAGTGCGAAAGAAGGAGGGTGGGAGTATAGAAAAGGCGGGGCAACGATCATCATAAGATTAGAATCAAAGGAATAGTTATCATGGTTGAACTATGTTGGTTTAGATAGACATATAACATCTGTTAAAAGCAGATTGTGAACGACAACAATTACAACAACCACTACAACAATAAGAGTGACAACAACCATGACAACAATAAGAGTGACAACAACCATGACAACAATAAGAGTGACAACAACCATGACAACGACCACAGCAACAATAAGTACAACAGCTACTACAACAATAAGAGTGACAACAATCATGACAACGACCACTGCAACAATAAATACAACAACTACTACAACAATAAGAGTGACAACAACCACGACAACGACCACTGCAACAATAAATACAACAACCACTACAACAATAAGAGTGACAACAACCAAGACAATGACCACTGCAACAATAAATACAACAACCACTACAACAATAAGAGTGACAACAACCATGACAACGACCACTGCAACAATAAATACAACAACTACTACAACAATAAGAGTGACAACAACCATGACAACGACCACTGCAACAATAAATACAACAACCACTACAACAATAAGTACAACAACCACTACAACAATAAGAGTGACAACAACCATGACAACGACCACTGCAACAATAAATACAGCAACTACTACAACAATAAGTGTGACAACAACCATGGCAACGACCACTGCAACAATAAATACAACAACTACTACAACAATAAGAGTGACAACAACCATGACAACGACCACTGCAACAATAAATACAACAACTACTACAACAATAAGAGTGACAACAACCATGGCAACGACCACTGCAACAATAAATACAACAACTACTACAACAATAAGAGTGACAACAACCATGACAACGACCACTGCAACAATAAATACAACAACTACTACAACAATAAGAGTGACAACAACCATGACAACGACCACAGCAACAATAAATACAACAACTACTACAACAATAAGAGTGACAACAACCACGACAACGACCACTGCAACAATAAATACAACAACCACTACAACAATAAGAGTGACAACAACCATGACAACGACCACAGCAACAATAAATACAACAACTACTACAACAATAAGAGTGACAACAACCACGAAAACGACCACTGCAACAATAAATACAACAACTACTACAACAATAAGAGTGACAACAACCATGACAACGACCACTGCAACAATAAATACAACAACTACTACAACAATAAGAGTGACATCAACCATGACAACGACCACTGCAACAATAAATACAACAACTACTACAACAATAAGAGTGACAACAACCACGACAACGACCACTGCAACAATAAATACAACAACCACTACAACAATAAGAGTGACAACAACCACGACAACGACCACTGCAACAATAAATACAACAACTACTACAACAATAAGAGTGACAACAACCACGACAACGACCACTGCAACAATAAATACAACAACTACTACAACAATAAGAGT
The DNA here is from genome assembly GCA_964016885.1 of Eledone cirrhosa. Classification (NCBI taxonomy): domain Eukaryota; kingdom Metazoa; phylum Mollusca; class Cephalopoda; order Octopoda; family Eledonidae; genus Eledone; species Eledone cirrhosa. The sequence continues at coordinate 113,427,945 of OZ024740.1, forward strand.
GACATCAACCATGACAACGACCACTGCAACAATAAATACAACAACTACTACAACAATAAGAGTGACATCAACCATGACAACGACCACTGCAACAATAAATACAACAACTACTACAACAATAAGAGTGACAACAACCACGACAACGACCACTGCAACAATAAATACAACAACCACTACAACAATAAGAGTGACAACAACCAAGACAATGACCACTGCAACAATAAATACAACAACCACTACAACAATAAGAGTGACAACAACCATGACAACGACCACTGCAACAATAAATACAACAACTACTACAACAATAAGAGTGACAACAACCATGACAACGACCACTGCAACAATAAATACAACAACCACTACAACAATAAGTACAACAACCACTACAACAATAAGAGTGACAACAACCATGACAACGACCACTGCAACAATAAATACAGCAACTACTACAACAATAAGTGTGACAACAACCATGGCAACGACCACTGCAACAATAAATACAACAACTACTACAACAATAAGAGTGACAACAACCATGACAACGACCACTGCAACAATAAATACAACAACTACTACAACAATAAGAGTGACAACAACCATGGCAACGACCACTGCAACAATAAATACAACAACTACTACAACAATAAGAGTGACAACAACCATGACAACGACCACTGCAACAATAAATACAACAACTACTACAACAATAAGAGTGACAACAACCATGACAACGACCACAGCAACAATAAATACAACAACTACTACAACAATAAGAGTGACAACAACCACGACAACGACCACTGCAACAATAAATACAACAACCACTACAACAATAAGAGTGACAACAACCATGACAACGACCACAGCAACAATAAATACAACAACTACTACAACAATAAGAGTGACAACAACCACGACAACGACCACTGCAACAATAAATACAACAACTACTACAACAATAAGAGTGACAACAACCATGACAACGACCACTGCAACAATAAATACAACAACTACTACAACAATAAGAGTGACATCAACCATGACAACGACCACTGCAACAATAAATACAACAACTACTACAACAATAAGAGTGACAACAACCACGACAACGACCACTGCAACAATAAATACAACAACCACTACAACAATAAGAGTGACAACAACCACGACAACGACCACTGCAACAATAAATACAACAACTACTACAACAATAAGAGTGACACCAACCATGACAACGACCACTGCAACAATAAATACAACAACTACTACAACAATAAGAGTGACATCAACCATGACAACGACCACTGCAACAATAAATACAACAACTACTACAACAATAAGAGTGACAACAACCACGACAACGACCACTGCAACAATAAATACAGCAACTATTACAACAATAAGAGTGACATCAACCATGACAACGACCACTGCAACAATAAATACAACAACTACTACAACAATAAGAGTGACAACAACCATGACAACGACCACTGCAACAATAAGTACAACTACTACTACAACAATAAGAGTGACAACAACCACGACAACGACCACTGCAACAATAAATACAACAACTACTACAACAATAAGAGTGACATCAACCATGACAACGACCACTGCAACAATAAATACAACAACTACTACAACAATAAGAGTGACAACAACCACGACAACGACCACTGCAACAATAAATACAACAACAACTACAACAATAAGAGTGACAACAACCATGACAACGACCACTGCAACAATAAATACAGCAACTATTACAACAATAAGAGTGACATCAACCATGACAACGACCACTGCAACAATAAATACAGCAACTATTACAACAATAAGAGTGACATCAACCATGACAACGACCACTGCAACAATAAATACAACAACTACTACAACAATAAGAGTGACAACAACCATGGCAACGACCACTGCAACAATAAATACAACAACTACTACAACAATAAGAGTGACAACAACCATGGCAACGACCACTGCAACAATAAATACAGCAACTATTACAACAATAAGAGTGACAACAACCATGGCAACGACCACTGCAACAATAAATACAACAACTACTACAACAATAAGAGTGACAACAACCATGGCAACGACCACTGCAACAATAAATACAACAACTACTACAACAATAAGAGTGACAACAACCATGGCAACGACCACTGCAACAATAAATACAGCAACTATTACAACAATAAGAGTGACAACAACCATGGCAACGACCACTGCAACAATAAATACAACAACTACTACAACAATAAGAGTGACAACAACCATGGCAACGACCACTGCAACAATAAATACAACAACTACTACAACAATAAGAGTGACAACAACCATGGCAACGACCACTGCAACAATAAATACAGCAACTATTACAACAATAAGAGTGACAACAACCATGACAACGACCACTGCAACAATAAATACAACAACTACTACAACAATAAGAGTGACAACAACCATGGCAACGACCACTGCAACAATAAATACAACAACTACTACAACAATAAGAGTGACAACAACCATGGCAACGACCACTGCAACAATAAATACAACAACTACTACAACAATAAGAGTGACAACAACCATGGCAACGACCACTGCAACAATAAATACAACAACTACTACAACAATAAGAGTGACAACAACCATGGCAACGACCACTGCAACAATAAATACAGCAACTATTACAACAATAAGAGTGACAACAACCATGGCAACGACCACTGCAACAATAAATACAGCAACTATTACAACAATAAGAGTGACAACAACCATGGCAACGACCACTGCAACAATAAATACAACAACCACTACAACAATAAGAGTGACAACAACCATGACAACGACCACTGCAACAATAAATACAACAACTACTACAACAATAAGAGTGACAACAACCATGGCAACGACCACTGCAACAATAAATACAACAACTACTACAACAATAAGAGTGACAACAACCATGGCAACGACCACTGCAACAATAAATACAGCAACTATTACAACAATAAGAGTGACAACAACCATGGCAACGACCACTGCAACAATAAATACAGCAACTATTACAACAATAAGAGTGACAACAACCATGGCAACGACCACTGCAACAATAAATACAACAACCACTACAACAATAAGAGTGACAACAACCATGACAACGACCACTGCAACAATAAATACAACAACTACTACAACAATAAGAGTGACAACAACCATGGCAACGACCACTGCAACAATAAATACAACAACTACTACAACAATAAGAGTGACAACAACCATGGCAACGACCACTGCAACAATAAATACAGCAACTATTACAACAATAAGAGTGACAACAACCATGGCAACGACCACTGCAACAATAAATACAACAACTACTACAACAATAAGAGTGACAACAACCACGACAACGACCACCGCAACAATAAGTACAACAACTACTACAACAATAAGAGTGACAACAACCATGACAACGACCACTGCAACAATAAATACAACAACCACTACAACAATAAGTACAACAACTACTACAACAATAAGAGTGACAACAACCATGACAACGACCACTGCAACAATAAATACAACAACCACTACAACAATAAATACAACAACCACTACAACAATAAGAGTGACAACAACCACGACAACGACCACTGCAACAATAAATACAACAACCACTACAACAATAAGTACAACAACTACTACAACAATAAGAGTGACAACAACCATGACAACGACCACTACAACAATAAATACAACAACCACTACAACAATAAATACAACAACCACTACAACAATAAGAGTGACAACAACCATGACAACGACCACTGCAACAATAAATACAACAACTACTACAACAATAATAGTGACAACAACCATGACAACGACCACAGCAACAATAAATAGAACAACTACTACAACAATAAGAGTGACAACAACCATGACAACGACCACTGCAACAATAAATACAACAACTACTACAACAATAAGAGTGACAACAACCATGACAACGACCACTGCAACAATAAATACAACAACCACTACAACAATAAGAGTGACAACAACCATGACAACGACCACTGCAACAATAAATACAACAACTACTACAACAATAAGAGTGACAACAACCATGACAACGACCACTGCAACAATAAATACAACAACCACTACAACAATAAGAGTGACAACAACCACGACAACGACCACAGCAACAATAAATACAACAACTACTACAACAATAAGAGTGACAACAAACATGACAACGACCACTGCAACAATAAATACAACAACTACTACAACAATAAGAGTGACAACAACCATGACAACGACCACTGCAACAATAAATACAACAACCACTACAACAATAAGAGTGACAACAACCATGACAACGACCACTGCAACAATAAATACAACAACTACTACAACAATAAGAGTGACAACAACCATGACAACGACCACTGCAACAATAAATACAACAACTACTACAACAATAAGAGTGACAACAACCATGACAACGACCACAGCAACAATAAATACAACAACTACTACAACAATAAGAGTGACAACAACCATGACAACGACCACTGCAACAATAAATACAACAACTACTACAACAATAAGAGTGACAACAACCATGACAACGACCACTGCAACAATAGATACAACAACTACTACAACAATAAGAGCGACAACAACCACGACAACGACCACAGCAACAATAAATACAACAACCACTACAACAATAAGAGTGACAACAACCATGACAACGACCACTGCAACAATAAATACAACAACTACTACAACAATAAGAGTGACATCAACCATGAAAACGACCACTGCAACAATAAATACAACAACTACTACAACAATAAGAGTGACAACAACCACGACAACGACCACAGCAACAATAAATACAACAACCACTACAACAATAAGAGTGACAACAACCATGACAACGACCACTGCAACAATAAATACAACAACTACTACAACAATAAGAGTGACATCAACCATGACAACGACCACTGCAACAATAAATACAACAACTACAACAACAATAAGAGTGACAACAACCATGACAACGATCACTGCAACAATAAATACAACAACCACTACAACAATAAGAGTGACAACAACCATGACAACGACCACTGCAACAATAAATACAACAACTACTACAACAATAAGAGTGACAACAACCATGACAACGACCACTGCAACAATAAATACAACAACTACTACAACAATAAGAGTGACAACAACCACGACAACGACCACAGCAACAATAAATACAACAACTACTACAACAATAAGAGTGACAACAACCACGACAACGACCACTGCAGCAATAAATACAACAACTACTACAACAATAAGAGTGACAACAACCATGACAACGACCACTGCAACAATAAATACAACAACTACTACAACAATAAGAGTGACAACAACCATGACAACGACCACAGCAACAATAAATACAACAACTACTACAACAATAAGAGTGACAACGACCATGACAACGACCACTGCAACAATAAATACAACAACTACTACAACAATAAGAGTGACAACAACCATGACAACGACCACTGCAACAATAAATACAACAACTACTACAACAATAAGAATGACAACAACCATGACAACGTCCACTGCAACAATAAATACAACAACTACTACAACAATAAGAGTGACAACAACCATGACAACGACCACTGCAACAATAAATACAACAACTACTACATCAATAAGAGTGACATCAACCATGACAACGACCACTGCAACAATAAATACAACAACTACTACAACAATAAGAGTGACAACAACCATGACAACGACCACTGCAACAATAAATACAACAACTACTACAACAATAAGAGTGACAACAACCATGACAACGTCCACTGCAACAATAAATACAACAACTACTACAACAATAAGAGTGACAACAACCATGACAACGACCACAGCAACAATAAATACAACAACTACTACAACAATAAGAGTGACAACAACCATGACAACGACCACTGCAACAATAAATACAACAACTACTACAACAATAAGAGTGACAACAACCATGACAACGACCACTGCAACAATAAATACAACAACTACTACAACAATAAGAGTGACAACAACCATGACAACGACCACTACAACAATAAATACAACAACCACTACAACAATAAGAGTGACAACAACCATGACAACGACCACTACAACAATAAATACAACAACCACTACAACAATAAGAGTGACAACAACCATGACAACGACCACTACAACAATAAATACAACAACCACTACAACAATAAGAGTGACAACAACCATGACAACGACCACTGCAACAATAAATACAACAACCACTACAACAATAAGAGTGACAACAACCATGACAACGACCACTACAACAATAAATACAACAACTACTACAACAATAAGAGTGACAACAACCATGACAACGACCACTGCAACAATAAATACAACAACTACTACAACAATAAGAGTGACAACAACCACGACAACGACCACTACAACAATAAATACAACAACCACTACAACAATAAGAGTGACAACAACCATGACAACGACCACTGCAACAATAAATACAACAACCACTACAACAATAAGAGTGACAACAACCATGACAACGACCACTACAACAATAAATACAACAACTACTACAACAATAAGAGTGACAACAACCATGACAACGACCACTGCAACAATAAATACAACAACTACTACAACAATAAGAGTGACAACCACCATGACAACGACCACTGCAACAATAAATACAACAACTACTACAACAATAAGAGTGACAACAACCATGACAACGACCACTGCAACAATAAGTACAACTACTACTACAACAATAAGAGTGACAACAACCATGACAACGACCACAGCAACAATAAATACAACAACTACTACAACAATAAGAATGACAACAACCATGACAACGACCACTGCAACAATAAATACAACAACTACTACAACAATAAGAGTGACAACAACCATGACAACGACCACTGCAACAATAAGTACAACTACAACTACAACAATAAGAGTGACAACAACCATGACAACGACCACAGCAACAATAAATACAACAACTACTACAACAATAAGAATGACAACAACCATGACAACGACCACTGCAACAATAAATACAACAACTACTACAACAATAAGAGTGACAACCACCATGACAACGACCACTGCAACAATAAATACAACAACTACTACAACAATAAGAGTGACAACAACCATGACAACGACCACTGCAACAATAAGTACAACTACTACTACAACAATAAGAGTGACAACAACCATGACAACGACCACAGCAACAATAAATACAACAACTACTACAACAATAAGAATGACAACAACCATGACAACGACCACAGCAACAATAAATACAACAACTACTACAACAATAAGAGTGACAACAACCATGACAACGACCACTGCAACAATAAATACAACAACTACTACAACAATAAGAGTGACAACAACCATGACAACGACCACTGCAACAATAAATACAACAACTACTACAACAATAAGAGTGACAACAACCATGACAACGACCACTGCAACAATAAGTACAACAACCACTACAACAATAAGAGTGACAACAACCATGACAACGACCACTGCAACAATAAATACAACAAATACTACAACAAAAAGTGTGACAACAACAATGACAACGACCACTGCAACAATGAATACAACAACTACTACAACAATAATAGAGACAACAACCATGACAACGTCCACTGAAACAATAAATACAACAACTACTACAACAATAAGAGTGACAACAACCATGACAACGACCACTGCAACAATAAATACAACAACTACAACAACAAGAAGAGTGACAACAACCATGACAAAGACCACTGCAACAATAAATACAACAAATACAACAAGAAGAGTGACAACAACCATGACAACGACCCCTGCAACAACAAATACAACAACTACAACAACAATAAAAGTGACAACAACCACGACAACGTCCACTGCAACAATAAATACAACAACTACTACAACAATAAGAGTGACAACAACCACGACAACGACCACTGCAACAATAAATACAACAACTACTACAACAATAAGAGTGACAACAACCACGACAACGACCACTGCAACAATAAATACAGCAACTACTACAACAATAAGAGTGACAACAACCACGACAACGTCCACTGCAACAATAAATACAACAACTACAACAACAATAAGAGTGACAACAACCACGACAACGACCACAGCAACAATAAATACAACAACTACTACAACAATAAGAGTGACAACAACCACGACAACGTCCACTGCAACAATAAATACAACACCTACTACAACAATAAGAGTGACAACAACCACGACAACGACCACTGCAACAATAAATACAACAACTACAACAACAATAAAAGTGACAACAACCACGACAACGTCCACTGCAACAATAAATACAACAACTACTACAACAATAAGAGTGACAACAACCATGACAACGACCACTGCAACAATAAATACAACAACTACTACAACAATAAGAGTGACAACAACCACGACAACGACCACTGCAACAATAAATACAACAACTACTACAACAACTACTACAACAATAAGAGTGACAACAACCATGACAACGACCACTGCAACAATAAATACAACAACTACTACAACAATAAGAGTGGCAACAACCACGACAACGACCACAGCAACAATAAATACAACAACTACTACAACAATAAGAGTGACAACAACCACGACAACGACCACAGCAACAATAAATACAACAACTACTACAACAATAAGAGTGGCAACAACCACGACAACGACCACAGCAACAATAAATACAACAACAACTACAACAATAAGAGTGACAACAACCATGACAACGACCACAGCAACAATAAATACAACAACAACTACAACAATAAGAGTGACAACAACCATGACAACGACCACAGCAACAATAAATACAACAACAACTACAACAATAAGAGTGACAACAACCATGACAACGACCACAGTAAAAATAAATACAACAACTACTACAACAATAAGAGTGACCACAACCACGACAACGACCACAGCAACAATAAATACAACAACTACTACAACAATAAGAGTGACAACAACCATGACAACGACCACTGCAACAATAAATACAACAACTACTACAACAATAAGAGTGACAACAACCACGACAACGTCCACTGCAACAATAAATACAACAACCACTACAACAATAAGAGTGACAACAACCACGACAACGACCACTGCAACAATAAATACAACAACTACTACAACAATAAGAGTGACAACAACCATGACAACGACCACTGCAACAATAAATACAACAACTACTACAACAATAAGAGTGACAACAACCACGACAACGACCACTGCAAAAATAAATACAACAACTACTACAACAATAAGAGTGACCACAACCACGACAACGACCACAGCAACAATAAATACAACAACCACTACAACAATAAGAGTGACAACAACCACGACAACGACCACTGCAACAATAAATACAACAACTACAACAACAATAAAAGTGACAACAACCATGACAACGACCCCTGCAACAATAAATACAACAACTACTACAACAATAAGAGTGACAACAACCATGACAACGACCACTGCAACAATAAATACAACAACTACTACAACAATAAGAGTGACAACAACCATGACAACGACCACTGCAACAATAAATACAACAACTACTACAACAATAAGAGTGACAACAACCATGACAACGACCACTGCAACAATAAATACAACAACTACTACAACAATAAGAGTGACAACAACCATGACAACGACCACAGCAACAATAAATACAACAACTACTACAACAATAAGAGTGACAACAACCATGACAACGACCACTGCAACAATAGATACAACAACTACTACAACAATAAGAGTGACAACAACCACGACAACGTCCACTGCAACAATAAATACAACAACTACTACAACAACTACTACAACAATAAGAGTGACAACAACCATGACAACGACCACTGCAACAATAAATACAACAACTACTACAACAATAAGAGTGACAACAACCACGACAACGACCACTGCAACAATAGATACAACAACTACTACAACAACTACTACAACAATAAGAGTGACAACAACCACGACAACGTCCACTGCAAAAATAAATACAACAACTACTACAACAATAAGAGTGACAACAACCATGACAACGACCACTGCAACAATAGATACACAAACTACTACAACAACTACTACAACAATAAGAGTGACAACAACCACGACAACGTCCACTGCAACAATAAATACAACTACTACTACAACAATAAGAGTGACAACAACCATGACAACGTCCACTGCAACAATAAGTACAACTACTACTACAACAATAAGAGTGACAACAACCATGACAACGACCACAGCAACAATAAGTACAACTACTACTACAACAATAAGAGTGACAACAACCATGACAACGTCCACTGCAACAATAAGTACAACTACTACTACAACAATAAGAGTGACAACAACCACGACAACGACCACAGCAACAATAAGTACAACTACTACTACAACAATAAGAGTGACAACAACCATGACAACGACCACTGCAACAATAAATACAACAACTACTACAACAATAAGAGTGACAACAACCATGACAACGACCACTGCAACAATAAATACAACAACTACTACAACAATAAGAGTGCCAACAACCATGACAACGACCACTGCAACAATAAATACAACAACTACTACAACAATAAGAGTGACAACAACCATGACAACGACCACTGCAACAATAAGTACAACTACTACTACAACAATAAGAGTGACAACAACCATGACAACGACCACTGCAACAATAAGTACAACTACTACTACAACAATAAGAGTGACAACAACCACGACAACGACCACTGCAACAATGAATACAACAACTACTACAACAATAATAGAGACAACAACCATGACAACGTCCACTGAAACAATAAATACAACAACTACTACAACAATAAGAGTGACAACAACCATGACAACGACCACTGCAACAATAAATACAACAACTACAACAACAAGAAGAGTGACAACAACCATGACAAAGACCACTGCAACAATAAATACAACAACTACAACAACAAGAAGAGTGACAACAACCATGACAACGACCACTGCAACAATAAATGCAACAACTACTACAACAATAAGAGTGACAACAACCATGACAACGTCCACAGCAACAATAAATACAACAACTACTACAACAATAAGAGTGACAACAACCACGACAACGACCACTGCAACAATAGATACACAAACTACTACAACAACTACTACAACAATAAGAGTGACAACAACCACGACAACGTCCACTGCAACAATAAATACAACTACTACTACAACAATAAGAGTGACAACAACCATGACAACGTCCACAGCAACAATAAATACAACAACTACTACAACAATAAGAGTGACAACAACCATGACAACGACCCCTGCAACAACAAATACAACAACTACAACAACAATAAAAGTGACAACAACCACGACAACGTCCACTGCAACAATAAATACCACAACTACTACAACAATAAGAGTGACAACAACCACGACAACGTCCACTGCAACAATAAATACAACAACTACTACAACAATAAGAGTGACAACAACCACGACAACGACCACTGCAACAATAAATACAACAACTACTACAACAATAAGAGTGACAACAACCATGACAACGACCACTGCAACAATAAATACAACAACTACTACAACAATAAGAGTGACAACAACCATGACAACGACCACTGCAACAATAAATACAACAACCACTACAACAATAAGAGTGACAACAACCACGACAACGTCCACTGCAACAATAAATACAACAACTACTACAACAATAAGAGTGACAACAACCATGACAACGACCACTGCAACAATAAATACAACAACCACTACAACAATAAATACAACAACTACTACAACAATAAGAGTGACAACAACCATGACAACGACCACAGCAACAATAAATACAACAACTACTACAACAATAAGAGTGACAACAACCATGACAACGACCACTGCAACAATAAATACAACAACTACTACAACAATAAGAGTGACAACAACCATGACAACGACCACAGCAACAATAAATACAACAACTACTACAACAATAAGAGTGACAACAACCATGACAACGACCACTGCAACAATAAATACAACAACTACTACAACAATAAGAGTGACAACAATAATGACAACGACCACAGCAACAATAAATACAACAACTACAACAATAAGAGTGACAACAATAATGACAACGACCACTGCAACAATAAATACAACAACTACTACAACAATAAGAGTGACAAAAACCACGACAACGACCACAGCAACAATAAATACAACTACTACAACAATAAGAGTGACAACAATAATGACAACGACCACTGCAACAATAAATACAACAACTACTACAACAATAAGAGTGACAACAATAATGACAACGACCACTGCAACAATAAATACAACAACTACTACAACAATAAGAGTGACAAAAACCACGACAACGACCACAGCAACAATAAATACAACTACTACAACAATAAGAGTGACAACAATAATGACAACGACCACTGCAACAATAAATACAACAACTACTACAACAATAAGAGTGACAACAATAATGACAACGACCACAGCAACAATAAATACAACAACTACTACAACAATAAGAGTGACAACAACCATGACAACGACCACAGCAACAATAAATACAACAACTACAACAATAAGAGTGACAACAACCACGACAACGACTACTGCAACAATAAATACAACAACTACTACAACAATAAGAGTGACAACAACCATGACAACGTCCACTGCAACAATAAATACAACAACTACTACAACAATAAGAGTGACAACAACCATGACAACGTCCACTGCAACAATAAATACAACAACTACTACAACAATAAGAGTGACAACAACCACGACAACGACTACTGCAACAATAAATACAACAACTACTACAACAATAAGAGTGACAACAACCATGACAACGACCACTGCAACAATAAATACAACAACTACTACAACAATAAGAGTGACAACAACCATGACAACGTCCACTGCAACAATAAATACAACAACTACTACAACAATAAGAATGACAACAACCATGACAACGACCACTGCAACAATAAATACAACAACTACTACAACAATAAGAGTGACAACAACCACGACAACGACCACTGCAACAATAAATACAACAACTACTACAACAATAAGAGTGACAACAACCACGACAACGACCACTGCAACAATAAATACAACAACTACTACAACAATAAGAATGACAACAACCATGACAACGACCACTGCAACAATAAGTACAACTACTACTACAACAATAAGAGTGACAACAACCACGACAACGACCACTGCAACAATAAATACAACAACTACTACAACAATAAGAATGACAACAACCACGACAACGACCACTGCAACAATAAATACAACAACTACTACAACAATAAGAGTGACAACAACCATGACAACGACCACTGCAACAATAAATACAACAACTACTACAACAATAAGAATGACAACAACCATGACAACGACCACTGCAACAATAAATACAACAACTACTACAACAATAAGAGTGACAACAACCACGACAACGACCACTGCAACAATAAATACAACAACTACTACAACAATAAGAGTGACAACAACCACGACAACGACCACTGCAACAATAAATACAACAACTACTACAACAATAAGAGTGACAACAACCACGACAACGACCACTGCAACAATAAATACAACAACTACTACAACAATAAGAGTGACAACAACCATGTCAACGACCACAGCAACAATAAATACAACAACTACTACAACAATAAGAATGACAACAACCATGACAACGACCACTGCAACAATAAATACAACAACTACTACAACAATAAGAGTGACAACAACCACGACAACGACCACTGCAACAATAAATACAACAACCACTACAACAATAAGAGTGACAACAACCATGACAACGACCACTGCAACAATAAATACAACAACTACTACAACAATAAAAGTGACAACAACCATGACAACGACCACAGCAACAATAAATACAACAACTACTACAACAATAAGAATGACAACAACCATGACAACGACCACTGCAACAATAAATACAACAACTACTACAACAATAAGAGTGACAACAACCATGACAACGACCACTGCAACAATAAATACAACAACTACTACAACAATAAGTGTCAACAACCATGACAACGACCACTGCAACAATAAATACAACAACTACTACAACAATAAGAGTGACAACAACCAAGACAACAATAAGAGTGACAACAACCATGACAACGACCACTGCAACAATAAATACAACAACTACTACAACAATAAGAGTGACAACAACCACGACAACGACCACAGCAATAATAAATACAACAACTACTACAACAAGAAGAGTGACAACAAGCATGACAACAACCACTGCAACAATAAATACAACAACTACTACAACAATAAGAGTGACAACAACCACGACAACGACCACTGCAACAATAAATACAACAACTACTACAACAATAAGAGTGACAACAACCATGACAACGACCACTGCAACAATAAATACAACAACTACTACAACAATAAGAGCGACAACAACCAAGACAACGACCACAGCCACAATAAATACAACAACTACTACAACAAGAAGAGTCACAACAACCATGACAACGACCACTGCAACAATAAATACAACAACTACTACAACAATAAGAATGACAACAACCATGACAACAACCACTGCAACAATAAATACAACAACTACTACAACAATAAGAGTGACAACAACCACGACAACGACCACTGCAACAATAAATACAACAACTACTACAACAATAAGAGTGACAACAACCATGACAACGACCACTGCAACAATAAATACAACAACAACTACAACAATAAGAGCGACAACAACCAAGACAACGACCACAGCAACAATAAATACAACAACTACTACAACAAGAAGAGTGACAACAACCACGACAACGACCACTGCAACAATAAATACAACAACTACTACAACAATAAGAGCGACAACAACCAAGACAACGACCACAGCTACAATAAATACAACAACTACTACAACAATAAGAGTGACAACAACCATGACAACGACCACTGCAACAATAAATACAACAACTACTACAACAATAAGAGTGACAACAACCATGACAACGACCACTGCAACAATAAATACAACAACTACTACAACAATAAGAGTGACAACAACCACGACAACGACCACTGCAACAATAAATACAACAACTACTACAACAATAAGAGTGACAACAACCATGACAACGACCACTGCAACAATAAATACAACAACTACTACAACAATAAGAGTGACAAAAACCACGACAACGACCACTGCAACAATAAATACAACAACTACTACAACAATAAAAGTGACAACAACCATGTCAACGACCACTGCAACAATAAATACAACAACTACTACAACAATAAGAGTGACAACAACCATGACAACGACCACTGCAACAATAGATACAACAACTACTACAACAATAAGAGTGACAACAACCACGACAACGACCACTGCAACAATAAATACAACAACTACTACAAAAATAAGAGTGACAACAACCACGACAACGTCCACTGCAACAATAAATACAACAACTACTACAACAATAAGAGTGACAACAACCACGACAACGACCACTGCAACAATAAATACAACAACTACTACAACAATAAGAGTGACAACAACCACGACAACGTCCACTGCAACAATAAATACAACAACTACTACAACAATAAGAGTGACAACAACCACGACAACGACCACTGCAACAATAAATACAACAACTACTACAACAATAAGAGTGGCAACAACCACAACAACGTCCACTGCAACAATAAATACAACAACTACTACAACAATAAGAGTGACAACAACCACGACAACGACCACTGCAACAATAAATACAACAACTACTACAACAATAAGAGTGACACCAACCACGACAACGACCACTGCAACAATAAATACAACAACTACTACAAAAATAAGAGTGACAACAACCACGACAACGTCCACTGCAACAATAAATACAACAACTACTACAACAATAAGAGTGACAACAACCACGACAACGACCACTGCAACAATAAATACAACAACTACTACAAAAATAAGAGTGACAACAACCACGACAACGTCCACTGCAACAATAAATACAACAACTACTACAACAATAAGAGTGACAACAACCACGACAACGACCACTGCAACAATAAATACAACAACTACTACAACAATAAGAGTGGCAACAACCACAACAACGTCCACTGCAACAATAAATACAACAACTACTACAACAATAAGAGTGACAACAACCATGACAACGACCACTGCTACAATAGATACAACAACTACTACAACAACTACTACAACAATAAGAGTGACAACAACCACGACAACGACCATTGCAACAATAAATACAACAACTACTACAACAATAAGAGTGACAACAACCATGACAACGACCACTGCAACAATAAATACAACAACTACTACAACAATAAGAGTGACAACAACCATGACAACGACCACTGCAACAATAAATACAACAACTACTACAACAATAAGAGTGACAACAACAATGGCAACGACCACTGCAACAATAAATACAACAACTACTACAACAATAAGAGTGACAACAACCATGGCAACGACCACTGCAACAATAAATACAACAACTACTACAACAATAAGAGTGACAACAACCACGACAACGACCACAGCAACAATAAATACAACAACTACTACAACAATAAGAGTGACAACAACCATGGCAACGACCACTGCAACAATAAATACAACTACTACAACAATAAGAGTGACAACAACCACGACAACGACCACTGCAACAATAAATACAACAACTACTACAACAATACGAGTCACAACAACCAAGACAACAATAAGAGTGACAACAACCATGACAACGACCACAGCAACACTAAATACAACAACTACTACAACAATAAGAGTGACAACAACCATGACAACGACCACTGCAACAATAAATACAACAACTACTACAACAATAAGAGTGACAACAACCATGACAACGACCACAGCAACAATAAATACAACAACTACTACAACAATAAGAGTGACAACAACCATGACAACGACCACTGCAACAATAAATACAACAACTACTACAACAATAAGAGTGACAACAACCATGACAACGACCACAACAACAATAAATACAACAACTACTACAACAATAAGAGTGACAACAACCATGACAACGACCACTGCAACAATAAATACAACAACTACTACAACAATAAGAGTGACAACAACCATGACAACGACCACTGCAACAATAAATACAACAACTACTACAACAATAAGAGTGACAACAACCATGACAACGACCACTGCAACAATAGATACAACAACTACTACAACAATAAGAGTGACAACAACCACGACAACGACCACTGCAACAATAAATACAACAACTACTACAACAATAAGAGTGACAACAACCATGACAACGACCACAGCAACAATAAATACAACAACTACAATAACTACTAACATTGCAACAATTATAAAATGAGCGCTACAAGAAATCCAATAGCAACCGCTACAACGTGCACTGCAACAACCACGATAACCACTACTACAACTACCACAACAGCAACTACTACAACAGCAACTATTACAACAACCAAAATGAACGCTACAAGAACTCTAACAACAACCGCTACAACGTGCACTGCAACAACCACGATAACCACTACTACAACTACTACAACTACCACAACAGCAACTACTCAACAGCAACTATTACAATAACCACTACAATAAGAGTGACATCAACCCAGACAACGGCCCCTGCAACAATAACAGCAATAACTATTTCTACTTTTGGCACAAGGCCAGCAATAACTCAGTACATTACTGGTGCTTATTATATCGACCCCGTGAGGATGAAAGTCAAAGTTAACCCCGGCGGGATTTGAGCTCAGTCCATAACGTAACTCAGTGTTACAAAGCATGGCGTCCGACCCTCAACAGCAGCAACAACGTACACCGAACGTTACAAGGACGCCAACAACAACCTCTGAAGCATCGGCTAGAAAAACGACAACGGCAACTGTAAAAGCACCAACACCCACTTGAAAGGCTGCAACAACAACAACAACAACACCGACATCTACAACAAACTCTGTAACAAGGTCTACAACAATAATGAAACCAACGCAAAGATGTCAAACTCTACAAGAAGAACAACAACAACAACGACACGAAGAACTATATCTACTGCAAGAACGACAACAACAGTAAAAGCAACAACTAAAGAAACAACAGCAACAATGCCAATGAAATGAACCACTACAACATGAAATCTAACATCGACTCTATCAGCAACCATCACTATAAAGACAGCTACAGTAACAAGAACAACATGTGGAACTATTAATAAGGAATTGACACAGCGACATCTGAGGCTACTGATAAAGTTAACGTAATATAACTGTAACAAGTAGCACCAGTATCACTACCACATCTTACTACTACTACTACTACTACTACTACTATTACTACTTCCACCACCACCACCCCATCTACTACTACTACTACTACTACTACTACTACTACTACTACTACTACTACTACTACTTACGCCACAGTGTACTAGTACTACTAGTAGTAGTAGTGTTAGTAGTAGTATTGGTGGTAGTAGTAGTAGTAATAGTAGTAGTCCTAGTAGTAGTAGTAGTAGTAGTAGTAGTAGTAGTAGTAGTAGTAGTAGTAGTTAGACAAAAAGTAAAATTCATAACCCTTTCAAGATTTCTACGGTTGTTTGTTTACATACTGGCTAAAAAGATAACAGAAATGCGTCAGTCTACTTTTGTATACCTTGTAGCACAGCCGACAGCAGTTGTAAGTTCGAGACCCACAGATAATGCTTTCAACTTTTTTTACAGCAATAGGGGGTGATATGCCCAAATTATATAACTATGTTTCATAGTCAAGAACCTGCATTGAGATTGTTAACTTTAAGCTGACAAGCCAACATATATATTATAATTCATAACTCACTTCTAAAAATACGATTGTTTTTGTATATATATATATACGTGATACGACAGTAAAGAAGAACAGATAGAGACATTCAATGTAGAAGAGCACTGGGATTTCCGAAAAAATAACTTACTAGAGGCGACAGATGAGGTCTGTGGCTGGAGTAAGACCACAAGCAGGAGGAGAGTGACTTGGTGGTGGAACAATAAGGTAGATGAGGCAGTTAAGGCCAAGAGACAGGCATGGAAAGAATGGAAGAACGGGGGGAGCAGGGTACATTACATAGAGACCAAGAGGGAAGCTAGGCGACAAGTATACTTAGCTAGGAGGGAAGCAGAGGATAGAAAATTCAAGCATGTTTTGCAACGTGAGGACCAGAAACAGGAGGTGTTCAAGATTGCGAGGCAGTGTGTCAGAGAGAATTGTCATGTCACTGGAGAGAAGTGTATCCGGAATGATAAAGGTGAGCTTGCCCTCACAAGTGCTGAGAAGAAAGATGCATGGAAGAGTCATTATGATAGATTACTAAATGAGGAGAATGCATGGGAAGAGACCCTACCCCAAGTAGACCCTATAGAGGGGTCAGCAGTACAAGTCAGCAGCAGCGTAGTAAGTAAGGCAATCAAAGATATGAAGATGGGGAAGGCAACCGGTCCATCGGATATAGCTGCCGAGATGCTGAAGGAATCTGGGTATGTAGGTCACACTATAACCACACGTTTTGTTAACCAGGTAATACTAGGTATCATACCAAAAGATTGGTGCAGTAGCATCATTGTCAACTGCTACAAAGGTAAAGGTGATGCACTCGATATAGGAAATTATAGAGGTATAAAGCTGATGGACCAGGTCATGAAAGTAACAGAAAGAGTTATAGCTCAGTTGATTAGGGACCGGGTGAAACTAGATGAGATGCAATTTGGGTTTGTACCAGGAAGAGGCACCACTGATGCCCTCTTCCTTCTCTTCCTTGTGAGGCAGTTACAGGAAAAGTACCTAGCTAAAAGTAAGCCACTCTACCTGGCATTCGTCGATCTCGAGAAAGCCTTTGACACAGTTCCACGTGCTGTAATCTGGTGGGCTGTTAGAAAACTAGGAGTAGATGAATGGCTTG
>OZ024740.1:113453376-113483376 GCA_964016885.1 Eledone cirrhosa
GCCGACTGGATTGAATATGTCGCCGTGCCTACAGGTGCTGCGCAAAACAAAACGTGATATATATATATATATATTTGTGTGTTTGTGTGTGCGTTGGGGTGAGGGGGGGTCTGTGTGTGTGTGCGTGCGTGCGTGTGTGTGTGTATAGTGTGTATTTATAAATATAAATATAGATATGTATATAAACGTAGCTACAGAACTTTACTATTCTTTCCGTGATTCAAATGAGAACCTAACACTCATTAACGCTCAGTCAAACCACCCTATATAATTAGTTAAGGCCATAGTCAAAAACCTCTCTCGCATAATCTCCAGTATCTCTGTAAATCAAGAGATCTTCAATGAGAACGCAGATAAATTATAGCACAGCTTTAGCTAGAGCGTCCTACCGAGATAAAATTAGTTATAATCCCAGGGTAGAGAGACATAGTAAGGATAGTAATAGACTAGACGGCAAACAAATAGTACCAACCAACAGAACTAATATAAGTAGAGTAGATATTAGAGATGGACATGTGTAACAACAAATAACACCCGGTAGGAGTAACACTATTAGAACCCAGGAAACAAAGGATGCGCTGTGTGAACCCCAACCATATCACGGAAGTGTGGTAATGAAAACCTTGATGTGAAATATAAAAGCCAAATACAAGAGCCTGAACTCCAGTAACTTTGATAGCATTGAGCAGAGTGAAATAAACAAGAGATAATCCAAATATAGGACAAATAAATCACACACTAAATACAATACCCTTAGGGATGGCACACCTCTAACGAGATACGGCACTCAATTCTAGAAATGAGACAAACCCCACTAACACAGCAACATATGATAACGCATGACATAGTCTCACCAACAAAAAAATATACATGCAAAAAATAATTTGGTTTAATCCACCATATTCAGCGTGACTCCGGATCAGCATAGGTAAGCTTGTCTTCAAAGCGCTGGACAGATATTTCTCTGGGACACATAGTTATTACACTATATACACACATAATTAAGCTCTCATATTCTACTACCAACAGCTTAGCCAAACACATAGCTATAATTGATAAGGATAGACACGAACCAGATGTTGTTAACGTGGACCAGACGGTATCCAATAGAGATATACATACAAGCAACACTGCGACAAGTAAACCGGGCCGAGCTATAGAACCCCAACAGAAGCCATCACATCATGGATGCTAGAATATTAAACAGGAAGTGCAATTGCAGGAACTCCAATGCAAGCCCACTAGATAATGTGTTAACGGTATATTTTCATATATACATATATCCTTCGGTGGATTGGCAGTATCGGTAGAGGGTCGGACGCCATGCTTTGAACTCAGATCATAAAGGGCGGTAACTCTATACTGCAAAGCATAGTGTCCCACTCTCTACCGATACTGCCAATCCACGGCCCTTGGAACAAAAATAATCGTACTATTCTAGAATACCTATTTTATCGCAAAACAACCCCATTGTATTTCGAAACACAATGGCATTAATCCCATATAATCAATCAAATGTGGGGAAAAAGAACCCCATGCGGTGAAAACGTATATTTCAAAAACAACATTTCTGACCAAGCCTTGAACTAATTCTGAGTTCTATGTCAAATTAACTTTTAAACAAATATAGAATGATGAGTACCGAGAATCAACACAACTAAACTAGCTATGGTAGCTGAATGTCTTATACTGAATCAATATATGAGCTGGGCCATGGACGAGCAACATCAAAACATGCCTGGGCATATCACTCATTCAAGAAATGATTACACAATAGCTGTCTGATGAGGTCGTATCTATTACATAATAGATACCAACGAAATATATATTACAGTTTAAAAGTTATCAATAAAATAGGATTAAAGAATTGGGGGTCTACAAGATGGAAATATAAAATATAATAAATGTATACACACACACACACACACACACACACACACACACACACACACACACATATATATATATATATATATACATACATGTGTGTGTGTGTATGTAAATATATATAGACATATACTTACGCATGTCACTTTGGGTAAACACAGATGTAAAATGCATTTGTCCCCATTTGGATTTTGCGTATTATATTAGCATAAACATTCGGTAATGTGTAGCGATGAATATGTATAAATATTACATAAGATACATTATATAAGATAAATAAATGTATGCCTATATATATGTGTATTCACACAAATGTTTGCATGTGTGTAAAAGTCTTTTTTCATATTGAAAACTTTTCATTTTTCTTGCTCTTTTTCTCGTAAAACGTATTTTCTGTGGGCTCTCTTAATTTGTTTTATTCTTGGGCATGTAAATAGGAGTGATTCTATATTTATGTATAGTTTATTTTACTAATATTATATGCATCTCCTAATGTACTTGCATAACTTATTTCTGGCACCGTCACCTCGCTTAAGATCTTTAGTGCAGATTCTGTATGTTGTCTGTATATATGTGCATGTATAAAACAGTCACTCACACACAAATGATACATTCATATATACAAGCACACACACACACACACACACACACACACACACACACACACACACATATATATATATATATGTGTGTGTGTGTGTGTGTGGTGGGGGGGGGGGGGGTGTATGTAAAAGTTAAACAGAAATAACAACACAATCGGTACAGTATATGGAATATATACACACACACACACACACACACACATATATATATATATGTGTGTATGTGTGTGTGTGTGTGTATTTATATATATATATATATATATATATATATATATATATATATATATATATATATATACATATATATATATATATTTTCATGCACATGCAATTACAGATACACGCATCACTCTTCGTAACAAGGTATACCTGCATTTATATAATATCATATAACACTGCTAATGCATGTATCGGTCACTATTCATACGTATATCTTCATCTAAATTATAGGGAGTAAGAGAATGATGTATATATGTATATATATGTATATATATATATATATATATATATATATAAATATATATGAGTGGGAGCAGTATTTGTGTGTATGTGAGTATTTTAATTTCTGTTGTGAAGACAGATAAGAAGCTGTGGCAAATTACCTAGGCAACTGATAAAAAGTAATCGGAAAGGGGAGTAACTCGATGTAGTATAATCATTGTGAGAGAAAGTTAGAAAGTAGAAGGCAAACGACATTTTGTATCAACTTCATTTCGCAAGTATGATATGTGTTAGAGATAGAATTCCAACAGATTGAAGGGACCGACTCGTTTGGAGATGATTTCAGTAACATAGATGACATTTATCATGAACTTTTTTGTGTCAGGCTGTTACAAATGCAAACTTGTGCTGTGAAAAGAGATTTAGCTGATACATATTTTGATGGATCGTTATTATTAGAGGGAACACACACATACACGCAACGCATATCCCCGTACAAATACACACACACACACGTATATGAATAAATGAATAAATAAATAAATATATATACATACATACATACATTTATACCATAAACGTGGTTTCGTTTTTGCGTGTAATTGTTCTCACCGCTCCACATAATGAGGTATTATCTTGGTTTTTTCCGTTCTTTGCCAGGGAACGTTTCCCCCGAACCTAAGTATCGTCGTCCTGTCGTCCTTCAGTTGCAACGTTTTTTTAAATATTTACTTCTGCGTTCACAGATTGACATTTTTAGATTCAGAAGATCCCGTTAAGGGTGAAAGCAGCGATTCTTTGATTAAACTTTAATCAGTTAATTTAATAAATATATATATATATATATATATATATATATATATATATATATATATATAGTAATAAAATTATATATCAAATATATAGGAACCCTAGAGCAAATATTTATTAAAATAACAGATTTAAGTTTAAGCAAAGAATCGCTGCTTTCACTCTTAACGGGATATTCTGAAAGTAAAAAATTCAATCTGTGAACGCAGGAGTAAATATTTCGAAAAACGTTGCAACCGAAGGAAAATAGGAACACTATACTTTGGTTCGTGGGGACAATTCCTGGCAATGAACAAAAAAATGCAAACTTGTGCTGTGAGAAGAGATTTAGCTGATTCATATTTTGATGGATCGTTATTATTAGATGCAACACACACATACACGCAACACATACCTCCATAAAATGCACACACTCACACACGTATACAAATAAACGAATAAATAAATAAATAAATATATATACATACATATATATATACATACATATCTTCGCTTTTTTTTTTCGTTCCTTGCCAGGGATTGTCCACGAACCAAAGTATCGTCTTCCTGTTTTCTTTCGGTTGCAACGTTTTTCGAAATATTTACTTCTGCGTTCACAGATTGATATTTTTAGTTTCAGAAGATCCCGTTAAGGGTGAAAGCAGCGATTCTTTGCTTAAACTGTACTGTTATTTTAATATATATATATATATTAGAAAGTGAGTTTTTTTTTACAAATTGAAAAATAACCGAGGTGTCCTACTCGAGTGAAAGTATAAAGAAAAAGAGATGAAATCGAAAATGCAACTGGAGTCTTAATTTTTAAAAATATATATATATTTATTTGGTTCCTTTACCGGTTTCGCAGTTCTTCTGCTTTTCAAAAGGTGAGTTGAGATGGAGGGTCTGTGGTTTTTCTCACATCTGGTTGGTCTCTGAATGTTACTTGTTTTATATGGAAAAAGTGGCTCGAAATGCCAGGTTTTTCGCGAAGTAATTTGATTGGTTTGTCAATAATTATAATAAATTTCGCGCCAGTTCGCGTTACAATAGTTCTTCAAATAAGAGGAGGGGGGTTGTCACATGTTGTTTTTTTCATATATGAGTGTTTGAATTTCTTTTTACTTGAAAAAAGGGGCTCACGAAGGCTTTTTTTGGTTGGTTATAAATGAAATTATGGCTGTCACGTGAACAAGTTTTCATAAAATTTTCGTGCCCTTATTTGGAAATCCATTCTGTAGCCTTTTTAGAGAATTTTATGATAAGTGAAAGATAATGGTCAAGAGAAAGGGATGGGAGAATTGTTCTGGTTCAGTGAATATGGTTAGTTCGCTGGGGTGTCAGAATTCAGATTTTCTATTGAATAAAGAAAGTAAAGATATGTATGTTTATTTGTGTGCTTGTGTGTGTGTGCGTGTGTGTGTGTTGTGTGTGTGTGGTTGAATTTCTTTACTTAAAAAAAGGTGGCTCACGAAGGCTTTTTTTTAATAAACGTGATTTGATTGGTTATAAATGAAAATTGGCTGTCACGTGAACAAGTTTTCATTACATTTTTGCGCCCTTATTTGGAAATCTATTCTGTAGCCTTTATAGAGAATGTTATGATAAGGGAAAGATAGTGGTCAAGAGAAATGGGATTGGGAGAGTTGTTCAGGTTCAGTGAATACGGTTAGTTCGCTGGGGTGTCAGAGTTCAGATTTTCTATTGAAGTAAAGATATGTATGTTTATTTGTGTGCTTGTGTGCGTGTGTGTGCGTGTGTGTGTGTGTGTGTGTGTGTGTGTGTGTGTGTGTGTGTGTGTGTGTGTGTGTGTGTATTGGAAGATGATTCTATTAGTAGAAATGGGGGAGGGAGTTGTGTGTGTGTGTATATAGGTGTTATGTGTGTGGGAGTATGGTTAGCATGTTAAGATGAAGAGAATATATATATATATATATATATATATATATATATATATATATATATATATTGTGTGTGTGTGTGTGTAGGAAAATGATTCCTTTAGTATTTGTTCTGTTGTATTGTCAGTGCAAACGTATGTTAAGGTTTATTTAGTTCGGGTTTTTATTTTCTAAAGTATAAGGTGTTATGTGTGTGTGTGTATGTCATATTATGGTGTTGACATAATGTATATTAAACCATATTTGATGGTGGTCTATATTTTTGAATAAACATATTTTCCTTATTTATTCGGATTTGTTCTGTTGTATTGTTAGCGCAAAGTTAAAATGGGAAGACTTGGAATTTGGGTGTCTTATTACTTGCGCAAATGTCTAGATGTGCACTTAGTGGTATATGTCTCGTGGTTGGATCTCGTAATTGTTGGCGATGAACTATCATTCTGTTTCTGAGTGTGAGTTTAGTTTGTCCTATATAATCTTCATTGCATCCTTTACATTTAATGGCATAAAACAGATTTTTTGATGAGCAAGTGAAGTGATTTTTTACAGTAAAATTTTGTCCTCATTTAAATGTATACGTGTTGCCTTCAATGAGGTGAGTGCAGGTTCCACAATTAGAGCGACCACATTTTTTGATACTTGGTTGTGGTTTGTGGTAGGTAATTTGGCATTGGTGAGTAATGTTTTCAGTGAATTTGGTTGTCTTTTGCTTTTAATTATTTTGTGTTTTTCAAGGGCTTTTTTCATTCTTGGGTTTTGTTTTAGTAGTGGGATATTCTTGTGAATAGTGTTGTAAGCTTCCGCATTTCTTGGGTTGTGTGTTGAGATATATGATAGAATATTGGACGTACCTTGAATTTGTTTCTGTTTCCGTAATTCATCAATGCCTATTGCTTTAGCCCTTTCTATTCCATTATTTATTAGTAATAGTGGGTACTCTCTCTCGAGTAGAATTTCCTTTAATTCTTGAAGTCTTTCATTTCGCGTTTCATAATTGGAGACAATTGTGCAAATTCTTCTTGCTAGGTTAAAAGGAATGTTCGTCTTTGTGTGCTTTGGATGGTTGGAGGTGAATAGCAGATATTGTTTGGAATCTGTTGGTTTGTAGTGTATGTCAGTTTCGATATTTATGTCTTTTTTTAAGATTAAGATGTCCAGAAATGGGAGTTGATCTTGGCTGTATTCCATTGTGAATTGGATGTGGTTATTGATGCCGTTTATTAAGTTTTTGAAATCCTTCAGTTGGTCGAGTGTGTGGGACCAAAGAATGAGGCAATCATCCAAGTAGCGTTTCCAATTCTCTGATAAATATTTGTGGAAGTTCAATGCGTATTTTGATTTGGACTGTTCATATATCTGGACTTCTAAGTATCCATGACCAATTTGGCATAAGTTGGAGCGGCTTTTGTACCCATCGCAGTCCCCGATATTTGCTTGTAAGTATTACCATCGAAATCAAAAAAGTTGTTCTGTATGATGAATTTTAATCCCCCGGTGATGAATCTTTTTTCTATTCTATCAGGTATCTCATTGGGATCTTTCTCTAGCCAGAATCCTATTGCTTCTAGTCCGTATTGGTGTGGGATCGTTGTGTAGAGATTCACTACATCGAATGACACAATAATAGTGTCGTTGTTGACATGTTTCGGGAGGTGGTTTAAGAGGTCCAGATCGTCTCTTACAAGGCTTGGTATGTGATTCAGAATTGGTTTCAGTAGTATGTCTATAAAGTTGCTCAGTCTGTGTGTTTCGCATTGTGGGCCCGCTACAATTGGTCTTAATTGTAGGTCTGCAGTGGTATTGTGTGTTGACGCAGGCTGTTGTGGATTGTTTACAGGCATCGTGGATTATTTTACACTTGTGGATCTTCGGAAGTCCGTAAAGGTTGCTGGTATTGTATTCAAACTTTGTTAAATAATATATATATATGAATATATATATATATATATATATATATATATATATATATATATATATATATTCATATATATATATTATTTAACAAATTTTGAATACAATACCAGCAACCTTTACGGACTTCCGAAGATCCACAAGTGTAAAATAATGCACGATGCCTGTAAACAATCCACAACAGCCTGTTATTAATTCTGGCAATATTACGCAAATATGACCCTCCCCAAATATAACAATATCTGTTTCGACACACGATTTCATATAAAAAACCTCGCAAAACTAATTCATCGCCGCTATATATATATATATATATATATATATATATATATATATATATATATATATATATATATATATAATGTATAACAATCAATACAATATAATTACCTCATTACCAGAGATTTCCCGAATGAGGCGAATACGAAAGAAACGTCTTCATTCGTTCGTCAGACGAGGCAATATAAAACATGGCTAAATACTTGGAAAGTCTCATCAAGATAAGCAAAAAAAAAAATTATATAAATATAGACAAATGAATTACAATAGCCATATGAAATATACGAAAGAAACGTCTTCATTCTCGCTCTCTCTCTCTCTCTCTATATATATATATATATATATATATATATATATATATAATAAAATAACAGGAGGCTGGAATGGTGTAAATCCTTGAAAAGTTTATTATACTATGATCATTTCAATGACCGGGTTCCGTATGAATCCGGTGATATCATAAGGTATTCGAATTCGAAATATAACAAAGGAATATATAAAATCCATCTTCCGAAAATCAGAGACAGAGAGGAAGACAGACCAACTAGCTGCTTTCACCTCGGTCAATCGCCCTCAATTGATGGCAACTCGGTCTACTAATGACCATCTGGTGAGGGGGCGAAGGCTTATAATGTACTACCACTTCTCCGTCAGAGAATAAAAAAAAGAAAGAAAAAAAGAAGAAAAGTCAGCGTAAGGGTCACACTACAGTCATGCTAGAAGACGCCGCGAAAAATGTTATTCCAAAGAACCCATATTTTTACAAAGGCATATATATGGGTGTCTGTATGGTATAATGTGTGAACAGAAAATTGGAACGTAAACTTATGTTAAGAGTTATAGGATGAAATTAAATTATTAGAAAATTAATAGAAAATTAAAGGTTTGTGTTGCGAGATTTATTTAATGAAATTATATAAAGAGTATTATATGAAAAAGTTTAAGTGTATTATAGGGAATCTCGATAAATTATCAAGGTGGGATATAGAGTAAAGATAAAAGCCTTCGATTGTAAATCCCAGCCAGCACCTCCTAACCACGTGTTAGCCAGTATCGAGTGGTATCGTCTAGCGAAATAAATGGAAATTAATTTTTCCGAGTATAGAATATCTGTTCTATCTCTAATGTCATTAGAGATAGAACAGATACTCTATACCATTTCCTGTCAGCATGACTTGGCAAGCTATTTAGAACACTGGTTTAACCGCTTTACTTCCCTCCGAAGAAGAGATATTATCACGGAAATTAAGGACATTTAAATAAATCTAAGGTAAAAGACTAATTGCCAACAATATCTTTTGCGTTTGCATTCTTTTTTCTATGTCCATACCTGCATTGTTTTGGCTTTATTATACATATACAAACGTTTATACCTCATTACACAATGCTTCAAGTGAACTATAACCTCCTCCTATATATATATATATATATATATATATATATATATATATATATATATATATATATATATATTTATTTGTTTGTTCACCACTGGATAGAACTGGTCCTTCCGTATGGTCAACCTCGATGTAGTACTATGGAGAGCACTCAACGTAATGCAACTCACCCGTCTTCGTTTGCGTAGTTGGTGTTGCGAGTACGTAGGTAATTATTATAAAATAAAATAACAGGAGGCTGGACTGGTGTAATTCACTAAAAGTTTTGTTATACTATGATCATTTCAATGACCGGGTTCAGTATGAATCCGGTGACATCATCAGGTATTCGAAATATAACAAAGGAATATAATAGACGAAATAGAATTTGTCTATTATATTCCTTTGTTATATATATATATATATATATATATATATATATATATATATATATATATATATATATATATATTATAAGTAAAATGACAGGAAGCCGGACTGGTGAAATTCCTTGAAAGATTTGTTATTTCAAGCACTATGTACATTTCAGTGACCAAGGTACCTACGAACCTGTTGATATCATCAGGTGATTATTGCATAAAAGTTATATAATAAAGGAATAATGGCAAACATAATCCAAGAGACTAAAAAGACAGAGAAAATGTTTAAGACTCGAAAGCGCTCTGGGCCTGCTTTGCCAGTTTGGTAATCCAGCAAACATATATATATATGTGTGTGTGTGTGTGTGTGTCGGGTCACTCTTGAGTGCTACTGGTAACATGTAACCCAGTACAACCTGTCGCATGGTCGGGTGGTCGTCGACTAAACCGGCAACCCCACCAAGTTTACTTGGTGAGGAGGGTGATTTTGGACACCCTGCAGGACAAAAAACAAAACCTGACAAAGGGCGGAAGAATGTGTGTAAATATCTATATACACATGTACATATGTATGTATATGTATATGTGTATATACATGGGTGCATGTGTATGTATATGCGCGAGGACATAGAAATAGTCGTGCTGGACAACCGATCACGCGGTTAAACCACTGGGAGTGAAGGACCACTAGTCTTTGTCAGGGCATTCTTCTAGGAGAAAGCAAATCAGGAAACTTGGATAACTCCGATATAATACCTGCGGCTCAGTATTTACCGATGAGGTTGATCTTTTCTTCTTTTTGTGTTATAGCTACTGTCGCTGAGAGAGTGGGATTGGCTCAGTGCACAGTCTTTCCTTATTTAAAAATAAATATCTTCACGCACAGGCATTGCACGATAGAATTAATTAATAATTATTAATAATGTTATATCGTGCAATCGCTAAAATCGATAACGAGGGGGCAGCCATCATATACACACACACACACACACACACACACACACACATACACACACACATATATATATATATATATATATAATGTATTTTGCAATACACTTTATGCTTAATTAAAAGCATTTTGAAGACCGTAAGCTATTGTTTTAAAGTAGTGACAAATTCACTTACTTTGATCTCAGCAAACAGGGGAGATAAGCCGACAAGTCTTGTTTCGCTTTGGTTGAAGCTTATCAAGGCCAACTACCCCTCCTGTCTACCGAGATCATTGATGTTATATTCTTATAGAAATCTAGTAAATAATCAGGAGCTGATTATGCAGAGCGGTTGTTGGTCAGGCAGAAATTAAAAATTAGAATTGGAGCTCTGAAATAGCAATATATATATGGATGTATATATAATGTATTTTGCAATACACTTTATGCTTAATTAAAAGCATTTTGAAGACCGTAAGCTATTGTTTTAAAGTAGTGACAAATTCACTTACTTTGATCTCAGCAAACAGGGGAGATAAGCCGACAAGTCTTGTTTCGCTTTGGTTGAAGCTTATCACGGCCAACTACCCTCCTGTCTACCGAGATCATTGATGTTATATTCTTATAGAAATCTAGTAAATAATCAGGAGCTGATTATGCAGAGCGGTTGTTGGTCAGGCAGAAATTAAAAATTAGAATTGGAGCTCTGAAATAGCAATATATATATGGATGTATATATAATGTATTTTGCAATACACTTTATGCTTAATTAAAAGCATTTTGAAGACCGTAAGCTATTGTTTTAAAGTAGTGACAAATTCACTTACTTTGATCTCAGCAAACAGGGGAGATAAGCCGACAAGTCTTGTTTCGCTTTGGTTGAAGCTTATCAAGGCCAACTACCCCTCCTGTCTACCGAGATCATTGATGTTATATTCTTATCGGCTTATCTCCCCTGTTTGCTGAGATCAAAGTAAGTGAATTTGTCACTACTTTAAAACAATAGCTAACGGTCTTCAAAATGCTTTTAATTAAGCATAAAGTGTATTGCAAAATACATTATATATACATCCATATATATATTGCTATTTCAGAGCTCCAATTCTAATTTTTAATTTCTGCCTGACCAACAACCGCTCTGCATAATCAGCTCCTGATTATTTACTAGATTTCTATAAGAATATAACATCAATGATCTCGGTAGACAGGAGGGGTAGTTGGCCGTGATAAGCTTCAACCAAAGCGAAACAAGACTTGTCGGCAATCTCCCCTGTTTGCTGAGATCAAGTAAGTGAATTTGTCACTACTTTAAAACAATAGCTTACGGTCTTCAAAATGCTTTTAATTAAGCATAAAGTGTATTGCAAAATACATTATATATACATCCATATATATATTGCAATTTCAGAACTCCAATTCTAATTTTTAATTTCTGCCTGACCAACAACCGCTCTGCATAATCAGCTCCTCATTATTTACTAGATTTCTATAAGAATATAACATCAATGATCTCGGTAGACAGGAGGGGTAGTTGGCCTTGATAAGCTTCAACCAAAGCGAAACAAGACTTGTAGGCTTATCTCCCCTGTTTGCTGAGATCAAAGTAAGTGAATTTGTCACTACTTTAAAACAAT
Source organism: Eledone cirrhosa (assembly GCA_964016885.1). Classification (NCBI taxonomy): domain Eukaryota; kingdom Metazoa; phylum Mollusca; class Cephalopoda; order Octopoda; family Eledonidae; genus Eledone; species Eledone cirrhosa. The sequence goes on from OZ024740.1 coordinate 113,465,509, forward strand.
AGCTTACGGTCTTCAAAATGCTTTTAATTAAGCATAAAGTGTATTGCAAAATACATTATATATACATCCATATATATATTGCTATTTCAGAGCTCCAATTCTAATTTATATATATATATATATATATATATATATATATATATATATATATATATATATATATATATATATATATATATGTATGTATATATAAGTATATTTGGTGTGAGAAGTAAGATGGAAGGCTCAAAGAACGTGTAATAACATTGAAATTCAAGAGTACGTTTTATTTTTATTTTTGAAAAGGATTCTGCAATGCATAAGCACTATGATATAGTTAAATAAAACAGGGCATAAAACCCCCCGAGACAAAAAATAGTGAACATATTGGCCTGCAGGAATCGAACCACAAAACTGCTGCTGTTGTTTCCGAAACATATCTGAAAGTCATTGCAGAAAGTTCTTATTCAATGAAATTTGATCCTACATAGTTCCATCATTAACAGAAATATTTACAATTGTTAGATAAATTGTATTGACTTTGGAAGCTGAAGAAAAAAAACCCCCGGAGAATAGACCTTCCTTTGGAAGAAAGTCTCATAAAGCTATGACAAAGCAGCTACCAAGGGAGAATGAAAGTAAAGAGCAGCGACAAAGATAAAAACCATCTAAATGAATCAAAAGAACAAAGATCAAAAAGCCTTGCTCGGTGATAGGGAAAGGAAAGCAACTTTACGAACATCAAAACAGCAAATGGAGAGAAATAGAGCTGCTCAAATGTGGCATGACGTCACTGAAGTCCAAACAACTCAAAGACTATGCGAACATAGAGTAAGAACAGAATATTTATAATTTTAAATGGTTGCCGAATGGAACTTTGCTGCTTTTACGATCCTCATCATAACCACGCCTCAGAAATTTTATTTAAATTTCCTCAATGTTTGTCCAAATTGTTGGGCTAAAAATTGGAATTTTGAGTCAACTGGATTATGTTGTTAGAAGGGAAAGATCAAGTTGAATCTATTACCTGAACCAACAATATCCTTGAGGGGATCGCTAATTAGTTCAACTACTGAATCAAAACACTTTCTTCAAAATAAGTAAAATAATGCATTCTAATTGACATAATTTGCTGCAAATGTCCCCATGGAAGGTGGCTTTATGCCTATTTTCAAGATCAAACGGCATATGTACCATAGAATTGAGTCATTTCAGCCACTTCCAGAAGAAGAATCAAAATCTTTCAAACTTATATTCATCATTGTCACGAAAAACCAAACACAGACAAGATATGAAAATAATCAAGAAATAAGATATGAAATCAAATTGCAATTAAAAGAAATCTTAGAAGAAACAGAGAAATTTGAAATATGTCCTAGAAAATGCACCTGTACAAGAACTCAAACTACTGATAAAAGCTGAGAGCATTCACGCCACAATAATGCAGCACCTGAATGTAATGAAGTTACTCTTGTAATATCTGCAGTAGGGCATGCTAAACGTGAAGAGATAAGCAATTACAGAGAATAAATGAAACACATCACTCTTACGATGCTTTCCAATATCGTTTTATTTATATGAATGGAGAAGATGTATACCATTTCAAAATACCGCAAAAAGATAAAAATAATAATACCAGGAAGACCGTTTGATATATGAACTTTTACGCCTACCATTTTATGGTTAATCAAGACAATTTCAATTCACTTTACAAAATGCAAAATCTGTTCTATCAATTTGCTGTGAACATGTATGCAAAAGTTGAGGCAGAAAGATTAGCATTCATATGATCCTACCAGAAAGAATTACGAAAAAAGGATGACAGCATGACGCCTGTGTGCGAAGTGCAATGCTGCATAGTAGTGAACCATGGGCTTTGACTGCGGATGACATGCGTAGGTGATAGAAATAGAGCAAACATGCTTCGTTGGATGTGAGAGAAAGGCTGGGCTTACATGGGCTGAAGGAGAAGTTTAAGAGGAATTCGAATTGTGTGCAGGAAAGAACATTACGTTGGTATAGACACTTGATGATCGCTGGATCAAAAATACAAGGAAATACCAGTGGAAGGAAGCTGCAGTGGAGGTAAGCCAAGAAAGATCTGGGCAGAGGAGATAAGAACTGATCTGAAATCGTTGCGACTCATTGAGGAAAATATGAAGGAACGCGTCAAGTTGAGATAGGATGTGCTGGAAAGGACTCATCCAACCCACGCAAGCGTTGAAAAGCAGACGGAAAACGGTAATAATGATGATGATGACCTCACTGAATTTGTTATACCGGTATTGTTAGAATCACTAATCACAATAAGTTTTTTAGAAAATATATCAAATTTCAAATAAAATTTAATTATTTCGTTCAACCCTGGTAACGACAGGTACTTCTTCTAGTATTTATATACATATATACATGCAAACATATATATATATATATATATATATATATATAAATATATATATATATATATATATATATATATATATATATATATATATATATATATATATATATATATATATATATATAATATAATGAAATGACAGGAGGCTGGATTTGTGTAAATCCTTGAAAGGTTTATTATACTATGTTCATTTCAAAGACCGGGTTCCGTATGAATCCGGTGATATCATCAGGTATTCGAAATATAATACGTGAATGTAATAGATAAAATCCATGGGGCTGAACATCAAGGACCCGAGGGCGATTGTACTGCACTGTGTTAACTAAATTCGCTACCCTATACTTCAGGGCATGTATAACTCACTCTGAATTCCCAGACTCTAACACACACTGATTCTATTTCCACATCTATATGCATTATCTGACTGTAACTTGAACTATATTGTATTTCTCCTGTGTCTTGAACTCTCCATTTACTCCACCACCACTCTTGTTTGTTTATTTATATCTTTATATCTTTATTTGCTGTATTAATGCTTTTTCCACGTATTCTACTTCTATACATCCAAATACTTTTTACTTCCCTTATTCGGATTTTTACTCGCGTGTACCCTTAGCACACGACACTGGAATATCTCCCCCTGGGAACATAAATACTGCAACCTGAACTATATTGTACTTCTATGTCTTGATTTCTCCATCTTACTCCACCACCACTCTCGTTGGTTTATTTACATATTTATATTTATATATTTATATATTTATACCTTTGCTTTATCAATGTGCTTTTCCACGTATTCCACTTCTATGTATCCATGTATTTCTACTCCTCCTATTGGGACTTTTGCTCACTTGTACCCATTAGCATACGACACTAGAATGTCTCCCCCTGAGAACAAAAATAAATATTACCCGACTATATTACTTACTCTACATCCCACTAGGATAAATTATAGAAGATCTACATAATACAATTAACGTTTCTTCATAAAAGACTCTCTTTAACTAAACCCCGCAACCCAAAACCTTAAAAAAGTTTTTTTAAATGTTTAATTTTCAATTTTCTGTTTGCTCAATTCTCAATCTTCTTACTCTTTAATTTTTTAATGTTATTCGGAATTCTTTCAACTTCATCCGATAAATTTAAACAATATTTTAAAGTTCCAACTTTCTGTCGGACAGTTCGGTTGGTTTTCCTGGCGACGGGACCGGCCCCCTGGCGCATAGGCCTACCTTGAGTGCTTGGAAAAATAAATTTCCCCTTCTTTCGGTAAATGAAACTACTCGGAGTGGCTTGATTCGCCCCAGGGGCCCGGCGCGCGGCCGGTTTTTTAACCGCTACATAGTACCTTGAAATTACAGATAAAATCCGAACTATTAGATATATCAACCTTAAAATGTTAAACTGTTTAACTTTAAATTTTCTAATTTCTTTAATATTAATTATTAATTTTTAACTTCATCCTATAAGTCTAAACAAAAACGTAACGTTCCAATCTTCTGCTCACACATTATAACACACTGACCCCCACTATATTTACCTCTGCTAAGATACGGGTCCCTGTGAACATTTTTTCGCGCCACTCCTGGCCTGACTGTAGTCTGACATTAATATCGACCTTTCTTCCTCTTTCTTTCTATCTTTGTTCTTGTAGCCATCAACCCTGACTTTTCTACTTCTTCCTTTTCTTCCTTCTCTTCTCCCTTCTTTCTGTCTTCCTCCCGCAGACTTATCTTCCTTCCCCTTTTTGTTTGCCTATATTTGACCGGTAGTAGTTGTTAAGATACGGGTCCCTTAGAATAAAAAAAATTCTTCGCGACAATCCTGGCCTGACTGTAATACCGACGTTTCCTCCTCTTTCTTTCTGTCTTTCTTCTTACAGCTGACATTAACCCTGGCTTCTCTTCTTCTTCCTTCCCCCTTCTTCTCTCTTCTTTCTTTCTTTCTTTCTTTTTTCTTGTGGCATGATATTAACACTAACTTATGTACCCATCCCTTTCTGTTTTCCTTTATCTGACCGGTAGTAGCACACTGTAAGCTTTAGCCACGTCACTCGACTGCGACCGACAAAGGTAGAAGGTGCTGGATGGCGGTCGCACACGGGTCCTTGATTTTCAGCCCCATGGATTTTATCTATTACGTTCACGTATTATATTTCGAATACTTGATGATACCACCGGATTCATACGGAACCCGGTCATTAAAATGATCATAGTATAATAAACCTTTCAATGATTTACACAAATCCAGCCTCCTGTCATTTCATTATAATATTTAACTCCGTAATAGCACCACCAACTACAAAAACAAAGACGGTTGAACTGCTTTACGTTGAGTACTCTCTATATTATTACATTGCGATTGTCCATACGGAATTGACCAGCTCTATACAGTGGTGAACCTCAAACCTGAATATATATATATATATATATATATATATATATATATATATATATATATATATATATATATACGGGTACATACACATCCATACATACATTGATATATAGTTACGTGTGTGTGTATATATATATATGTATATGTGTATGTGTGTATGTATGTATCTATCTGTACGTATATATATATCGGCCCTCCTATCATGTTTGTTATTCCATCTCTCCAATATTACATATCCCATGAACATTCAATTAGATTTTGGCAACAATTCTATCCTCATTTAACTTCTTGCGTATACACTTACGTTCACAATTAAGGAATATAAATATACGCATTCGTGCACACACATAGCTTTGTATATATATATATATATATATATATATATATATATATATATATATATATATATATATATATATATATATATATATATATATATATATATATATATATATATATATATATATATTTATATATGTATGTATATATATATATGTGTGTGTAAATATATATATATATACATATATGCTTATACAGTATATGTATATATATATATATATATATATATATATATATATATATATATATATATGCATATATATATATGTGTGTGTGTGTGTGTGTGTGTGTGAGTGTGTGTGTGTGTGTGTGTGTGTGTGTGTGTGTGTGTGTGTGTGTGTGTGTGTGTGTGTGTGTGTGTGTGTGTGTGTGTGTGTGTGTGTTTGTATACCATGCCACCTCTAGTTTTTCCCATTATAAGTTATTCCAAAAGAACTCTACCCGACCCTCAGGCGCTTCTGTATCATTCTTAGACAATCACAGAAACCAGTGAAAACCAATGCGTATTTAAAGACGGATCTAAGGAATATAGATAATAGATAATTAAAGACATGACTAACACAATGTTACACATATTTACACACGCACAGCCTCACACAGAACCGTACATACACGTACAGAGAGAAGCACACACACACAGAACCTAATATATACACACACAATCACTCATTTGTACACCCACATATATATATACATATCATTTGCAAATAGCTTTTTCTAAGGTAAAATCAGTGTATATTTTAGTTTTTACTATTTTGCGTCGCCTTTCTACAATTTAATCCGAATTATTTGTTGTTTTTCTTTTCATTTCATTTTTATTTAATTATTTTTTACGTTTGACATATTCCCATATTATTAACAATCGAAATGGTAACATCAAAGAGAATATTTTGGATCGATTCACTTGTAGTAGAGCTTTTAATATCTGCTGCATTCATTACGTACGAATGCTTTCGGTGATATTAGCATTTGTTTGTATAGTCCTGAAATGTCAGAGAAATCAATTTAAAATAAAATAATATAATGGAATGAAGAACTGTGAAAAACAAAGAGCGCAAGGAGTAGAGTAAAAGAGAGAAAATACGATGGAGATAGTTAGAAGAGAATAAATCTTTCTCTGTATGTCTGTGGGATGGAGATAAAAGCAGGGGAAAAGAGAAATGCATAGATAGAGAGAAAGAGAGAGATGTGGGAAGTGAGTGACTGGAGATTTTTCAAGAATTTATACATTTGGTAAGCGACAAGTGTGTAAAAACCGATTAGAAGAATTGCTAGTTTTATGTCAATAGATTTGTATGGAATGTTTGCTAAACCCTTCTAATGTGCTATTAAGTTCGATAGATGTTATCACATTCCACTGAATTGCTTTAATGAGAAATGACAAGCCTATAGCTTTTGCTGTTGTTGTTTACTTTTTACTTTAATTCTTACCGAGTATCTGAAAGCATAAAAATGAAAAAAATATAAAATGTCTGCGTCAAATTTGTAGACTTATAATGATCCGACATATCATAATGATCCAACATATCTGCTGGGAGTAAATGTATTCAAAACATTTTCATAAGTAAAAAATGAATCTGCGGTCATCAAAGAACCCTAATTGATATTATGAGGTTCGAATATATCTGACTATTACATGATATAAACGTGAAGCAACAGCCAAGCCGTACCAAGCCAGAAAGAGATTATAAATACAACTGATGTGTTTACTCAATATTTTAGTTAAATGTCACCGAAGAGACTACCTACTTTCATTCATATTTCTGTAAGAATTGTATGTGTATATTGGATATCAGTTGGTTTGGACGGTTACTGTTCCAGTTGTTTTGACCAAAGGAAAATACATTTTCGTCTGTTTAATCTCATTTAATATATTGAAGATGGATTTGAATAAAAAAAGGAAGTTATAGAATAAGATTTTTTATCACATTATGCTTTAGAGTGCGGCTATTGTTAAAAAAGATATACGATTTAACAATTGGTATGGATTTTGCATGTTTCATCCATTTTGATAATAAATCTCTGTTTCTTTGTGATGCTGAATAGCAAGAAAATCGGTATGCGAAAATTACTGAACGCTCAACCTTAGTTGTTTAACGGACTGGCGCCAATGCTATTTAACATATACAAACCACAAAACGGAAGATGTTAATAGAAACATTACACACACATACACACACACATATATATATATATATATATATATATATATATATATATATATATATATATATATATATATATGTGTGTGTGTGTGTGTGTGTGTGTGTGTGTGTGTGTGTGTGTGTGTGTGTGTGTGTGTGTGTGTGTGTGTGTGTGTGTGTAGGTAGGTGTATGTGTATGTGTGTAGGTGGGTGTGTATGTGTGTCGATGATTTACACACAGCGTGTCAAAGAGGAAGTTACATCGACATCGGTACAATATTCAGTGTAATCTAAGCTATAACTATTAAGATAATCATTTTATTGTGAACTAGCAGTAAAGCCCGGCGTTGCTCGGGGTCGCTCAGTAGCTGTGTTAAAGTTACAATGTTAAGTTTCTTTCTTGGCTTAAAAACTGTAGTGTCTACTGTGCAGACTTGCATGTGGTGTTTTTGATTAATATTCCCTCAACCAACAATATGCCTTATGAAGTTAAGAAAACATAACGATAACCCGAATGTTATAACAAAAGAGGATGCTGGGGATAGAAACTGCACTGGTTATTTATTAACAAAGATCGAAAATGTAAACACTGCAACGCAGAGAAAAACATTAGCGTAACCAAATTATCAGTTATGTCTGTCTGCACGGCCTATATCACCTCTCTGCACGACTGTCTGTCTGCACGCCTATATCACCTCTCTGCACGACTGTCTGTCTGCACGCCTATATCACCTCTCTGCACGACTGTCTGTCTGCACGCCTAACGACGAAATATTTGCTTGTTTTACGTAGTCTTTAAATAGACTTGTTTTCAAGTAAAAATATTGTTTTAAAATGCTTTTAAATGGAAATGAAGCAAAAGGGAAGCTTCGTGTATTGTGTTAATGTCATTTTAAACGCTGAGAAAGCCAGCGTAATTTTTTACGTAAGACGCTCAATGTAAACAGAACAAAGGGAAATAACTGATAACTTACGCTCAAAAATCGATACATTATATTCGATTTCGTCACATAGGGTGGGTCAATTTGAAATTTTTTTTTCCGATGTCTTCGCTAGGGCTCAATGTACAAGTATAGCAATTTCGGTGCAATTCCGTGAGAGATTCTAAGAGGAGATGTGTGCCAAAAATCGATAGACAGACAGACAACCACAGTTTTATATATATATATAAACCAATTTCTGAATCCAATTTAATGAAAAAGAGAGCAAATATAAATTACGGAACAAAGGTGGAACACTGCCAGGAATTCAAATATTTTCCTGTTTTATTAAACCCCAATCCAACATTGAAGAACCTCTTAAATAATTAAATAATCTAAAGCACAGTATATCATTATCAATGTGGCTAATAAAGAAACCATTATTATCATTATTATTGGTGGTGGATTGGCAGTATCGGTAGAGAGTCGGACACCATGCTTCGCGGCATTGAGTTACGGTCCTTTGCGTCTAGAGTTCTAATCCCCACCAAGTTTAGCTTTGCTTTCATCCTTGCGGGGTCGATAAAATAAAGCACCAGTAATGCACTAGGGTATTTTAATCGACACACGCCACTTCAAATTGCAGACCTTGTGTTTAAGATAGAAACAATTATTATTATTTGAAACTTTGTAACTTCTTTTGAATTCTGCTTCTTTTCCAAACCATGCCGAGTATTAAGTTGACACATGAGGCAAAATTTGATAAAACACACATTCTACGATCAATTGTCATACAAATGGTTCCACAAGGACACAAACAACTCTTAATACTTTTGCAAGGGTTTTACATTCTCAGGTCATCGGCAGTGCCAGTCAACTCTATTCTCTGTATCTCTTGCAGATATGGCTTTCCTGTACCGGTCCAAATATTTTTCTGTTTCCTTTTTTATCATTCCAAATGCGCCGACTAGCACTGGTGTTATACAAACCTAAAGATGCCACATTTTCTCAATTTCAATTGATAGATCTTTAGACTTATTGAGTTTTGCAAACTTTTTCAAGATGTTAATGATCTGATGGAATGCTCATGTCAATTAAGTAACATGTTTTCTCTTTATGGTCCTTCACAATTATATCAGGTCTGTTGGCCTTGATTATTCTGTCAGTGTTCACAGGGTAATACTGTCAAATTCTCGTCTCCTGGAACTGCATCTGTGTGATGGTTGTAACCCGCCCTCCCCATTTCCGACCATAAAACCTGCACATTACACATTGTAAATATAACCCCACTCTATTATACCTCGTTTCATATTTCTGGTGAGCTAATGCTTAGCAGCCTGAAACCAGGTGGTTTGGTTTAATTCCATTTCTGATCAATTTAGCTTGAAAGTTGCTCGCTGAAAAGCATTGGTTTAGTGCAGCCAAAATGAATCCCTCACTCTCTTCTTTTAACCCAGAACTCCACAGTCACTGATGGATAGGAACTTGATCTATGTCAATTTTGTTTTGCTACGGAGCACATACTGCCCATGCAGTGGGCTTTTCTCCCATTTAGTGCACAGTCTCTGTTAACCTTCATGTTTTTCCAACACTTTAATGTTGTTTGCGGTTTCAATTGCAGAATCGCCATCATTTTCAAAATGTATTCCCAGTTCTTCCGCAAACGTCCTACTTTCTTTAATGTAGTCTCTTCTTTATTTTGTGATCTGCAACCATTTTCATTATCCAGTCATCTGTGTTTTAAGGTACTGATCGAGTCCAATGTTTGATATCCTGTATGATAGCTTAGGCAGGATCATTCATCTAAATCTGTTTTTTCTAGGGAGATAAAGACGATTCCCATCTTTGGCTGATTTATTTTATTACAGTTCAAACGTTCCAATTTATGATTTTGAAACTTTAGGCTTATTTTTCGAGTTAAACTCAGTTTTCAAGTTGGTTTGTACTCTTATGTACACATTTTTTTCTAAACATGCCGATCTTATTTAAGCTCTTTCTTTATACGTAATTATATCTGTTCTTTTATTAAAATTTAAATACTCCCTACTTTAAATAGGCTAACACTAATTTCATTATATAATAGAATCTCCGGACATGAGAATTAATACCTTTATTATGTCCGTGTTCAATTGAAATCCTACCATGGTCAACGTTGCTTCTCATCCATTCAGTGGCCAATAATATAATCAACTAATGTGTAAATTTAATCGACTTTCCACTCCTCTCAAATGTCTAATTTTGTCTTAATTTCTACAATTCAACGGCGATAAACACATTTAAATGTAAACATAGGTATTCAATCTATTCAGTCCTACGATTTTCTGCATATAATTATTGTATACTTCGTACCATACGAGCAGCGACTGAAACGTTTTGAGCCTCTAGGAAACGGTAGCATATACAAATATTTTCTTGTTTTATTTGTCAATATAGTCTCCCTTTGAGTCCACATACTTCTTCCACCGGCGCAGAAGTGCCTAGATCAAGCTAAAGTAGAAATCTTTAGTCTGGTCTTCCAGGTCGGTGTCGTCCCTGGTTACAAATCGTGCCAGAAAACCTTCCGGATCAGCTTCAAAAAGATCCAAATTATTGGAGAACATGGTGCAATGAGTGTGTTTTTGTTCCTCGCCCCAAATACCTGGAACCCAGCGTGCAAACCAAGCTCCTTTGTCCGAATATTATTGGCTCGCTCGTGGCAGATGCCTAACATGTTTGCTATCTGACGGGAGGATAGTCATCGATCCTGTATCACCTTCCCAAAGACAGGGTTAATGTTCTCTGTGGTGGTCAATTCTGATGGCCTCCAACACCTCGGGTCATTTTTTATATCTTCACTGTCACGCTTGTGTTCAATCATCGTATATGACTGGGCATCTTCCCCTAATGTGTCTTGCTAGTTCTTTTGGATCTTATCACGAGTCATGCCGTTCAACTGCAGATAATTGGTCACTGCTCAATACTCGAGTTTCTTCAATTTTCATTAAGAGCCTGAGTACATCAACTTTAAGAATTTGCGAAAATAAATTAAAAAAATGTTTAGACCAGGAAACCTGGCTAGCACGGTCTGAAGGTCTCACAAATATCACAGACGAAATTTAATTTGCATAACTATTTATATTCTGTGTGAGGCTCAAAACCATTCAGTCGCCCCTCGTATTTTAGTAATATCAGCAGACCGATGAATATTTAGTTACGTTCTAAATACGTGTCATACCGAGTTTGAATTTATATTTCATTCTTTCTGAATTATTTTGAGTCGTAATTCTACCCTTATTGAATAATACCACTATAGATAGCAGTCCAATTGGAATTATCTCTTTTAAGAATTATATACAACTACATATATTATCAAATGTGTCTTTTCTTTATTCAAGATATGAGGGTGATGTGTCTATTGGACCTATCAGGCCGAAATACCACTTAACGGATTCTTCCTTGAAGAGTACACAAAATAAATACTGATGAATATAAACGTCATTGAATACAACCAAATATCTGTCTTAGAAATGTTAAATTATAAGGAAAGTTCCTCCAATATCATTAAATCTTTAATAATTATTTTGCTTTTAAACTGATTTTTATATCTTTGATTTTTTAATTTTTTAATTAAACTTAGTCAATCTTAAACAGACAGTTAGATTTCTCAAAGTGAAATTCATAAGGAAAAAACAAGAATTATTTTTGACATTCGGAATAATGTGTGACAAGCAAAACTGAATAATTTATCAAAGTTGAATATATATTTTTTTCAACTGTTGTATAGGAATTTCATGGTTCTTATAAATCACTACTATATTGGAACACTGCTTGCTTGAATTATATATTTACAGAAGCACTGACGTGCTCACTCATATATATATATATATATATACACTCACGCCTAAATACATTCATGAAGAGATACATACTTGCATACACATATTCATACATACGTGTATATATATATATATATATAGTAATAATAATAAAATTGAAGACTAAAATCCAAAGAGGGCTCGATAAGGAAAATATATATCAAATATATAAGAACCGTAGAGCAAATATTTATTAAAATAACAGATTAAAGTTTAAGCAAAGAATCGCTGCTTTCACCCTTAACAGGATCTTCTGAAACTAACAAAGTCAATCTGTAAACAAAGAACTGGATATTTCAAAAAACATTGCAACCGGAGGAAGACAGGAAGACGATACTTTGGTTCGTGGTAACGTTCGCTGGCAAAAAACGGGAAAAAACGAATAATACGTCATTAATAGGAGCGGTGAAAAACAATTACGCGCAAAGACAAAACCACGTTTATGGTATAAAAGAGGTCGTAGACTAATGTTCTCTTAGGTGGTGCATAGAGACGTTCTCTGGCAATGAACGAAAAAACGAAGATAATAAGTCATATGTGGAGCGTGGAGAACAATAGCACGCAAAGACATGGAAAGTAAGGTTTTGCGTATGCTTGTGTATGTACGTATCTGTTTGCGTGTATGTATTTATTTGTTTCTATTACTTCTGTATTGTATTTATTTACTTTGTTCTTAACTCTGTAGCGGAGATTCATTTGGTTTCCTAGTTAGAATTTTAGTCTACGATTTCTGCTATACCATTTACGTGGTTTTGTTTTTGCGTGCTATTGTTCTCCACGCTCCACATATTACTTATTATCTTCGTTTTTTCGTTCATTGCCAGAGAACGTCTCTATGCACCACCTAAGAGAACATTAGTCTTCGACCTCTTTTATACCATAAACGTGGTTTTGTCTTTGCGCGTAATTGTTTTTCACCGCTCCTATTAATGACGTATTATTCGTTTTTTCCCGTTCTTTGCCAGCGAACGTTACCACGAACCAAAATATCGTCTTCCTTTCTTCCTCCGGTTGCAATGTTTTTTGAAATATCCAGTTCTTCGTTTACAGATTGACTTTGTTAGTTTCAGAAGATCCCGTTACGGGTGAAAGCAGCGATTCTTTGCTTAAACTTTAATCTGTTATTTTAATAAATATATATATATATATATATATATATATATATATATATATATATATATATATATATATATATATATATATATATATATATATATATATATGTATATATATATATATGTGTGTGTATATATATATATATATATGATAAAGAACACAAGAGCGTCTACAACATCAAAAGATTTTTATTGGCTTACAATGTTTCTTCCTTACGTAACCGTAGGATTCGTCAGAGCTATAAAATATATATATATATATATATATATATATATATACACCGTAAACTTTTTAACTAATTGATATAGTCTAATAATAGCAAGGCATATAATATCACTACTGAAGTGAAAAACATGAGTACCGGCATATAATGAGAGTCACATCCACACCTCCTGGTTGCCGGACTATTATGCCACAATCACGGTAAGGAATGTGCATATGTATAATATATATAATTAGATTATTCTCTGCAAAATATTATTTATGTGGTTTCCAATGGTATTGGCAGCGTGAGAAGCTCTGAGATCTTGAATTGTTAACCCTTTTCCTCTCATAGAACTATTATAAAATGACCTACCCGTCACACACACACACTCACATACACACGCACACACGTATATATATATATATATATATATATATATATATATATATATATATATATGAATGTACGTACTGTATATTTAATAATATACTGTATGTATATATAAAAACATTTTAAAGGCTTTTCGCTATAAATTTAAGGTAGTGACTATTGTCACATACCCAGCATCAGCAAAAGGGAATAACCGACGCGTTTCTCGCTGCTTAGCAGTTATTAAGGTTATATACCCCGCTGCCTTTGATTTAAGCTGTAGAAGCTGGATTCTTATAGGATACCGATTATGATTATGAGCTGTTTAAACTACAGAGCGTTTGCCGGCCCAGCAACAATTAGGAATTTGTGTTGGAGCTCTGAAATAGCAATATACATATGAATGTACGTATTGTATAATAATTGTTTCTACTTTAGGCACAAGGCCAGCAATTACCCAGTGTATTACTGGTGCTTTATTTTATCGACCCCGTAAGGATGAAAGGCAAAGTTAACCTCGGCGGGATTTGAACTCAGCGGGATTTGAACTCAGAATGGCAAGGGCCGTAACTATGCGTTTAAGCATGGCGTCCGACCCTCTACCGATACTGCCAATCCACGTATTGTATAATACTTGTTTTGTATAATAATATACTGTATGTTTATTTAAAAACATTTTGAAGGCCTTTCACTATGAATTTAATGTAGTGATTGGGTATGGGACTATAGTCACTACATTAAATTCATAGCGAAAGGCCTTCAAAATATTTTCTAATAAACATCGAGTATTGTGCGTGTGCGTGCATTTGAAGATGAGTATCCATTTCATCAGGTGACAAAAATATCTCGAGTGAAGGATCGTCCCCAGCTAGATTACTCAACGTTTAAATGGAATAAACCATTATCTTCGAACGGATCCATCCACTTTACAGCATGTATTTATTACTCTTACAAGCCTGCGTATACATATTGACCCACTTTATTAATTATTACAATTTAACAAAATGATACTATATAGAACGTTTAAGTATGTATGTATGTATGTATGTATGTATGTATGTATGTATGTATGTATGTATGTATGTATGTATGTGTATGTATCTATGTATTTGTGTACTCGTAACATCTAATGAAGGTGTGCGCATCCTAGTGATATACGGCGTGCCTTGAGCATTTAAAATCTGGCGAGAATCCTACGTGTAGACCCCGAGCAAGCTGATTGGATAACATCCATGAGCTTGGCTGGTATCGCTTAAGGATCCAGCCGGATCAGTTGGAGACGGTTGCTTCTGAAAGGACCCGTTGGAAGGAGTGTTTTAGGACTCTGCCCCGATGACACTCAGGAATAAGTGGTCCAATTTAGAAGAAGGAGCCCATACCTCTCCAGGTCTGAACAATCCCGCTATCTTCTTAAGAAGAGAGACAGGGAGAGAGAATAAGTTAGTGGGAGAGAGAGAGAGGGGGAGAGAAAGAGAGAGAGAAGGAGAGATGGAGAGAGAGAGAGAGAGAGAGAGAGAGAGAGAGAGAGAGAGAGAGAGAGAGAGAGAGAGAGAGAGAAAGAGAGAGAGAGAGAGAGAGAGAGAGAGAGTAATAGAGAAGAAACGAAAGGAAGAGATATAGAGGAAGAATCGGATCCATTACTGGTCTGGTACTTCTTTATTGAACTTTAAAAGACGAATAGCAATATTCATTTCAGCAAGATCTGAATTCAGAGTGCAGAGTGCCGAAAAGAATAATGTAAAACTTTCTATCCAAGGAATATTTATGGTTTCGTCATATTATACGATCTTTTGTTGTTGTAGCAGTTGTTTATTTACAACATGACTTGTAGATTTTTAATCAAAGGCATGTTTTGTTTCGAGTGCTTCTTTGACGACATTGTCTACTAATGTGTGGATTGGCAGTATCGGTAGAGGATCGGACGCTATGCCTTGCAGCAAAGAGTTACGGGCCTTTATGGTCTGAGTTCAAATCCTGCTGAGGTTAACTTTGTCTTTCATCCTTACGGGGTCGATAAAATAAAGTACCAGTAATACACTGGGAGTATTTGCTGGCTTGTGCAAAAAATAGAAACAATTATCTACTAATGTGTCTTTCGATATTTTAAAACAGTAGTGTATCAATGAACACGTTCATTGCCATAGTTCTAATGAAACACTTTCAGATTTTTCGAAAATATTGAATAAATGAATTTTCTTATTAAGCTGGCATTTGAAAAATATCTTACGAAATGTTTTTACATAAACTTATCATGGAAGATATTTTAGATAATTATGAATACTGTGAAACAATTTTGTATCATAAAACATCGAGCAATTTGGGGATGTTTAGTAGCAAAAGGACCAAGAGAGTAAAAGAAAGAATGAAAGAAATAGAGGAAAAGAGAGTAAATAGGTGGATAGATAGACAGACAGACAGATAGGCAGATAGATAGATAGATAGATAGATAGATAGATAGATAGATTGATAAAGAGAGGGAGTGAGGGAATAATTTTGCTGCTACTTTAGTAGGTCGAACGACAACTTAGATATTCCACATTTTAGAAGCATTGGCCTACCGATAAAAGTCTGCTGCAATCTCGGTTGTCCCGAATCTAATTCTGTAGTCACTCAGCAAATTTATATTCAATGATTAACAATTCATTAACCCCTACCATTAGTCAGAACTCCCAACTATTGAGGTACAAGCTCAAAGATACGTATTATATAACTATACATACATACATTTTTTTTAAGTAAAAAGAAATTCAAACTCAAACTGGCGCGAAAGCCGATATGCTTATTCACGTGACTGCATCAACCATACAAACTTCACTCATATATGAAAAAACAACCTGAGTCCTCCCTCCCTTTTTTTTTGAAGGCAAATATAATAAGTACTTTGTAACGCCAACTGGCGCGAAATTTATTATACTAATTCACCAACCAACCAAATTACTTCTATAAAAACCTAGCATTTCAAGCCACTTTTTTCCATATAAAACAGAAGTAACATTCAAAGACCAAACAGATGTGAAAAAAACCACAAACCCTCCATCTCAATTCTACATTTGAAAAGCAGAAGAACTGGGAAACCGGTAAAGGAACCAAATACATATCTATTTAAAACAAAAAAGACTCCAGTTGCATTTTCGATTTCATATTTTTTCCTTATACTTTCACTCGTGTAGGACACCTCGTTTTTTTTTTTTCATTTTGTAAAAAAACCTCACTTTCTAATATATATATATAGGAACTATCGACTTTCGTAAAATCGGACCGAGGAAACAAGGTTTCCTGTGGTCTTTCCAGTTGGTAGTACGATCTATCGCACGCAACTCCAGGTAGAAGGAGCAGCGTGAAATGAAGTGTATTGCTCAAGGACATAACGCATCGCCGGGTCCAGGAATCGAACTCACAACCTCAAGATTATGAATCCAATTCTCTAACCACCCAGCCACACGCCTCCAATATATATATATATATGTATGTATATATATATATATATATATATATATATATATATATATATATATATATATATATATATATATATATATATATATATATATATATATATATATATATATATATATATATATATATATATATATATATATATATATATATATATATATATATATATATATATATATATATATATATATATATATATATATATATATGTATATTTATTAAAATAACAGATTAAAGTTTAAGCAAAGAATCGCTGCGTTCACCCTTAACGTGATCTTCTGAAACTAACAAAGTCAATCTGTAAACGCAGAACTGGATATTTCAAAAAACGTTGCAACCGGAGGAAGACAGGAAGACGATACTATGGTTCGTGGTAACGTTCGCTGGCAAAGAACGGGAAAAAACGAATAATACGTCATTAATAGGAGCGGTGAAAAACAATTACGCGCAAAGATAAAACCACGTTTATGGTATAAAAGAGGTCGTAGACTAATGTTCTCTTAGGTGGTGCATAGAGACGTTCTCTGGCAATGAAAGAAAAAACGAAGATAATAAGTCATATGTGGAGCGTGGAGAACAATACCACGCAAAGACAAAACCACGTAACTGGTATAGCAGAAGTCGTAGACTAAAATTCTAACTAGGAGACCAAATGAATCTCCGCTACAGAGTTAAGAACAAAGTAAAT
>OZ024740.1:113490876-113495876 GCA_964016885.1 Eledone cirrhosa
ACTCCCGTCGTTTATATCCGTAAAGTAACTAAAACAAATGTAATATATTTACGGTTAGGGTTAGGGTTATTTTTTAGGGTTAGGGTTAAGGTTAGGGTTAGGGTTAGGGTTAATTCAACCCTAACCCTAACCCTAACCGTAAATATATTACATTTGTTTTAATCTTTAGTCACTTTACGGATATAAACGACGGGAGTAACTTTGGTTGGGGTTCACCGGGAGAAATTAATTCAGTGGCCAAATTAATTCTGCACCCCTCTCAGGCACCCGCTAGCTCGTAGCTCGTATCTCAAAACTCAGCTCGTATCACAAGACAAAGAATTGTCGTATCTCAAAAAACTCGTAGGTAGGTTCACTCGTATCTCAATGTATCACTGTATATATATATATATATATATATATATATATATATATATATATATATATATATATATATATATATATATATATATATATATATATATATATATATATATATGTGTGTGTAGTATGGTTGCTAGGATGCGTCCATAGGCGGTATGCCGGTTAGTACTCTATGCTCCTTCGGAGGAGAGTATGATAATATGGAAAACGAAGAAAGTGTGATGCATCGGAAAACAATTTATTACGTATTACAATTGTTTCTCCGGCGAACAGCTCGAGGTGCGATCTGTTTGTTGATCTTTGAAAGAGATTTTGCTTCGAAACCACTAGACGTATTTGAGGAACTTGCAAATCCAGAGTCAGGTTCGATCCACAAACAGATCGCACCTCGAGCTGTTCGCTGGAGGATCACTTATATATATATATATATTCATAAGCATATATGAAATATACATACGCACATAATAATTCGGACACGTATCTCAGAAGATTAAAGAAGATTAGAATAATACATTAAACCAGTGTTGTTTTATTTTTAATTCTGTGTACTAAATAAAAATTCTTATTTAATCATTCATTAGAAAAGAGATTTACTTCGGAAACTTTTATATTAAAAAATGTAAATTTGTGTCTTCTTTTTGAAAGATTAGCAAAGGAAAGCAGGAGAAAGAGAATAAATAAAGAATGAGATTAAATAGGCGAATGTTTACTTTCTCCCACGTTCTTCTTTCTTTTCTGGCCTTGATTTAGCTAAAGTTTTGCTTTATTTGTTGCATATTTGTCTCTTCACTAATTCTTCCAAACTTCACAATGAAGGAATTGATTTTGTTGCTTGTTGCTACTTTGGGAAGGGCATCGGCGTAAAAATGAATAAATAAATACACAAGTAAACCTAATAAAATGTGTAAAAATTTAATCCTTTCGTGAATCACACGAATTCATAGAGCTGGTAATGATCATTCCCGTTTTTGGTGCATTAAGCGGATAATAGACATTTCATCACCCCGACCACTAAAAACATTTCTCAACAGGCTGGCAGAATAGACATTTACACACCGACTAAAACTCAAACCGGGAAACACCTATACATGCGAAAATGCATGCACAAACATGCACAATGTAAATAGGTATATAGTTATACATATATATACGTACACATACACAAACAAACCAAACACACACACACACACATACACACACACACACACACACACACACACACACACACACACACACACACACACACACACATACATATATCTCTCTATCTGTCTATCTATCAATTTCTCTCTATCTCTCCTCTCTCTCCTCTCTCTCCCTCTCTCTCTATATATAGATATATAGATATATCGACAGTCGATCGACTTTCGTCAACTCGGACCGAGAAACCTATGCATCCATTGGTCTTTCCAATTGGTAATACTATCTATATATATGTATATATGTATATATGTATATATATATGTATATATGTATATATATATATATATATATATATATATATATATATATATATATATATATATATATATATATATATATATATGTAGGAGGTGAGTTTTATTGTAGTACAATAAAGCAATGCAGATATCGGATAAGAAGCACTCTACAGTTGGTAGGACTGGAGTATACATAATATAAGATCAAAAGATGGTTAAAGGAGTTCCATGTATTTTATTATGCGCATTTCAAAAACAAACATCATCATGCAATAATATTTGTGTTTTCATCAGATAAAACAGGAGAATATGATATGAAGGCTAAAAAACACTTGTGGATAGTGCAGTTTTAAATCAACATATGAAAAGTGGTTTTAGATTGATGTGTGATATTGGGAAAAATATTTTATTTACATTCATAAACTTAATTCATGAATGTAAAGTTATAACTAGCACCAATTCCTTCACCTATTTTGGCTCCACTTCCACCTCTTTTAAAGCTCGTCTCTATAATCACCATTCATCTTTCAAATACAAACTTAAAAGAACCAACACGGCTCTCTCAGAACTCATATGGTCCTTGAAAGACAAAAACATTAAATATACCATCTTTTGGAAGAAGGTTTCTTCTGCATCCTCATACTTGAACAGCTCTCTATCTAAAATCTGTAATCTCTGCCTAAATGAAAAATTTACCATTATCTCTAATCTAGATTCTATAATAAATAGACGTACAGATTTGTTTTCTATCTGCCTGCATAAATTCCATAGGACTTTTCACAAAGTATACAGTTAATATTCAATTCTTTATCAATTTAGAATCTTTTCTCAAAGGCACATATACATACACCTCTTTAAAATATACCCATCTTCCTACCTTACTTTAAAGGGCATTATACACTCTATAATACTTGTTTACTCATTACCCTCTTTCTATCTTCACCTTGTAAAATCCTTCATAACATATACATTTGTTTTTTTGACGTTAGAATATTCATCCGCAATTATTATTATTTTTTCTCTCTATCATAAAACTTTTAAATCTCAATTTCATCCTTAATTTATTATTTTTTTCTCCCCATCAACGAACTCATTCTTAATACACATTAACTCGTTCTTCGCACATATTATCAATTCCTTCAATATACAAACTTTAACTTCACATTATTTTTCTCAAATACTTCTACACACAAACCTTAATAATTTTTTTTTTCTCTTCGTTAATTTTGAAATTGCCACAATACTTATCAACATACACCTTTTTCACGTTAGAATATTTATCCACAATTATTATTTTTTTCTCTCTATCTTCATACATAAACTCCCTCTCTTTCCTCGCAAATATTTTTCCCTTCGCTAATTTTCAAATTCTTTTAATTTATACATTATCTTCCAACGGTTCTCAACCTCTCTATGTAAAACAATATATCTTTTCTCAGTTATAAAAACTACCTCTTTCTCTCTATCACCCATCTCTCCCTCTCCACCTTCACACTCATCTCCTCCCCCTTTTTTCATCCTTTCCACCCCCCTTCCCTAAATAAAATATTTTTTCCTCGTACATATCTTTCCCTTCGCTAATTTTCAAATTCTTTTAATTTATACATTATCTTCCAACGGTTTTCAACCTCTCTATGTAAAACAATATATATTCTCTCAGTTATAAAAACTATCTCTTTCTCTCTATCACCCATCTCTCCCTCTCATCTCCTCCCCTTTTTCATCCTTCTCCCCCCCTCTCTAAATAAAATATTTTTCCCAATATCACACATCAATCTAAAACCACTTTTCATATGTTGATTTAAAACTGCACTATCCACAAGTGTTTTTTAGCCTTCATATCATGTTCTCCTGTTTTATCTGATGAAAACACAAATATTATTGCATGATGATGTTTGTTTTTGAAATGCGCATAATAAAATACATGGAACTCCTTTAACCATCTTTTGATCTTATATTATATATATATATATATATATATATATATATATATATATATATATATATATATATATATATATATACACATATATATATATATACATACACACATATATATATATACATACATATATATATATATATATATATATATATATATATAGAGAGAGAGAGAGAGAGAGAGTGCGAGAGAGAGAGAGTGCGAGAGAGAGAGTGAGCGTGAGAGAGAGAGAGAGAGAGAGAGAGAGAGAGAGAGAGAGAGAGAGAGAGAGAGAGAGAGAGAGAGAGGCGCGTGGCTTAGTGGTTAGAGAATTAGACTCACAATCATGCAAAACTGTTGGTGCTGGCATTTTGTGTGTGATTTGTTTTTAGAAAAGTGATGTCAACATGAATGGACCTGTTATTTTTATCTAAAGTCATTTTTTCCAATTCCAGCTCGCCCGTCCCCTCAATCTATGTTATTTCTTATTCTTTTTTCTGATGAAGGACTAGCATCCGAAACGTTAAGACCCTCTTCCTGCTATATCAAGCGTTAACCTAATATATACCTTCCATATACTGTACCGATTGTGTTGTTATTTCTGTTTACCTTTTACACACACACACAATCTGAAGAGCAAATCGATAATGGAGTCTGGTCAATAAATTCTGTGGGTGAACCTGAGCCAACCCTCTGCAAAACGCGCGTAACAGGTCGATGCACAATAAAAATATAAATACATGTAAAGAAAGCTTCATCGTTGGTATTAATATATACACTCTGCCTGTGCATCGAATACTTGTTTTAGTAGCAACACCAGTAATTCACTGAATCACATATACTATATATATATATGTAAAAGTTCTATTTAAATTGTTGGGATACAACAAGCAAATATTTTTATAACTGATATAAAGCACTCAACAAATAATTGGAGTAAAAATACGATATTAACAAATGGAAACTAGATTTATAAAACCATATTTATTTCATTATACATATTTCAAGGACACCAAGTTAAATTATGGTGTGCTTTCATCAGATAAAATATAATATAGAGCAGTTTTATAAATAAATATTGACATACCCTTAAAGAATGCAACCATTACTGTTGGAAGCGCCCGGATAATTTAACTTTGTGTCCTTGAAATATGTATAATGAAATAAATATGCTTTTATAAATATAGTTTCCATTTGTTAATATCGTATATATATATATATATATATTGGAAAAGTAAATAAGAACAAGGAGTACAGTTACGAAAGGTGTTGACTCT
>OZ024740.1:113500876-113515876 GCA_964016885.1 Eledone cirrhosa
CCTTTACCGGTTTCGCAGTTCTTCTGCTTTTCAAAAGGTGAGTTGAGATGGAGGGTCTGTGGTTTTTCTTACATCTGGTTGGTCTCTGAATGTTACCTGTTTTATATGGAAAAAGTGGCTCGAAATGCCAGGTTTTTCGAGAAGTAATTTGATTGGTTTGTCAATAATTATAATAAATTTCGCGCCAGTTCGCGTTATAATAGTTCTTCAAATAAGAGGGGGGGGTGTTGTCACAGGTTGTTTTTTTCATATATGAGTGTTTGAATTTCTTTTTACTTGAAAAAAGTGGCTCACGAAGGCTTTTTTTTGGTTGGTTATAAATGAAATTATTGCTGTCACGTGAACAAGTTTTCATTAAATTTTCGTGCCCTTATTTGGAAATCCATTCTGTAGCCTTTTTAGAGAATTTTATGATAAGTGAAAGATAATGGTCAAGAGAAAGGGATGGGAGAATTGTTCTGGTTCAGTGAATATGGTTAGTTCGCTGGGGTATCAGAATTCAGATTTTCTATTGAATAAAGAAAGTAAAGATATGTATGTTTATTTGTGTGCTTGTGTGTGTGTGCGCGCGTGTGTGTGTGTGTGTGTGTGTGTGTGTTGTGTGTGTGTTTGAATTTCTTCACTTAAAAAAAGGTGGCTCACGAAGGCTTTTTTTTAATAAACGTGATTTGATTGGTTATAAATGAAATTTGGCTGTCACGTGAACAAGTTTTCATTACATTTTTGCGCCCTTATTTGGAAATCTATTCTGTAGCCTTTATAGAGAATGTCATGACAAGGGAAAGACAGGGGTCAAGAGAAATGGGATTGGGAGAATTGTTCAGAGACCAACCTGATGTGAGAAAAACCATAGACCCTCCATCTCAACTCACCTTTTGAAATGCAGAAGAACTGCGAAACCGGTAAAGGAACCAAATAAATATATATATTTAAAAAAAAATAAGACTCCAGTTGCATTTTCGATTTCATCTCTTTTTCTTTATACTTTCACTCGTGTAGGACACCTCGGTTATTTTTCATTTTGTAAAAAAAACCTCACTTTCTAATATATACCCACCACACGAAGACCGAAAATGCCACCAAAGTCTCAACAAAACAACAACTCACTGAACCAGGACATCTTAAATGAACTCAAAGAGATTTCCTCTAAACTCTCAATTGTGACCAACAAAGTGGACCAAATACACATCTATAAAAAAGGACCCCACAAAGAAACAGAAAATACCCAAGAGACGAATATTACTCCAGTATTAACTAAGCTAATCGAAACCATTGAAACAGCAATGCTCCAAAAGCTGGAACAACCGTTAGAACCCAATCTACGAGATGTCCACTCAGTGAAAAACACCCTAATCAACATATGGACTCAAAAGCTCACAGCCCGCAAATTCGCCCTTTGGAATCTCCTAAAAAATAATGGCAAGGCAGACATATATGAAAAGTTGCTAAACTCTACCCCAATCATCCTCCCAAATAAACTCCAAATAAAACCCATCCCGAATGAACCAGAAAACCAACAAAGATTTAGGGAAAAGATGGCATTGGAAACATTTAAAACAGAAATAGAACTGTTGCGATTAAGAGCCAACTCCAACGAACAAAAATTCAAGTCACTCGACCAACAGATGGACACATAAATCTCAAAGCACTCTGAAGGCCTACTCTACAAAAAAAACCTAAAACTTTGGAAAGAAAACTGCGAGGATGAAGAACTAACATCCCTCCAGCGATGGGAAAAAAACGCCACCTGGTTCAACAACTACGAAATGGACTTCAAAAATGAACAACATACAGGTAACCCATTTTAAAAACAAACTAAAACTCACACACGACATGCACAACAAATAACAAAAAAGTAACAACACGTCCAACATACCCCCAGCAAAACTATAACGATAATCCCAGAAACCGTAGACAAAACTATAACCCTACTAACAAAAACCAAAGATCCCCGAACACAAGACAGGACCTGATCTGCAGATCACAACCCACACAAAACCTATTCCCAAACCGTAGACCCCTGCCCACACAGAGCCTGTTCCAAAACCGTAGATCCCAACCCACACAAAGGAACAAAATCTAAAACCCGGACTATCAACGAACCGAACCTCAATACGTCCGAAACGTCTATACAAGACCACACAACAACAGGGGAAATACCATTAGATATAATAATACAATTGAAAAAACATTCCAGAAAAATCATTTTTTAGACCAAGGCTACACGACTCACGACACCCGGTGGCACAAACCGATTTTGAAAAACCGAAAATAATTAACCTTTCAAAAAAAAACCTCTCAGCCCAACAAGTAAAAATTCTCTCCAAAGGACTTAAATTCACACCAACACTACAATACTCTAACCCCAATGAGATAAATGACGATATCTCACACTTCTGTAGAAAATTACGTCTCACAGAGGAATTCTTTGACAAGGAGAATAACAACGAATCAATTGTACGGAATAAAAGCAGCTACAACCCAACAAAAGGTAGAAACAGAGTTCTGGACAAATTTTGTGACCACATAGCTACCTTCCCATACCATGAACTACCGCAACCTAAACCCAAACCCAACAAGAGTCGAAGGGAATGGGAGATTATCCATGAACTAAAAAACAATACGGACATTATAATTAAGAAGCGGACAAGTTGTCATTATGGAGGCAGAAAAATATGAAAATGCTATGTTCTCTCTCTTACAAAATACTAATTACTATGAAAGAGTAAAAAACTACCAGCAATCAAAAATAATGACCAAATTAAACACACTGATTTATCGATACCAGGAAGACCTAACTAAAAAGGAACGCGATTATTTAACAAATTTTGAATACAAAACCAGCAATCTTTACGGACTTCCGAAGATCCACAAGTGTAAAATAATCAACAATGCCTGTAAACAATCCACAACAGCCTGCGTCAACACACAATACCCCACAGACCTTAAATTAAGACCAATTGTAGCGGGCCCACAATGTGAAACACACAGACTGAGCAACTTTATAGACATACTACTGAAACCAATACTGAAAACACATACCAAGCCTTGTAAGAGACGATCTGGACCTCTTAAACCACCTCCCCAAACATGTCAACAATGACACTATTATTGTGTCTTTCGATGTAGTGAATCTCTACATAACGATCCCACACCAATACGGACTAGAAGCAATAGGATTCTGGCTAGAGAAATATCCCAATGAGATACCTGACAGAATAGAAAAAAGATTCATCACCGAGGGATTAAAATTCATCTTACAGAACAACTTTTTTGATTTCGATGGCAATACTTACAAGCAAATATCGGGGACTGCGATGGGTACAAAAGCCGCTCCAACTTATGCCAACTTAGTCATGGCATACTTAGAAGTCCAGATATATGAACAGTCCAAATCAAAATACGGATTGAACTTCCACAAATATTTATCAGAGAATTGGAAACGCTACTTGGATGATTGCCTCATTCTTTGGTCCCACACACTCGACCAACTGAAGGATTTCAAAAACTTAATAAACGGCATCAATAACCACATCCAATTCACAATGGAATACAGCCAAGATCAACTCCCATTTCTGGACATCTTAATCTTAAAAAAAGACATAAATATCGAAACTGACATACACTACAAACCAACAGATTCCAAACAATATCTGCTATTCACCTCCAACCATCCAAAGCACACAAAGACGAACATTCCTTTTAACCTAGCAAGAAGAATTTGCACAATTGTCTCCAATTATGAAACGCGAAATGAAAGACTTCAAGAATTAAAGGAAATTCTACTCGAGAGAGAGTACCCACTATTACTAATAAATAATGGAATAGAAAGGGCTAAAGCAATAGGCATTGATGAATTACGGAAACAGAAACAAATTCAAGGTACGTCCAATATTCTATCATATATCTCAACACACAACCCAAGAAATGCGGAAGCTTACAACACTATTCACAAGAACATCCCACTAATAAAACAAAACCCAAGAATGAAAAAAGCCCTCGAAACACACAAAATAATTAAAAGCAAAAGACAACCAAATTCACTGAAAACGTTACTCACCAATGCCAAATTACCTACCACAAACCCACAACCAAGTATCAAAAAATGTGGTCGCTCTAATTGTGGAACCTGCACTCACCTCATTGAAGGCAACACGTATACATTTAAATCAGGACAAAATTTTACTGTAAAAAATCACTTCACTTGATCATCAAAAAATCTATTTTATGCCATTAAATGTATAGGATGCAATGAAGATTATATAGGACAAACTAAACTCACACTCAGAAACAGAATGACAGTTTATCGCCAACAATTAGGAGATCCAACCACGAGACAGATACCACTAAGTGCACATCTAGACATTTGCGCAAGTAATAAGACACCCAAATTCCAAGTCTTCCCATTTTACCTTTGCGCTAATAATACAACAGAACAAATACGAATAAATAAGGAAAATATGTTTATTCAAAAATTTAGACCAGCATTAAATATGGTTTAATATACATTATGTCAACACCATAATATGACATACACACACACATAACACCTTCTATTTCAGAAAATAAAAAAACCGAACTAAATAAACCTTAACATACGTTTGCACTGACAATACAACAGAACAAATACGAATAAGTAACGAAAACATGTTCATTCAAAAATATTCCTACTAAAGGAATCATTTTCCTACACACACACACACACAATATATATATATATATATATATATATATATATATATTCTCTTCATCTTAACATGCTAACCATACTCCCACACACATAACACCCATACACACACATAACAACCCCCACACACACAACTCCCTCCCCCATTTCTACTAATAGAACCACTTTCCTACACACATATATACACACACACAAAATATATATTCTCTCCATCTTAACATACTCGCACACACACATAACACCCATATACACACACACACAACTCCCTCCCCCATTTCTACTAATAGAATCATCTTCCAATACACACACACACACACACACACACACACACACACACACACACACACACACACACACACACACACACACACACACACACACACACACACACACACACACACACACACACAAATAAACATACATATCTTTACTTCAATAGAAAATCTGAACTCTGACACCCCAGCGAACTAACCATATTCACTGAACCAGAACAATTCTCTCAATCCCATTTCTCTTGACCACCTCTTTCCCTTGTCATAACATTCTCTATAAAGGCTACAGAATAGATTTCCAAATAAGGGCGCAAAAATGTAATGAAGACATGTTCACGTGACAGCCAAATTTCATTTATAACCAATCAAATCACGTTTATTAAAAAAAAGCCTTCGTGAGCCACCTTTTTTTTAAGTGAAGAAATTCAAACACACACACACACAACACACACACACACACACGCACACACACACAAGCACACAAATAAACATACATATCTTTACTTTCTTTATTCAATAGAAAATCTGAATTCTGACACCCCAGCGAACTAACCATATTCACTGAACCAGAACAATTCTCCCATCCCTTTCTCTTGACCATTATCTTTCACTTATCATAAAATTCTCTAAAAAGGCTACAGAATGGATTTCCAAATAATGACACGAAAATTTAATGAAAACTTGTTCACGTGACAGCCATAATTTCATTTATAACCAACCAAAAAAAAGCCTTCGTGAGCCACTTTTTTCAAGTAAAAAGAAATTCAAACACTCACATATGAAAAAACAACCTGTGACAACCCCCGCCCCTCTTATTTGAAGACCTATTGTAACGCGAACTGGCGCGAAATTTATTATAATTATTGACAAACCAATCAAATTACTTCTCGAAAAACCTGGCATTTCGAGCCACTTTTTCCATATAAAACAAGTAACATTCAGAGACCAACCAGATGTGAGAAAAACCACAGACCCTCCATCTCAACTCACCTTTTGAAAAGCAGAAGAACTGCGAAACCGGTAAAGGAACCAAATAAATATGTATATTTAAAAAAAAAATAAGACTCCAGTTGCATTTTCGATTTCATCTCGTTTTCTTTATATATATATATATATATATATATACATGGCATAGACAGAAGTGTATTAACACACTATGTATTATACATACACAAATACAAGGGAAAAAATATAGAATAAAAGTATAGATAAGCGGTCGGATGGAATGATACGAAGACGTTGCACACATAATGATAGGCTTCTACATAAATACAATCACATACGCAAAACTACATATAGATACATACATGCATGTGTCCAGTGGAAATATAAACATATCGAAGCATGCAAAAATACAAATGAACTCACGCAGATAACCACATACAGAAATACATATATGCACACACACGCATGCACATATATATATAAATATCTCTCTCTATATATATACATACATATACGTACATAAACACACACACACACACATATATGCACACACACACACACACACACACACACACACATCTGGTTCCTTACCACACTTCCTTCGTTATATATATATATATATATATATATATATATATATATATATATAACCTCACAAATGTGGATAGTTGTGTTTTATACACCTGTCTATATGCATCCATAAATAGGGGAGCAGCAATAAACCGGTAAAGGAAGTTACTGCTGCTGTGATAAGTGCCGCAGTGGACCAGAGCCCTGGGCAGCAAGAATCATTTTAACATACAACGTTTTTGTCCGTGTGCTAGCCTGTTTCTGGTCAAAAGAAATTTATATTAGGATAGACAATATATATAAAATGATTATTCAGAATCCTATAATTAATCTGGATAGATAATTCTTATGTGTAACGTATAGACAACAATAAAACTGCATCTTTATGAGTATTGTATCCATGTTATCTGTCCATATATGAACAAATATATCGACATCTGAATATATACTTATATATATACATATATATATATATATACAAATATATACATATATATATACATACATACATACATATATATATATATATATATATATATATATATATATATATATATATATATATATATATATATATATATATATATATGTATAACTTGTTTTTAATCTGATTTGCTGCAGCATCCACACTAATTATCATATTTTATTTTTATGTGATCATTTGTACGTGATGTCGTTTTATAGCGATTATTAACTGTCTGTTGCAGAAAACAATTATATACTATAGTTTCTGAAAGACATGTAAATGATGATACATTTTTAATGATCACTTTGAATCAGGTATAAAAAAAAGAACACAAAAAATAAACAATAAACGAAATGATATATATGAATGTTATCAGAGCAGCTCTAACTGTACAACGACCAGTCATAAAACGTTTTATGAGATTGGTGCACGAATTGTGTCCGCACTCTATGAAGACATGTGTAAGGTTATGCTACCATTTGAAAACGTAAAACCGCTTAAAACAGCTATATCTAGTGCTAGAAGAAAGAAGAAATATAATTGACTCTTTCTTTCTTTATGCTAGATTGTAATTCATACTGGCAAATGGTACATCATCGTTGTAGACGATATAAAAGAATGATTGAAGTCAGAGAAATTGAAGAAAGTCGTATAGAATCTGGCATCAAATAGTATTTCGTCTGAGTGAAGAACATTTTATTTATTTTACCCGTGGCAATTTTAATCGTAATACTTCTATCACGATGTCTTGGGAAGTAATAGCAATGTCAGACAGTACACATACACACGCGCAAACACCGATACACATACCCCCCCCCCCACACACACACACGCGCACACACAATTCTAGTGGTTAGGATGTTGGGCTTATGATTGTAACGTCGTAGGTTCGATCCGTGGAGTGGGTATCGCAGTGAGCAAAACATATTTCACGTATAAGTACCAACTGGAGATTATCTCCGTCCAGGGGCATGAATTATATGCACAGTCAGATGATTAATGTAAATGAAACTGGATAAACTCCGACCTAGTGAGACCCCGGGCTTGAGACAATTTAGCACACACTTATATTATCGGTAGAGGGTCGGACGCCATGCTTTCCAGCATAGTTACGTCCCTTTACGATCTGAGTTCAAATCCCGCCGAGGTTGACTTTGTCTTTCATCCTTACGGGGTCGATAAAATAAAGTACCAGTAATGCGCTGGGTAATTGCTGGCCTTGTGCCTAAAGTAGAAACAATTATTACATCATATATTCACACACACACACACACACACACACACACACATATATATATATATATATATATAAGTTTTCGCTCTACATGACTTAATACAATAAATGTGATCTGAGTTTTTCGAATATTAATAATAACATTCGATTCGTTTGTAATTATACAAACAAGCCTCAATTTTATAGCCATGTCAGTAGAATGAACCCTTCATTCATGCTCTTGTGTTGGCAGAAAAGGAGACAGAAATGGAGACACTAATGTCTCTGGGTATCACCCTTCTGCTGGTATGCAGATCAGGCGGATCAGACACTCTATATTTTAGAAAATAGCATATATTTTCACTAGCTCTGGCAGTTGGCAGGTGAACAGTGAGCTGTACTGATAAAGGGTAATACCCAGAAACATTAGTGTTTGCAGTTCTGTTTACATGCCAACACAAGAGCATGAATAAAGGGTTCATTCTATTGACATGGCTATAAAAATGAGGCTTGTTTGTATAATTGCAAACGAATCGAATGTTATTATTAATATTCGGAAAACTCAGATTACATATATATATGTATGATGATGTAATAATAATTATATATATACATGATTATCGAGCGAATTTTATCGAATATAATGGAAATAGCTTCGCTCGTTTCCTCTCTCTCTCAAAAATTTAATTAAGTCCGTATTATTAAAATTCAAATCGATCCGATTAGAGTGTACTATAATATATTAATATTTTAGGAAAACGACTTCCTCTGGGGAAGGACATTTGAATTACCTGGACCGATGCACCATTTACTAGATTCCGGTCTTTCTGCGGAGGTCCGAATGAAAGCACAATAAGCAGAAATTAGGTAATGTTAGTAGACATTGTGTAAGTTTGCAGAAACCGCTACCTCAGTGGAAGATCCCCTACCTGGAATATAATGATCCGTTGCTGGATACAAATGACTGTAGTAGTAGTCCTCACATTTCAGTGACGTGTGAGGTCACATTAAGAAGAAGGTAATCCAGGCTTGAACATTTACAGGGTCAGTATAATTCTATGATGGTGCTGTTAAAGGGAAAACAAAGACAGAGTAGCAAGCGCTAAATAAATTGAAATAGAATAAAGTAAGCAATTTTACCATAAATATAAATGCAGGTTAATCCGCAGGGTGTTTAAAATAAATATGGAACGAAGCTTCGGTGGTTTCCTCACCTTATGCATATATATATATATGTATGCACACATACAAACAACACACACACACACACACACACACACACACACACACACACACACACACACACACACACACACACACACACACACACACACACACACACACACACACACACACACACACACACACACACATATATATATATATATATATATGATGATTGCAAATTCTGCCAAGAGTAATGCAATCGCTTGTCAGATGATAGAGTTTGGTGCAGTTTTAGGGTATGGCCAGCCACACGAAACTGAATCATATCCTGTGCTTTGAAGGTTTTTTAAGTGGGAAAAGGCCTTGCATACGACCAATCCCACTCTCTGTGCATCGAAAACACTATCCGAAAAGGAAAACGAGTCAACATCATCGGGTGCTTCCGGAGGCGCAGGTTTTTTTTCAGAGTTTCCCTCACCTAGTAATGTGTTGTGACAACAACTGGGGGCCTATCACTCTCAGGTAAAAAAAAGTACTATTTGGATGGCGTTGACTCTGCTGAGTTCCTTCGCCCTTCGTCGGGTCTTGTATTTCATACCACCGGGTGTCCAAATATCACCATCAACACCAAGCTAGCTCGGTGGGTTGCCGATTTAGTGACCGACGACACAACCATGAGACAGGTTGTACTGGGTTACATGTTACCAGTAGCACTCGAGAGCGATCTCACACACACAAACACCCACACACACACACCCACACACATACATATATATATATATATATATATGTATATATACCATAAAATAGAGGATCGTCTTATACTCCAGGTATAAAATGTGAACCTTAAATCCTGTGGTTTACGGTAAGTTGTTAGCGGGGAGGTTTTTGTGGGTAGGCTAACCCCTGCCTTGAAAATTATCGACACATATTTTATATTGAAACAATTTATTTCACATTATTATAATAAGATAATAAAATTATCTTGTAATAAAAGCAATCTTACCTTATATAATATATTCTATGATTACACGACAATAATAAAACACACCTTTGTGAAGAGAGACATGCGCAGCAGAGTTGGAAGTGATATAATGACTGGCAGGTGTGAAATCAGTTAGCTGGAATTTGCAGACGACATGCTGTCTTTTAACTCGACAGAAGGGGGTTCCGACTTGCACTGGTTAAATCTGATGCCGCGTGCTGCATGGCTATAATGAAAATCAATGCTGCGATACAATCATCCTCTCAAGGAAGCCTGCGCAGTGCCCTCGAGATGTGAATGGAGTTCCACAGAAGCAGGTAGAAGAGTTCAAGTATCTAGCGGCCGTGTGCACGAATGATGGAAGGCAGGTGGCTGAATTAATTGCAAGTATTACAGTAGCTGGTGCAGTAATGCGCGAGGAAAATGATACAGAAAAAGAGAGTAGGCGTAAAAGTTAAACTCACTATCGATTCGGAAATTCGTGCCAACACTATGGTTATGAATCTTGGGTAATGACTGAAAGAATACGATCGAGAATACAAGCGGCCGGAATCGGGTTCCTTGGAAGGGTGTTTGGAGTAACGGTACTCAATAGAGTGCGTTGCTCGGAGATCAGAGAACCACTGCAGGTAGAGCCACTAGTTCTGTGAATTTAAAGAGCACAGCTCTGATACTAAGGGCATGAGGTTAGAATGTACCAGGAAATATTCACTGGACAGATTTTACAGGCAAAGCCAAGAAGAAGGAGAAGAAGTAGGAGGAGGGATTGGTACAGGAGGAGGAAGAAGAAGAGGACAGCTAGGAGGAAGAAGGGGAGGAGGAGGAGAAGAAGGAGGGGGAGATTATTTTGAATAAAACATTCCCACATCACCTTTATTATAAAGACTAGCAAAAAAAAACACCCTCGGGTGGTTTCTGCTAGCATGTTTAGTGTGCATATTGATATTATACGCAGGTATATACATAAAATAAAATCATAATTGACAATATATAATACATAGAAATTGAACGAAGACTGTGTTACACTGTCTTATTTAATCAGTAACGTAATCCATGATACATTAAAAAAGACGATATTATATATAAACTGCATTAGGAGAAAATTAGTGACAGAAAATTAGTATGTATATTTAAGCGATGGCCAACCGGAAGTGTTGACATGTCAGAAAGTTTAAAGAAGTGAAGTGAATCTTTAAATAAACAAATATATTTAAATCAACAGTCACGAAATTTAGTACATAAATTATGTAATATTCATTCATTATTTATTCAAATAATGCAACTTATTTTACTAATGTGATAAAAAATTATAAACCGTACGCAGTCCCGCGCTCCTTACTTTATTATAGTTTAGATTGTTTTGGTTTTCAACTCTCATATCCAGAAAATATTTCGATGGATTGGCAGTATCGGTAGAGGGTCGGACGCCATGCTTTGACGCATAGAGTTACCGCCCTTGCCATTCTGAACTCAAATCCCGCCGAGGTTAACTTTGCCTTTCATCTTACGGGGTCGATAAAATAAAATACCAGTAATGCACTGGGTAGTTGCTGGCCTTGTGCCAAAAGAAGAAACAATTATTATTTCCAGATCGTTCTATTTGGAGAATGTTTCCATTTTATATAAGAAATGTTTTATAACATATTGGGACGGATATATTTATTAAGAGTTCTTTTTCTTTAATAGCTTTGTGTGATTATTGGCTCATCCCAGAATATGGTTGTCATTGACTAAACACTTTTTCGAGCTTATGCCTCCACCATCTCATTTCTGTCGGAATAACATAAAGCCGGCATAGCTTCAAGTGTATGAAGGCCTCTAACCCTGGTATGCCTGTAGATGTTTTTCTTTCTTATGTAAGACTTGGAGGCCAGTGGACAATGTCAAATAATGTTTCTTTACTATCTCCACATATTCTTCAGTAGCCTTATGTATGCTGCTTTATCGTTGCTTTTGATACTTGTACTACTGCTTATAACTTTCATAACGATGGAAAGTATTATTATCTCATCATGATAAACATCACCATCATTTATAAGCACCAACATGATTGCTCAAACGCATAAAAAATATGAAAGAAAATATGAAATAAAAAATAATTAAACTTTATCTCAAAATTGAACAGTAAATTAAGCATGCGCATTGTTGACCAATGATATTAGTTAGCATTTAAAGCCCAATTGTAAATCGACTTAAATCTACACAATCTGGAATAAAGATAATATTTATATCAGCTAGATTGCAATTAGTCACGTAACTGTGTGGCAGTAAAACAAGAATTATTGATTCTGCTGCCACGTGAGCAACAAAGGGTAAAAATATGTAGCGAAACATTTCTAAACTAACTTAATTCTATGATTTTATCGTTGTTAGCTTTTTGATATATATATATATATATATATATATATATATATATATATGTATATATATATAAATATGTATATGTATATATACTCACACACATTAATGTATATATATGTGTGCGCGCGTGTGTGTGTGTACATATTTCTACATATGTGTTTGTGTATGTATAAATGTATGTATGTTTTTTATGTATGCCTTTGTTTCTCTATCTATCAGAGATAGCATCTTTGAGGGATTTTTGTCATGGCTATACACACACACACACACACACACACACACACACACACACACACACACACACACACACACACACACACACACACACACACACACACACACACACACACACACTCATTTACGCACACACACACACACTCATTTACGCACACACACACATGCGCACGCGCAAACAAACAGGGCTAGGCACAATGAGATAATACACAACACGCCTGTTCTGCATCCTGTACCATAGAACGAGAAACTCCTTGTATAAATCCAGCTCTAAATAAATAATTTTAGATATATGCATGTATATATATATATATATATACATATATATATATATATGTGCGTGTGTGTGTAAAATTACACGTACACACATACATACACAGACATATACATATATATAAATATATATATATATATATATATATATATATATATATATATATATATATATATATATGTGTGTGTGTGTGTGTTTATCCCGTGTTCAATCGGGGGTAACGACAGTAAATAAGGTACTCAATACATACACCATATATATGTATATATACACGTTACTGATATATGGACGTAATTTCACGTAAATTAGCAAAAAATAAAAGAATCAAAAATAAAATACATGAAAAAAACAACATAAAAGAAAGAAGAGAGAAACTTGTTATCGGCATCTCAGAAATTTCTTTTGCATGGGGTGAACAGGAGAAATTATTCCTCTCATTTTTTCCGTAGTTGCGTACGTTTGCTTCATACCACTGAAATTAGGCAAATGAGAAACACACTACCATTGCACCATGGCAGTCTTTTCTTCTAAACCGTTGACGTTAATGCGGAAAACTACTGATCAAATACTGTATGGCATCCTGTTAATGCTCCACCTTATTTATGGATCCCATCGTCTATATGTATGAATGTATGTATGAATGTATGTATGTAATTATATATATATATATATATATATATATATGAGAGACGTAAAATAAGAAAATTATAAAATTAACTTACTTACAAAAATATCACAACCAACTAATTAGTTTCTGGAATGGAGTAAATATATTTTCCGAAGAAGATATAAAGAAACATTCCGTCGTCAGGGAAGTCTATTCTCATCTAAGTTTCCAGGCAAAGCGAGGACTCTGGAAAATTATTAAAAAATAATTCAGTGGATAGGAAATAGCAAAGCGTGGACTGAATTCCTAGCCATTGAGAAAATCACTGCCTCTGCGTCTGTGGCAAATTCAAAAAGAATCAATCACGTGACATCGAGGTCAATCAGTGGAAAGTGGTTTACTAATAAGACAGCGGCCTGCCTACTGCCATAGCAGCAGTCATGGCCAATATTGCTCGACAAATAATTTGGAGATAATTATAAAGAATTAATATCTAGTAACATATATATACATACAGATGCATATCAATGCTAGCAAATATATAGGTTTTGTCTTAGTAACATTGTGGTTCAATGCACGGGGTTGCAGAACAATAATATGAGAGACGTAAAATAAGAAAATTATAAAATTAACTTACTTACTAAAATATCACTTCCAACTAATTAGTTTCTGGAATGGAGTAAATATATTTTCCGAAGAAGATATATATAAACATTCCGTCGTCAGGGAGATCTGTTCTCATCTAAGTTTCCAGGCAAAGCGAGGACTCTGGAAACTTATTAAAAAATAATTCAGTGGATAGGAAATAGCAAAACGTGGACTGAATTCCTAGCCATTGAGAAAATCACTGCCTCTGCGTCTGTGGCAATTCAAAAAGAATCAATCACGTGACATCGAGGTCAATCAGTGGAAAGTGGTTTGCTAATAAGACAGCGGCGTGCCTACTACCATAGCAGCAGTCATGGCCAATATTGCTCGACAAATAATTTGGGGATAATTATAAAGAATTAATATCTAGTAACATATATATACATACAGATGCATATCAATGCTAGCAAATATATAGGTTTTGTCTTAGTAACATTGTGGTTCAATGCATGGGGTTGCAGAACAATAATATGAGAGACGTAAAATAAGAAAATTATGAAATTAACTTACTAAAATATCACTTCCAATATTGCTCGACAAATGATTTGCTAAGACAAAACCTATATATTTG
>OZ024740.1:113520876-113555876 GCA_964016885.1 Eledone cirrhosa
TATTTCATTTATCGAACGAATTCAAACATGACGGCCACATCCAAATGATCATTTTATAAATCTCCGTTATATTTCCATAAATAATAGTCTCTGCACGAATAAGATAGTCAACGTTTTCAGTTTCTGCTCTTTGTTTTGCCTATTTGTTAGTGTTTTCTCCCTAACACCAAAATGACATGTAATAATTTATTAGAAATATAAAAACCACCAAGCTGAAAAATGTTTACAGAAAAAAACTCCTGAAAGAATTTCTTTAATAATACACACACATATATATATAAACAGAGAGAGAGAGAGAGAGAGAGAGAGAGAGAGAGAGAGAGAGAGAGAGAGAGAGAGAGAGAGAGAGAGAGAGAGAGAAAGAGAGAGAGAGAGATTGTTATGCATTTTCACTAATTTACTAGATCCCTTGACGCAAATTATGCGAGTAGTATAAGGCCACACGGCTCATGTATGATAGTACTACACCACACTCTTAATTCAATTTGACAAACTGTCCGATTGTCTATGAAATATATTTAACTACTTCTTTCAGTTCAGGGCTCTGCATACAAATCATTCCAGACACTCGCATGTCTACCATAAACAATGATAACAAATATAACAAGAACAACTGCCATCATCTCAAACAATATGAAAAGAAAACCAAAAACAAAATTCAATCCCCCAAATAAAAAATTCATGTCGGTGATGATGATGGATACTCTATCCTTCTCGACGATGAACATTCAGATTTGGTTTCTTGAACGTCATTCTCGGATATTATCGTATTAGTGTTTGAATATTCCTCAGCCAAGTGTACCCATCATGTTACTTCTCAAGCCGAATCAGCGTAACAGAGTAGACTGGCCCTTTACAGCTATTATTCATCTAACGAGTTTCCTAGCAGGATACATCTCCGGAGTTTCACTTAAAAGATTTCAATGGATCTGCGGCTATGGTAAAAACACTTGCCTAAGATGCCAGGCTGTGAGTTTGAAGGCAGGATCTCATGATTACGAGGTGAACGTCTTACTCCAAACTGGCCTGCCGTTGGAAAGATATAGTAGCCGGCTGTTATACAACCAAAGACCAAAGTTAATGCCATGGGAAGCAGGGTGGGGGATGTATATTGTCAGTGAAATAGCCATGCATTTCCCAACGGTGGTAGTGCAGTAAGACAATGAATCAAGAAAGCAGAAGCTATCTAAGGTTATGGCCTGTCTTTCAAACTTCTCCAAGTGCATTTCTGCTGACATCTATACATCAGAAATGTATTTAAACTACCGAAGGATGTTAAAAGTACCAATTATTATTATTAACAAAAGTAAAATTACAAAAGAAATCTATAACAGTAAAAGCGATCCCCCCCCCCCCCAAAAAAAAAAATAGACTGCGTAGTTATGTATATTTTAAATTTTAATTTTGTATTGTTAATTGTAATACTATTTGCATGTTTGTTACTGTTGTTGCTGTAATCGTTTATTACAAATATTTCATCATTACAACTACAAAAAGAAAATAATAATAATAATTGAAAAATATGCATTGATGACACTAGCGCTTTATAGGAAACATTTACAGAAATGTGGTAATGAATCAATTGAATTCTTTTACTTAAAGCGTTGGGAAATAATACCGAAGAAATGAAAGAGAATCTTTATGAACGCAATGAACGAAAATAGAATAATTATTACAATATCACTATACATTAACAATCAGATGTATCTAAAAATATACATTGAATTCACAAGGAGACAAATATAGTTTAGTTGTGTGTATTCAATCAAATTTACTCAATCACAAAGTAACACTCCAAGAGATTTCTTCGAATGTAATAAAACAGCGACATATTTAAAGAAATATTCCTCAATTGAAATACAGTTACATGTATTATTACAACACAATTGCTTAGTTATATGAGAGGATGTTTCTTCTCTTCTAAATGTAATATCTAAAACTTTTTACCTTCAAAAACGAAAACACATGTATATATGCGGTGGGGGGAATTATTTGTATACACACACACATATATATATATATATATATATATATATGTGTGTGTGTGTGTGTGTGTGTGTGTGTGTGTGTGTATATATATATATATATATATATATATATATATATATATATATATATATATATATATATATATATATGCATACACACACACACACACATATATATATATAAATATGAAATATATATATCCATACATAAAATATTCTTCGGAGTATTAACATCGAATATGAATCTCAATTGTGTTATCATAACAAGAACATAGACAGTGCAACATTTTGATATGTGAAAAGAACTATATTTTTAAACTCAATTCTATAAAACTATATAATCAAATGCCAATTGTTTGGGAACACAGATATTTGATAACATTTAGAATGTATTTGATGAAAGGAGATATTATTTATGAATCCAAACCAATACATATTTCAACACACTTTTATAAGGTATGTGGAATTAGAACATAAATAACGAAGTCTTAAAACAATATAAATTCACACTGCCACGGCTTCTGCTAAATTTAAGTGTATATGTTTTGTTCATGGACGGCATGATATGTCGTGGAGTGAAATATTTAAATGTAACATAGAACATGTGACCTTCGCTCACTGCGGAGTTTAAACAGTTAAATATAAAGAAATATATCCAATTATTCACTGAATCACATATAAGCTATGCTGGTGCAATCACGTATTCATATCAGAAATTGAATTTTTATAGAACTTAAACTTATCCGCAGTCGTTGTAATATCACTCATTCTAACCATTCTTTTCTTTTCTCTGTATGCAATCTTAAATACTTATATACACACACAAAGACACACACACATACATATTATATATATAGATATATATATATATATATATATATATATATATATACAGAGAGAGAGAGAGAGAGAGAGAGAGAGAAAGAGAGAGAGAGAGAAAGATATATCAGGATTAAACCAACAGAGTACGCGATACATGAGATAGTAGTGCGATTATAGTAGAGAGCCAGGGCCTGATGGCTGGACTGGTGTAATTCCTTAAAGGTTTATTATACTATGAACATTTCAATGACCGTGTTCAGTATGAATCCGGTGACATCATCAGGTATTCGAAATTTAATAAAGGAATATAATCCATGGGGCTGAAAGGGCAGCGAGACAAGAAGGCGGCCACACATTTAGCAGTTTCTAGTTCGGTCGGCCGCCTTCAAGTATATAATATATATATTTATATATAGGAAAAAGTATGACCCCGACGGCAGAGCTCAAGCCGTTTCGACGACTATTTCCCACTCTACTACCCTAAGTATTGAGTACTCTGGTGCGTTATGGTCCATCTGGTTCCTTACCACAATTCCTTTGTTACATATATATATATATATATATATATACATATAGGTGTGGAAACGACTGTTCGTAACTGCACTGTCATTGTTTTTACTTTTTTACTTTTCCAACGCACGCACACACACACACACACACACATACACACACACACACACACACACACACACACACACACACACACACACACACACACACACATATATATATATATATATATACATATATACATCTATACATAACTATATATATGCATACATGCACTCATACATACTTACAGTCAACGCGATTAGTCGCATATTTTGGCGTGGGAGACTATTTATTAAATTTAAGATGAATACTATCTCCGACAGTAATGCCACAACTACAGTCATGTTGAATAACTGGTTATTCTTCTAACTATCGCTTCTGAAGACACCTTTTATTCGAATTCGTAGAGATATCCGACTAAATACATAATTCATTTTACAAGGATTTGCTACAAACAGCATGGCTGAACACAATATCAACAACAAAATTATGGAAGTACCGAAGACAAATAACAAGGAAGGTAATCAAACTTTATTCAGTTGTAGCTACAGAAGAAACCGAAATTATAAATCGCATTATAAATCGAAATTATAATTCGCATTAAGTTGCGAACTTAATAATGATTGATTTAATTGTTATAAAATGGCAAAAAATAATCCCTCCATTGGCTATATAAATAGAATGAAGCTACACTGGGTGGAAATGCACCCAGAGCTAAATTATTTCGCAGCGAAACAATTACGCCAACAAGCGACGTTTGTTGAACGTAAACATAAGATAAATATTATTAATTGTAAGTCCCCAACAACAAACATGTTATCAACAACACGTGCTACAGGTCGCCATGCTACTAGACTTCCTAGCAGCCAGGTCGAACAGCGCCTTGAAACAACTATGCCTGTAAGAAACTTGACACCACCTCTACCATCTAAGTTTACCTCGAATGCTGGGGAAAACACTATCGATTATAATAATAATCGAATAAATGTGACACCACGTGTCATATACACATTTACATATACAAATCATATACACATGTACACATGCAACTCAAAACATACACATCCACACATACAATAACATCCGTATCTACACATTCATGCATACATACATATCTACCTAGTTGATGTTGTGTAAATTCCAATGAGAGAGTCCTGTGTCTATGTTAGAAACCGACTCTCTCTCTATTTGTAAAACTTTGTGAAATTATAAAACCAGAAGAACATGCATTCATACATACATACGCACTCATATATACATGTATGTATGCATGTGTCTGAATAAGGGTATACAAGGGTCCGCTGACAGGTTCATAGGCTGAAAAGTTCATAAGCTGACCAATATACTCTAATGGAATGACCAAATGAGTTCTACATTTCAACATAGCGCATGGAAAGTAAATATGCAGTTATTAATAAGAAGAGTTGAAATTAATGTATACACGATTTCCCAGCTTGAGCATCACTCCTTCATAATCACCCTATGAACATTTCAGCCGACCCTCGCATATATGTATGCATATTCATTCACTGACACTCACGCTCCCATTAACATACAAACATCCCCCGCCTATATATATATATATATATATATATATATATATATATAGTTTTAATATAGATGAGATTCTACAGGACTAGAACTGTTTCATTCTTTAGAAATCATCAGGAAGGAAACAGTTCTAGTCCTGTAGAATCTCATCTATATTTAAACTTTTATACTCTGCTATGTATTGAGTACCTTCCTTACTGTGGTTACCTCCTATTCAACCCGGAATAACGTATATATATATATATATATATATATATATAATAAATTAGACAATTATCAAAGTTGGGTTCAAATCATTTAATAGCTGACAATCGTTTCTTCCAAATTTTCGTTTGGAGTCATCGGAGCATTATCAATGTTTGAACATATAATTAACCTCCTATACAACAGAACAATCATATATATACATATATACTGATGTTGTGAGCAACAGTTTCGTATGTATAGGGTGGACTGGATGCGATATATATCATACGAGAATTATACAATAATTCAAATTAAAAGCACAGCATGGAATACATGCAACAGATAATACAAGAGAATAGTCTAATAATTGAAGAGTCATTGAAAAAGAAGCATTGAGAGAGGAATAGTACATTAGCAGTACATATGCAAGCGTGTAGGAAGTACA
This sequence comes from Eledone cirrhosa, assembly GCA_964016885.1. Lineage (NCBI taxonomy): Eukaryota > Metazoa > Mollusca > Cephalopoda > Octopoda > Eledonidae > Eledone > Eledone cirrhosa. The sequence goes on from OZ024740.1 coordinate 113,526,421, forward strand.
CATGCGTTAGCCATATATATGAGAAGGAAATCATCAACATCATCAGGACGAGCTTGTTCGGCTTTCTACAACACGTTTCCTCCATCCATCTCTGTCTCTCATAGCGTTTGCCAGTTCTTCCGCAGTGCATCCAGTATCGTCCTCAAGTTGCTTGACGTATGTCTTCTTGGGACGACCAGCGCTTCTTGCTCCATGAGATGGACTCCATAACAACACATCACCTGCATATATAGATAAGTAAATACTGTATGGTAAGCAAATATGTTAATGTATTAAAATCTAGGGCGCACGTAATATGTTGATAGTGTTCGAATTTGTGTGTGTGGAGAAAAACAAAGTTACTGCAGTCCTTACCATTGCATATGTTGAATTATATTTTAGTTAATGTTTATATTGAATGTTTTAAGTTAGTTAAAGCAATGGATTGTAAATTAGTCTTATTGTATTCTTACTCCTGGATTAGTGTTTTTCAACAGGTAGTTTTTCCAACGGTTTAATTTCCGGAAGTGAGTATGTGATCCAAGATTAAGAGGAGCTAATGCGTAAGGGGAGGTAACTAGCTAATAAATTCAATTATTTAAATTCTTTGCTCTAATACACATTATATTGTGATACAAGTGAATCTCTATTACATAATGTTATATATTTATACTTAATTTTAAATACAGTGTATTTTCCTATAATACATTAAAGGTCTCTTTAGATTGTTATCTATTCATTACTGGACAAGATATATGTTATGGAAAAATTGTATAGCTGTTTACATGTCCAAGTAGTTATATCATTTGTGTAATAATATACATTATTGTGTTAAAAGTTAATCCCTTATATATACAATGCTATTACTTTATATATTTAATTATGAATGCATAAATACTTTATTATTATTATATTGTGTTAAAAGTAAATCCCTTATATACATGATATTAATTTAAATATTTAATTATAAATGTATATATAATTTTTTATTACATATTACATTAAATGTCTCTACATATTATACATCCATTACTGTATATAATACACCTAAGCTATATTAGTTATATCAAAAGTTGGTAACTTTATGCTTATTCTAACAGTTATTGTAGAGTATAGGGTTAGAGATAAATAGGAGTTGTGTAGAGGAAAGAGTTGATCAAAGAGTGTGTTGCTGTGGGGGCTGATAAGTCCTAGATGTGAAGTGTTAATGGTGATGAGGAATTCAAATCTGACATTGTTATATACTAGCAGCTAGGTTTAAAGTTATGGAACGAGTGTCGGTAGTGGTACTGGCATAAGGAAACTATCTGTGACTTTCTATTTAGGAGCTCTAGTTTCGAAAAGATTATAGTACGGTTCTCTAGAAGATAGATTACACAATTTAGTAGGTGGTTTATACGATGTGGCCCTACCTACTACTTCCCATTGAAGTGTAAATGGTCTATTCCTAGTTTTCAGAGAGTGTACATAGCTAGATACGACTCTTTAATTATTGGACTATTCTCTTGTATTATCTGTTGCATGTATTCCACTCTGTGCTTTTAATTTGAATTATTGTATAATTCTCGTATGATATATGTCGCATCCAGTACACCCTATAAATACGAAACTGTTGCTCACAACATCAATATATATGTATCTATATGATTGTTCAGTTGAATAGGAGGTTAATTGTATGTACAAACATTGATAATGCTCCGATGACTCCAAACGAAAATTTGGAAGAAACGATTGTCAGCTATTAAATGATTTGAACACAACTTTGATAATTGTCTAATTTATTTTCCTGATCTGTAAAACAACTTATATTCATACATTGAGCTATTTCTCTTACTTGTAATAAGGTAGTAGAAATTACTGACCTTTCTTGTTTATAGTTGTTTATAGTATATACATAACTATTATTATTATTATTATTATTATTGTTGTTATTCCTTGAATCTCAGTCATTGATGTTGGTTAACTGGAAAGTCCGTTGGATTGAATATCAAGCCACTACCTGCAGCCTCAGATATTCAGGAGGTATCGGAGGGTTCTTGCTGTTCCAAGCAAGCATGCCCTTTGAAGCGTTCCAAAAAGCGTGAAGGGGCCGATTTTCTTTAACCATCCCTGGAAACTTTTGGAGATAGTCCCCAGTGCGCCTATGACAATCGGGATCACTTTGACTTCATGGCAGTTCCAAATCCTTTTCACCTCCCACTTTAGGTCCTGGTATCGGTTAATTTTCCCCCTCTCCTTCTCTTGCACTCTCGTGTCGAACGGGCAGGCCACATCCACAATCAGACACGATCTTTTTTCTTTGTCCACAACCACCAGGTCAGGTCTATTGTGTTCCAGTTTTTTGTCCGTCTGTATCCTAAAATCCCACAGCACCTTCACCTGATTGTTCTCCATCACCGCCTCTGGCCTATGCTCATACCATTTCTCAGAATGTGGTAAATTGTTTACTTTGCACAGGTGCCAGTGGATCACCCTGCCCATCACATCGTGTCTCCAGCCCTTATAGTGGGTCTGGGCTAGGTGTTTACACTCGGACACAATGTGAGCCACAGTCTCCTCTCTCTCTCCACAGATCCTGCACAGTGGGCTAGCCTCCTCCTTGTAAATATGGTGCTTCAACCACTTCGTTTTGAGGGCCTGCTCCTGCGCAGCCATTAGCATTCCTTCTGTAGCCTTTTTGAGGTCTCCTCTTCTCAACCAGTTCCATGTCTGTGGATCTCTAAATTCAGTTTTCTCAAAGAAGGTACTATGAAGGGATTTTCCCTTAAGGCTGCTCTTCCTCCTTGATGTTATTTCCTCCTTGGACATCCCCTGGCCTACTGTCCCCTCCTTCAGTACAGTTCTGAGCATTGGCTCCTTACTATAGGTCACGTATTTGTATAGGTTGGTTTTCTCCATCTGAACACAGTCCTCTATGCTGATAAGACCTCTTCCACCCTCAGATCTCCTTAGGTAGAGTCTATCGACATCACTCCTCTTGTGGAACATGTTGTAGATAGTCAATAGCTTCCTAGTCTTCCTATCCATTTCTTTTTGTTCAGCAACATTCCATCTCAGAATTCCCGCACTGTACCTAATAATAGACACAGCTCGGGAATTTACTGCGCTTATGGCATTTCTGCTGTTCAGATGTGACTTCAATACGCTCCTTACTCTCCGAATGTATTCAGTTCTTAACAATTCCTTCATTTTCTTTTTTTTTTTGTTCTTTATGCTATCAGCCTCCAGAACGCCCAAATACTTGTATCCTTCCTCAGAGTCAATTTCCTTTATCATCTCACTGAGTCTCAGTCATTGATGTTAGTTAACTGGAAAGTTTGTTGAAATGAATATCAAGCCACTACCTGCAGCCTCAGATATTCAGGACGTATCGGAGGATTCTTGCTGTTCCCAGCAAGCATGCCCTTTGAAGCGTTCCAAAAAGCGTGAAGGGGCCAATTTTTTTTAACCATCCCTGGAAACTTTTTGAGATAGTCCCTAGTGGGCCTATGACTATCGGGATCACTTTGACTTCATGGCAGTTTCAAATCCTTTTATTATTATTATTATTATTATTATTATTATTGTTGTTATTCCTTGAATCTCAGTCATTGATGTTGGTTAACTGGAAAGTCCGTTGGAATGAATATCAAGCCACTACCTGCAGCCTCAGATATTCAGGACGTATCGAGTCAATTTCCTTTATCATCTCACCTGTTGGTATCTGGATCCCGTTACTTCTGCTCAACCTACCCCTCCTCATCACAATGACTCCACATTTACTAATACCAAACTGCATACATATATCACTGCTGAAAATACGGACAGTGTCAACAAGCACATCCAACTCCTTCTCACTTTTCCCGAAGAGCTTATTATTATTATTATTATTATTATTATTATTATTATTATTATTATTATTATTGTTATTACTCTTTGAGTCACAGTCATTGATGTTAGTTAACTGGAAAGTTTGTTGAAATGAATATCAAACCACTACCTGCAGCCTCAGATATTCAGGACGTATGGAGGGTTCTTGCTCTTCCCAGCAAGCATGCCTTTTGAAGCGCTCCAAAAAGCGTGAAGGGGCCAATTTTCTTTACCCATCCCTGGAAACTTTTTGAGATAGTCCCTATTGAGCTTATGACAATCGGGATCACTTTCACTTCATGGCAGTTCCAAATCCTTTTTACCTCCCACTTTAAGTCCTGGTATCGGTTAATTTTCTCCCTCTCCTTCTCTTGCACTCTCGTGTCGAATGGGCAGGCCACATTCACAATCAGGCACGATCTTTTTTTTTCGTCCAAAACCACCAGGTCAGGTCTATTGTGTTCCAGTTTCTTGTCCGTCTGTATCCTAAAATCCCACAGCACCTTCACCTGATCGTTTTCTATCACCGCCTCTGGCTTATGCTCATACCACTTCTCAGAATGTGGTAAATTGTTTACTTTGCATAGGTGCCAGTGGATCACCCTGCCCATCATATCATGTCTCCAGCCCTTATAGTGAGTCTGGGCTAGGTGTTTACACTCGGATACAATGTGATCCACAGTCTCCTCTCTCAACAGATCCTGCACAGTGGGCTAGCTTCCTCCTTGTAAATATGGTGTTTCAACCACTTCGTTTTGAGGGTCTGTTCCTGCGCAGCCATTAACATTCCTTCTGTAGCCTTTTAAAGGTCTCCTCTTTTCAACCAGTTCCATGTCTGTGGATCTCTAAATTCAGTTCTCTCAAAGAAGGTACTATGAAGGGATTTTTCCTGAAGGCTGCTCTTTCTCCTTGATGTTATCTCCTCCTTGGACATCCCCTGGCCTATTGTCCCCTCCTTCAGTACAGTTCTGATCATTGGCTCCTTACTATCAGTCACGTATTTGTGTAGGTTGTTTTTCTTCATCTGAACACAGTCCTCTATGCTGATAAGACCTCTTCCACCCTCAGATCTCCTTAAGTAGAGTCTATCGACATCACTCCTCTTGTGGAACATGTTGTAGATAGTCAATAGCTTCCTAGTCTTCCTATCCATTTCTTTCTGTTCAGCAACATTCCATCTCAGAATTCCCGCACTGTACCTAATAATAGACACAGCTCGGGAATTTACTGCACTTATGGCATTCCTACTGTTCAGATGTGACTTTAATACGCTCCTTACCCTCCGAATGTATTCAGTTCTTATCAATTCCTTCATTTTTTTTGTTCTTGATGTCATCAGCCTCCAGAACGCCCAAATACTTGTATCCTTCCTCAGAGTCAATTTCCTTTATCATCTCACCTGTTGGTATCTGGATTCCGTTACTTCTGCTCAACTTACCCCTCCTCATCACAATGACTCCACACTTAATAATACCAAATTGCATACATATATCATTGCTGAAAATACGGACAGTGTCAACAAGCACATCCAACTCCTTCTCACTCTTCCCGAAGTGCTTAAGATCGTCCATGAAGAGGAGGTGATTGATGGTAAGCCCTCCCTTTCCCAACTTGTATCCTGCTCTCACATTTCGCAGTACACTGGTCAGGGGCATCAGGGCAAGGACAAACAACAGAGGGGACATACTATCTTCCTGGAAGATACCTCTCTTGATCTTCACGCTTCCCAAGGATTCTCCAGTTGATGTTAACTCTGTTTCCCAGGACTTCATACTTTTGTCCAGCAACTGTCTGATGTTATCTGCCACCTTGAAGATCTCCAGGCTTTTGGTGATCCAAGAATGAGGCACCATGTCAAATGCCTTTTTGTAGTCTATCCATCCCATGGCAAGACCAGTGTGTCTCCTCTTGCAATTCCTCATTACCATCTTATCAATAAGTAACTGGTCCTTTGTACCACGTGACTTCTTTCAGCATCCTTTCTGTTCGTCCAGTAACAAGTTGTTTGTGTGGAGGTGATGGTAGATTTCCTCAGACATAATGCTTGTCAACAGTTTCCACATTACGGACAGACATGTGATAGGTCTATAGTTGGTAACATCATTACCCTTGATTCGGTCTTTCATTATCAGAACTGTGGTACCTTTTGTCAACCACTCTGGTACCTCACCTGACATCAAGCAGTCATTGAACATGGTTGTCAGTTTCGGGTGGAGGGATGTTATATTTTTAATCCAATACCCCTGCAGACCATCTGGGCCTGGTGATTTCCAGTTGGTTAGTTTTTTGGCCTGCCCCTTAAGAGTTTCAACTGTGATACTCAAATCAGTTTCTTGGTGTGCCTGTTCACTGATCTCCTTCTGTACTGTCTCAATCCACACTGCCTGGTCATTATGTTTAACCTCCTGCTCCCATATTCCTTCTCCAGAATGTTTTAGTTTGTTGCGCCGCAGGGATCAAGTCGTTGCCTCTTTCTTTCCCTTCAAGCTGTCCAAACAACATCTACTGGTTGTTGTCGAACATGCGGTTCTGTCTATACTGACTGACTCTGTTCTCGTATCGCCTGATTTTTGCACTCTTTGCTACAATGCGTTGCTTCAGTTCCTCTATGATAATATTTAGCTTTTTCCTCCTAGTTTTGTACTTTATTTACAGACTATTTTTAGTGTCTATGTTTTTTAGTGTCCCATTCAGTAGGGACTCAAGCTTTCCAATGTCATTTCTCATTTCCCTGATTTGACCACTCAGTCGTTTCTTCCACCAATACTCTGCTCTTTCTTGTCTGTTGTTTCCTCTCGCTTTTATACCAAGTAGTTTCCTCACCGTATTTGCTGTTGCTTTGAGGATATTGTTGCACTGGTGAAGGCTCCTCGCCTCAAGGTATGGGATGACTTTGTTTACCTTAGCTGTTGTTTCTTTTAACTTTTTCCTGTCTACAAATCTTAGGTTTCATAGGTCTCCCACTATCATTGTGCAATTCATCTCCCACTAATTTAGGATATCAACCACGTCTTGTCCTAACCCGTCAGCATTCATCTCCTCAGTGACCGTATCTCTGTTCCAGGTACTATTTATCTCAGCATTCAGATCATTGTCTGCTTCGGGTGGTTCCTCCGTTCTCTCGACCTCTTCACCTTCATTTCCCACTGGCTCGTTTGCCAGGCATACTCCACTCTCCATCTCCAAGCTAATCTCTCTGCTCAGTTCCTCCAGTTCCAGCTCGCTTATCCACCCATTAGTTCTTATTACCCGAGCCTGCCCGGCCAATTTTTGTTCATCTAATTTTAATAGACCAATCTCGTTCCAGATGTTATGCATTCGTTTCCTATAGCCTTTCTCCTTGGGGTTACTCTTCAGGTAACATTGCATAACAGTTCTATTCAATTCTTTCGTCCAGTTGGTTCTGGTCACTTTCCTTCTTCTTCTTCTTCCTCCAACACCAGCAGTATTTGGTTGACAGCCAGGTCCCTGCTGCTGAGCCAGGGAGCACCTGTTGGGTGAGAGTCTGTCACATGACATTCTAGTCTCCATTTCACCGTTATTCGAACTGTTTAGGTTCGACATTTAAACACTCTTATCGAGGATTGGCGAATGTATGGTTACATAACCACCGGTGAATTCATCGTCTCCGGTGGTTTCGTCACTCCACGTGACTTTTGTGTGGCATTATCACGCTGTAGACGAACACAAATAAACAAACAAACAAACAGGCAGAAAAAAACCCAAAAGTGAATAAGCATAAGTTTCATTGTAATGTAGTGTTTGAATGTCTGACTTAGTTTTTCCCTTCCCTTCTCTGTCCGTCTGTTTGTTTTTCTCTTCATTCTTATTTTCTTTACGTTTTTCGTTGTTGCTGTGCTGCTTTGATTTTGATTTTTGTTTTTTTGATTTGACCGGGTCATCAATTCAGTCTATTTATATATTTTGATGCCTTCCTCTTTTAGTGAGAATTCTACAATGTAGCAGGGGCTAGCGGGAGAGAATAGCGGCGGTAGTGATAATGAGGCACTGGTGGTGGTGGTGGTGGTGGTAGCGGTGCTGTGCTAGCAGCAACTAGCAGGAGGTAGTGGGAGAGAACAGCGGCGGTAGCGATAATGAGACAGTGGTGGTGGTGATGTGGTCGTATTACTGTAGTGATGGTGTTGAAGTTGGAGTAGAAATTTGAGTCGACTTGACCAGAGTTTTCATCGTGGTAGTGGTGGTGTTGTTGGTGGTGAAATTATCTTTACTGAAATTATCGTTAGTTGCGTATATGTGTTGACATATTTTCTTAATATTGGAATTAAACATTTTGTTCAAACTAAAACTTTATTTTTATTTTTATTTTTTTTTAATTTTGACCGGGTCATCAATTCAGTCTATTTATATATTTTGATGCCTTTCTCTTTTAGTGGGAATTCTACAATGTAGCAGGGGGCAGCGGAAGAGAATAGCGGTGGTAGCGATAATGAGGCAGTTGTGGTGGTGGTGGTGGTGGTGGTGCTGTGCTAGCAGCAACTAGCAGGAGATAGTGGGAGAGAATAGCGGCGGTAGCGATAATAAGGCAGTGGTGATGTGGTCGTATTACTGTAGTGATGGTGTTGAAGTTGGAGTAGAAATTTGAGTCGACTTGACCAGAGTTTTCATCGTGGTAGTGGTGGTGGTGTTGGTGGTGAAATTATCTTTAGTGAAATTATCGTTAGTGGCGTATATGTGTTGTCATATTCTTTAATATTGGAATTAAACATTTTGTTAAAACTAAAACTTGAGTCAATAATAATAGTAATTATTATTATTATGCTGAGATTGGTGGTTTTGGTGGTGAAATTGCCGTTATCTGGCTGTTGTGTTTAGTGTACACAGAGGGGTGATGGGGTAGGTGGTGTATCTAGTATCTGATGTTGGTGAAATTGCTGTTATTTGGCTGTTCTATATAGTGTAGACAGAGGGGTTTTCTTCCATTTATAACCATTTTCATTTTTTGAATATAAAATGTATAATACACAATTGAATATTTGAGCGATATAACAATATATTATGGATCCGAAATGTTTTCGGACTCAAGCCGGATGTTTTATGTATCATTTGTACTAAGAATTGTTATTTCACAATTGATTTAAATATGTTAAAAAAATCAAAACTTACGGGAGCAATTTCACGACCTTCTATCCACCATGTGCGTCTTCTTCCCTAATTATTATTATTATTATTATTATTATTATTATTATTATTATTATTATTATTATTATTATTATTATTACAGTTGCATTTATCTTGCCTTATGTTCATACGAGTTATCACCAAGTCACAACCAGTGACCTCAAGAGACAACAAGGTCCGCCATGTTCAAGAAAGAACATACATACTCACACATGCATCTTTAGTGTTTAGACTTGTGATGTACTTATATTGACAGAATCTTCCTTAGTATATGGGCAGTTCCCATTAGTACTATCTTTTATATTTCTCCTATACGTGGGTTTCCTGGGATTTGCGATAAGTAATCATTAGACCCCTTAGGTATCATTCCCAGAGCGCCTACAACCACTGGTATTGTTTTAGTTCTCAATTTCCACATTTTTCCAATTTGTATCTCCAGGTCCTTATACTTGCTCAATTTTTCAAATGTTTTTATAGATACATTCTTGTCTATTGGAACAGACATATCAATTAGCAGGCATACCCTCTTTTTAAAGTCCTTCAATATTATATCAGGTCTATTTGCATCTATTTTTCGGTCTGTTTGGATGCTAAAGTTCCACAAGATTGAGATGTGATCTTTTTCAAGTATGGGAGGTGGTTGATGCTCCCACCAATTCTTTTGATGGGGCAGGTCAAAATGCTTACACATTATCCAATGTATGTATTGTGCAGCTCTGTCATGCCTGTTTAGGTATTCGGTTGGAGCTATAGGACTGCACATTGAAATTATATGGTCAATGGTCTCTGGTTGTGTTTTGCATACACGGCATAATGGGCTGCATCCATTTTTTATTATGTTGGCTTGGTAATTTTTTGTTGGCAGACACTGATCTTGTGCTGATATAATCAGTCCTTCAGACTCCGATTTCAGTCCAGAGGATGCCAACCACTGATGGGTTAAAGTTTTGTCAACATCAGGATTGTTAGCTCGCTCTGGGTATTTTCCATACAGAGGCTTTTCTTGCCATTTCTTAGCCAGTTTCTGTAGCAGTTCTTTCTTTGCAGTTACTTTTACCTGCTTTGCTTTTTCTGTGTTTTCCATTTCAGCAGTAAATGGGACTTCTAAAATTTGTAGTCCATTACTGTATCTTTGTGCATTTTTTGTAATGGAATATGATCTTTTGATGCTTTCGTGTTTCAAAACGTGTTTGATCATCCAATCATGTGATTCCCTTAGATATGTAGATAATCCAATTGTTGCAGTTTTCAACGCAATGTCTAACTGGATTAACCCACGTCCTCCTTCTTTCCTGGGGAGATATATTCTATCTATATCTGCCTTAGGGTGATGCATTCTGTGCATGGTTAAGAATTTTCGAATTTTTGTATCGAGCCTACGGATCTCTGTGCTTGACCAGTTGATGACATTGTAACTGTAGGTTACTACTGGTATGGCAAGCGTGTTTATGGCATCGATCCTATTCCTTGCATTCAATTCCGTTCTTAAGATTGCTCTTACTCTGCGGTAACATTCCTTCCTTATCCTTTCCCTCATTGACGAGTGCTTGATTCTGTCTCCTTCACAAACACCTAGATATTTGTAAGTCTTTTCTTGATCAAATTCTCTTATCACGTTCCCCCGATCAAGATTAATGTCTGAACTCTTCAGCAGCTTTCCTCTGGTGAACGTTGCTTTGGCGCATTTATCTAGTCCAAACTCCATTTTAATGTCATCACATTATTATTATTATTATTATTATTACAGTTGCATTTATCTTGATTTATGTTCATACGAGTTATCACTAAGTCACAACCAGTGACCTCAAGAGACAACAAGGTCCGCCATGTTCAAGAAAGAACATACATATTCACACATGCATCTTTAGTGTTTAGACTTGTGATGTACTTATATTGACAAAATCTTCCTTAGTATATGGGCAGTTCCCATTAGTACTATCTTTTGTATTTCTCCTATACGCGGTGTTTCCTGGGATTTGCGATAAGTAATCATTAGACCCCTTAGCTATCATTCCCAGAGCGCCTACAACCACTGGTATTGTTTTAGTTCTCAATTTCCACATTTTTCCAATTTTTATCTCCAGGTCCTTATACTTGCTCAATTTTTCAAATGTTTTTATAGATACATTCTTGTCTATTGGAACATACATATCAATTAGCAGGCATACCCTCTTTTGAAAGTCTTTCAATATTATATCATGTCAGTTTGCATCTATTTTTCGGTCTGTTTGGATGCTAAAGTTCCACAAGATTGAGATGTGATCTTTTTCAAGTATGGGAGGTGGTTGATGCTCCCACCAATTCTTTTGATGGGGCAGGTCAAAATGCTTACACATTATCCAATGTATGTATTGTGCAGCTCTGTCATGCCTGTTTAGGTATTCGGTTGGAGCTATAGGACTGCACATTGAAATTATATGGTCAATGGTCTCTGGTTGTTTTTTGCATACACGGCATAATGGGCTGCACCCATTTTTTATTATGTTGGCTTGGTAATTATTCTTTGAGTCTCAGTCATTGATGTTAGTTAACTGGAAAGTTTGTTGAAATGAATATCAAGCCACTACGTGCAGCCTCAGATATTCAGGACGTATCGGAGAGTTCTTGCTGTTCCCAGCAAGCATGCCTTTCGAAGTGTTCCAAAAAGCGGGGCGGGTCCAATTTTCTTTAACCATCCTTGGAAACTTTTTGAGATAGTACCTAGTGCGCCTATGACAATCGGGACCACTTTGACTTCATGTCAGTTCCAAATCCTTTTTACCTCCCACTTTAAGTCCTGGTATCGGTTAATTTTCTCCCTCTCCTTCTCTTGCACTCTCATGTCGAATGGGCAGGCCACATCCACAATCAGGCACGATCTTTTTTGCTTGTCCAAAACCACCAGGTCAGGTGTTCCAGTTTCTTGTCCGTCTGTATCCTAAAATCCCACAGCACCTTCACCTGATCGTTTTCTATCACCGACTCTGGCTTGTGCTCATACCACTTCACAGAATGTGGTAAATTGTTTACTTTGCATAGGTGCCAGTGGATCACCCTGCCCATCACATCATGTCTCCAGCCCTTATAGTGAATTATTATTATTACTATTACTATTATTATTATTATTATTATTATTGGCGACCTACGTAGGAAATCGTATTATCGTGAGCTCCGCAAAGGTTTGTTATTTCCGTTTGTTTAAAAATTGCCATTTATGGAAAATTTTATTGTAAACTGTTTATAACCACACATACATTGTTTTCCGAAAAGGACACCCAAAAAGATTGGGGCCTTGTGCCCAAAATTTTAACTTTTATTATTATCCAAAAATTTTTTTGAAAAAAAAATGGCTAATTCCCCTCTGCACGAAGCAGCTGAAAGCCTTCCTCACAAAATAACACCTCACACCGACACCACCATTGTAAATGTTACTACGTTTGCCAACACAAAAAAAAATATAAGCAGTAGCAATATTTTAAATTTTAAATTTGACTCAGGCAGACATTCATTTCCCGCCATTACCAATGACTGCAGGTGTTAAACCCTCCACCACCACCACCACCGCAACAACCACCACCACCACCACCACCGCGACAACAGAAACAAAAGAAGAAAACAATAAATTAACTCGTGACGTCGAAATGAAATCAAGCAAAATGGACTCTTCCCCACCAAAGACGACTGACGTCACAACCACCACAACTGAAAATAAAATTAATATTAACGATAGCAACAACAACAACAATGACATTATAAAACCGACCCTCAGTTTCGCCATCGTAGCAAAACAATTCGAAGCGTTCACGGTAACCCAAGAAGATTTAGAAAATGCCAAACAAATGGTAAAGAAAGATGGGTACAGGGTCAGCCTCACCCCCCCCCCCCCCCACCTAATAAAATGGAGCATCGGCGCCTGTGCACCGTGTCGTATAGAACAATAAATGTAAAATCGCGCCGAGTGGAACGGGCATCCGAGTCCCAAATCCAAAAAGCTTTGGGACATGTGTGGGCAAGAAAAACCCACATCAGACGTGGGCAAAAGTATGGAACCGTGGATGTGTTCTTTGAAACACCAGAGGAGGCTAGAGAACACTCCATGGCCCCATTAAAAAGTGACGACCTCACACTCGTCCCAAGCTATTGTGGCCAGAGACTCGTAAAGATCAGAGTGACCCACGTTCTACCGGCCATCGAAATTCCCTGGCTAATAGCGGCTGTCCTCACCGGCATCGAAGCCAACACGAAAATAATAGCAGTAGCAAAAGAAAAGCAGGAAAACTGGTCCGGATCTGGGATGGAGCTCCTGATCCAAGCGGACCAAAAAAGCATTGAGGAGATCCCAGAGGTAATAGACCTCACTGACGGCAGCCACCTCACGGTAATTGTCGAGGGCAGAAGACCTAGGTGTGTCGTTTGTGGTGAAGGAACCCACCTAAGGGCTTTCTGCCCTCAGGCTAAAAGGTTGAAACCACCTCTCCTACCCACCCCAGTGACAAAACCATCAACACCACCAGTAGCAGAGATGGCAGCAACAACTGTAGCAGCAACAACAGAAGCAACTATAACAGCAACAACCCCAGCAACAGTAGCAAAACCAACACCACTACCACCACCAGCAAAACCAACACCACCACCACCCAACGCTTCAGAACTAGCACCAGCGCCTACACCATCCACCACACCACAACCAAAACTAACGGCTGTGGAGGATTTTCCACTCCCCGGCCTATCACAACTGGAGACAGATTGTGACGACGAGGAGTGGGAAACGATATCCGGAAAAAAAAAAAGAAACCAAAAAAGAAAAAAATTCTCTTCCTTCCCCCTCCAAAAACAAAATACAGAGGGAAACAAATAAACTAAGAAACAAAAAAGTTAGGACAGATATGCCACCATCCACACCAGCATCACCAACCCCATCAACCCAAACACCAACACCATCACCATCATCATCCCCAGCACCACCATCACCTACACCACAAAAGTCACCAAAAAGCGAAACAGAAACAAACCCACAACAAACGCAAACAAAACAAAACAACCAAAACGATACACACTACACAGCATTAAATTTGAACAACAAGCAATTATTACACTACATCCAACACAACACCAGTATTACAGAAAAAGACTACACAACAACCCCAAAATTCACACCACCTCCACACATACAAATCACTCGCATCACACAGAAAACGTACATGACACTAAAACAAAAATTCCCCAAAGACATCGGAGACTTCCGACAAGCACTCTCCAGGAGGATTTATAAGGACATCCTTCCTGAGGAGGCCACAAGCAGTGAAAAGGATGGAAAAGCCGTCCTTCCCCTACGAGAAGTAAGGTAAGTGGTCTTTCCCATCTTTTCCACTCCTTTTCAACATGACCTCACTCAGAATAGGCAGCATAAATGCGCGTGGCTTGGGGTCGTCATGGAAGCAGGGCCACCTGCTCAACGACCTCAGGTGACTAAACATAGATGTAGTGGCCATCAGCGAGACCAGAATCTCCGAAGCACAGGCTTTCGCACCGATCTTCGGCGGCTACGATGTGTACGCATCTCCCAGCCGTCCGGGATCGGGGGGAGGAGTTGCTGTGCTTTTTCGGAGAGGTTTGGATCTTGCCATACGGGCCATCTTCCTGGACCCAGAAGGTAAGTTGGTGGTGCTGGACGTGACCAGCGGAGACGGGCAAGCTTTCAGGTTAGTGGCCGTCTATGCCCCGACAGGAGCAGGGCGGCCTGATTTCTTCCGGCGTCTGGAGACCTTTCTTGGAACGTCCCGCTCTTTAGTGTTAGTGGGCGACTGGAACGGGATCTTAGATGCACGCTGGGATTGTGTGGGATTAGTGGATAGGGAAGGAGGGTGCAAGAGTCTCACCAACCTGCTCAGACGTTTTGAACTGTCTGACAGGTACCGAATGGATTTCCCGAATGTACCAATGTGGACTTGGACAAATCGCATAGGGTCATCCAGATCATATCTAGATAGAGTATTTTGTAGGGAAATAGATAGGTCTAGCATAGGCTGTCCACAATTCAAGATAGTCAGCTACACGGACCACAAATTCGTGATCTGTGTGCTTGACTTAGATAGGCTTCAAAGTCGAGGACCCGGCTACTGGAAGCTAAACGCGTCCTTACCAGCGCGCAAGGCCTACAGAGACCGGATTAGCGAACTAGTTAAGCGGGCGTTGACGGGGGCCATCGTCAACAACAAGTGGTGGTTTGTTCTGAAAAGAGCAATTAGAATAGAGTCCATTAGGTTTAGTAAGACTTTAGCAATAGAGAAAAATAGAGCAGAGGGAGAATTAGTTAGAAAATTAGATGAGGCGCCTAGCAAAGGTATCGCGACCGACGTACTTGCGGCGAAATTGGCCCTTGACCAATTCTTCAATGCAAAGCACGAAGGCTGCGTTGTCAGAGCTAGGGTGCGTGCTCTCAGACACGAGGGGACGAAAGCCGTTGAATGGGCCCGAGTGGCGGAGGCGCGTCGTGGCAACAAAGCCACGATCCGGTCTTTGGTGGACCACGACGGGCGCATGCTACTCGATCCCGGGCAAATGTGTGAAGCTTTTCAGCGACACTTCGCTCAACTGTTCGGGGGCAGTGGCGGGCCGGATCGAGGGATGGACTTTAGTGTCTACCTCGACGGACTGCCGCGGCTTTCGGCCACTGAGGCGGAGTGTTGCGAAAAGCCGATAACAACCGCTGAAGTACGGGATGCAATGACTAGTTGCACAAGGGGCAAATCGCCTGGTTTGGATGGTCTGCCCTATGAACTTTACGTACAAATGCCAAACTTGTTCGGAGGCCTCTTGGCGGACGTCTACTGCAACTGGCAACAGAACGGGAGAATTCCCAGCTCTGTGAGCCGAGGAGCGGTGGCGCTGCTGAGAAAGGATCCGAACAAGGGGGATAACATAGATAATTTTAGGCCCATAACTCTGCTAAACACAGAGTTCAAGATTTTGGCCAAGGTGCTAGCAAAGAGGTTGGCGCTTGTCGTTGGTGGTCTGGTGGGAGAGGCACAGACATGCGCCATTCCCGACAGATCCATCCACGACAACCTCCACCTCATGCGATACATCGTAGAGATGGTAGCTAGGGAACCTGGCACGGGTGGGTCTTTGATCAATTTAGATCAGTCGAAAGCCTTCGATAGGGTCGACCATCGTTACCTAGCGGCAGTCCTGAGGGCGGCTGGCTTTGGGCCCGTCTTCAGAGGCTGGATCGCTGCCATGCACAGCGACATCTGCTCTGTAGTGAGAGTGAACGGTCACCTTTCGGAACCGTTCAACATCATGCGCTCGGTCCGCCAAGGATGTCCCCTCTCGTCCCTATTGTACGTATTGACTCTCGAGCCATTACTGCACAAACTGGAGACGTTGAGGGGGGTCCCGCGCGAACTAGGATGCGGAAGATCCGTGTCAGCATATGCGGACGATGTCACCGTAGTGGTGTCGAACGCCAAACACATCGAGGCGATCGGCACTACACTAAGAGAATACGAAGCGGTGACAGGAGCAATGATCAACCAGGAAAAGTCAGTGGGCCTGCAGCTCGGCACCTGGAGAGGCAGGTCCATGCCGTCCAACAGCGTCGTCGGGCGCTGGACGGACGGACCGGTTAAATTGCTAGGGGTCTGGTTCGGTCCAGACCTCCAGACGGACAAAAACTGGGACGAGGTGACGAGCAGGGTGGCTTCTCTCACCCAGAAATGGGCCGAGAGGAAGCTATCCCTAAAAGGTCGAGCGGAGGTGGCGAATGCGTACATCGCATCCGTCATCTACTACCGCCTGACCGTCGTACCTTGTCCTAAGCCCCGCCTGACTGCGCTGGAGCGTTTGCTCTTTCGCTTCTTGTGGAAGGGACGCGCTCCGATGGTCAGGCGGTCCATCTGCTGTCAACACCCGCTACGTGGAGGGCTGGGCATGCCGTGGCTGATGATGCGCAGACACGCGCTCAGGCTACGACATCTCCACCTCTTCCTCGACGGTGATCAGGTGTGGTCGCCGTTTGCAAGACACGTTTTTCCCCAGCTCGTCTCCTTGACGGAGCTGCAGTCCTGGGTCAAGCGAAGACCGAGAGGGAGCGCTTGGAGACTGAAATGTCTTCAGGCGCTCACAGCCCTCGACCAATCGGGCAATGTGATCGGTGGAAACTCCACCTTGGCGTTCTATAGGGGATTAGTGGAGGGGAAGAGCGACGACGTACTTGGAGAAACTCTAGGCGTCGACGAAAATCAACTAGCCAATCTCTTCGGAAGGACTTTCGGGCCGGGGCCTATGGACAACTTCCAGAAATCCCTGGCCTGGCAGTGCTACCGAGGAGCTTTGCCAGTTCGGGATAAACTCTACAGGCATGGAGGTGCCGTCAGCCGGGCATGTCCGAGATGCGCGCAGGGCGACGAAACCGTCCTGCACGCACTCGTCCAGTGTCCGAGCATTGCTGACTTGTGGGTTTATGTCGAACACCTGCTGTCACGTGTAGGACGGATCCAGCTATCAGCTGAGTCCATCGTGAGGATTGCCCCACCCCCTTCCTTTAGCCTGGAAGGGCAGGCAGTTTTTATCTGTCTGGTGGCCATGGCGAAAGAGATAGTATGGTGGACACGTTTGAAAGGGCTGAAGACGAGCACTTACCTCTTCGGTGATGCCCTGATTAACTTTTTCAAATTTCATTTGAAAAGGAAAATCAGGGTAGAGAGGGAAGTGCTCTCTTCCCAGCATTTTGTTGAAAGATGGGTGAGAGAAGCAAGTATGGCCCGAATGAATGGGCCTTCTCTGAGTATGTGTCTGTAAATTAAAGGTGGAAAACTGGGAGAGGGCACTTGCCCTGGTGGTCAGGGCCACTGTGGTCTTTTAATGGGCTTTCTCCACAAATGTCCATTGGAAGTCTCCCCCCTATTGGGGAATTTTTCTTTGTTATTTTATTTCAACCTCTGTTTTTTTTACACGCAGAAATGCCCATTTGTACCGTCCTGTATTGTCCTGTACTGTCCTTAATGTCTACTTTATGTGAACCCTTGTGGTTAATAAAGAAAACATTATTATTATTATTATTATCATTATTATTATTATTATTATTATTATATATATATATATATAAATTAAAAAGATTTTCGCTCTACATGGCTGAATACAATAAATGTAATCTGAGATTTTCGAATATTAATAATAATATTCGATTCGTTTGCAATTATGCTAACATCCTCTTTTTTAAAGACAAGTCAGTAAAGTGAGCCCTCATTATTGGTCTTGTGTTGTCATGTAAACAGAACTGCAGACACTAATGTTTACATGCCAAAAGAAAAGCCATGTTAATAGAATGAGCATTTCATTCTTGCTCTTGTTTTCGCCTGTAAACATTAGTGTCTGCAGTTCTGTTTACATGCCAACACAAGACCAAGCATGAGGGGCTCATTCTATTGACATGGCTTTAAAAAATAGGCTGTTTTCATAATTGCAAATGAATTGAATATTGTTATTAGTATTCGAATCATTCAGATTACATTATATATATATATATATATATATATATATATATATATATATATATATATATATATATATATATATATATATATATATATATATATATATATATATATATATATATATATATATATATATATATATATATATATATATATATATATATATATATATATATATATATATATATATATATATATATATATATATATATATATATATATATATATATACAGTGGTTATAGAGTGGCTGAGATGTTAGAGAATTGGATTCACAATCTTGAGGTTGTGAGTTCGATTCCTGGACCGGGCGATGCGTTATGTCCTTGAGCAAGACACTTTATTTCACGTTGCTCCTTCTACCTAGAGTTGCGACCGATAGATAGTACTAGCAACTGGAAAGACCAACGGAAACATTGTTTTCTCGGTCAGATTTGACGAAAGTCGATCGATCCCCCCAAAAATATACAGAGAGAGTAAATACCTATTTCTATATCCACTCTGTCCCTGCCCATGCATTGTATACGAATCATGGTCTCCCGGTCGCAGCACCGCATATTCTCTCCATATATCTAACTCTCTGTCTCTCTCTCACTCTATCTCTCCCTCTCTCTCTCTCTCTCTCTCTCTCTCTATATATATATATATATATATATATCTATATCTATATATAGTGACGAAACATAAGTCAATTGCATGAACTCACAATCCTTTATTTACTGCTATATATATTCGATGATAGCCATTGAATGGATATGACCTCATGAGGCAGTTAGTCAGTTCTTAGATATGCCAGCTCTGTGTGTATAGTGTTGATGGTATCAGAGCCTTGGGACATATATATATCCTTAGGGTACTGTTAAGGTGTCTCCGAACACAATACCTCATGTTATATGAATATGCTGCGGTGCCTTTTCTTGTGATTTCAAGATACAATCACTCTCTAGGGATACTCAGCCAATAAACATCAATATAGGCATATATATCTCTTACATCATTGAATCTGAGGCTTAGTACATCCATAGAACATAGAACATCAGTAGTGTGGAGATCCTTTCGTCACCATTTTGTTACTGCAACACCACCTTACGGATGTTCAATCTTATCCTGAAATGTAATGAACTCTCTAGTCTCGGAAAAACCTACGACTATCAAGGGTACAGAATTTTCTTCGGGAGAAAAATGTTTGGCTAATTACACATCTCGTATATACAAATAATATGATGGAATATGCTATAGCAAAATGTTAGAATTCATAAATAGAAAGTAATGGAATGGAAAGAAACTGCCCATGAGATCGATCCAAGGAAACTGTGTTTTTATCCGTCTTTCTCTGTCGGTCGCAACTCTTAGAAAATCGTCACCGATTTTCTGTCCACTCCTTTAACAATTCTGCTAAATCAGCGTTCCTGAAATGGCACATATATACAAAATATATGGAAATGGCAAGTAATAGTTAATCACATTTGTTTTTAGCCAATCATCATGGCTCAAAGATAGTACATGCATATATCTACAAGCATATCAAAGTTGGGATTTCATACAATAGAAATTATGTCAACATTATGATATTTTAATAGAAACGTGATGGTATAAATTTACATCAGAAAAGGTCATAGAAAATGACAAAACAACCATGATCTGAGATATGTCAACCCACACCGACAGAGCGATCAAGGCTAATTGTCCGGATTGTTGCCAATAAAACCAGGAAAGGAAATGCTCCCTAATCGACGCATCAAACTCAACCCTGTGATAATAGGTGCCTTGGGAATGATTCACAAACAAAGGGTAGAAAAATACATACTCAAAATAGAACTTTAAAAAAATACAGAATACACAGATATTAGCACTGCTAGGTATTACATACATATTATGTAGAGTAATTTCAAGAGAATAGAATATATAAAACCAACACAATATAAGGCTAGTAGTTACAGGCAGCACAGTCACACCTAACCGTGTAATAAAAAGCAGTCCGTAACAATTCTATTGAAATAATAATAATAATAACTTGTCTAACACAGGCACAATAACAGTAATTTTAGGACAGAGGAAAGACGACCCCAGTGTTTTATTATCTCTCACTGTAGGCTGAAACTCAACATTGACCTTGGTGGAATTTGAATTTAGAACATAGAGGGCCACAACAAAATCCTACAGTGCATTTCATCCCACGCAGTTACCATTTTCGCAATATATCATTCATAATAGTGATAATTGGTTTTCTGATTTAGGTACAAGGCCAGCAATTTTGGGAGAGGGAAAAGTCTATTAAATCGACACCAGTGCGTTACTGGTGCTTTATTTTATCGACCCGGTAAGGATGAAAGGCAAATTAACCTTGCCGGTATTTGAACTCGGAACGTAAAGGACTGTAACTAAATGCTGCAAATCATTTCGTCCGACAGTTTACTAATACTGCCAATCCGTCGCTCTATAGACCCCTTTGCTTT
Source organism: Eledone cirrhosa (assembly GCA_964016885.1). Taxonomy (NCBI): domain Eukaryota; kingdom Metazoa; phylum Mollusca; class Cephalopoda; order Octopoda; family Eledonidae; genus Eledone; species Eledone cirrhosa. The sequence goes on from OZ024740.1 coordinate 113,547,318, forward strand.
TCTATATGCCACTTCCTCTGCTAAGTCTGTTACTGCGAAGGACAGGCTATGGATATAAAGTAGACAACAGACATTATAGTCATTTTCTTTATATGGATGATATCAAGCTATTTGCAAACAATGATCAGGAGCTGGAAGGTTTACTGCACACAGTGAAACAATTCAGTGATGACATCCATGTGGATTTTGGATGGACAAGTGTGCAAGAGCCACATTCAACAAAGGGTTACTCCCTATACATAAAATATATTGCCATAGACCAACAAACCACCACGATTGAACGTAACAATGAAGAGTTCTACAAATATCATGGAGTTAATGAAGGAGATGGAATCCAGCATGTAAGTATGAAGAATATTTATTCAAACATACGGAAGGTATACAGGGAGATGAGACTGGTAACAAAACTTGAGCTAAACTCCTGCAACAAGTTCAGTCATTAACATTTCACGTACCTGTATATATAACTTTTGTGACTAATTATAATTTACTCGTGCTTTGGACTGGGTGCTCTTACCATTGGATATTTTTACAAAAGTTTTACTACAGTATATATATATATATATATATATATATATATATATATATATATATATATATATATATATACTGTAGTAAAACTTTTGTAAAAATATCCAATGGTAAGAGCACCCAGTCCAAAGCACGAGTAAATTATAATTAGTCACAAAAGTTATATATACAGGTACGTGAAATGTTAATGACTGAACTTGTTGCAGGAGTTTAGCTCAAGTTTTGTTACCAGTCTCACTCTCGATACGCAATAAATATTTTTCGACACAACAAAAATATATCTTTTGTCGGATCATCAATCTGAGGAACCGATCGATACTAGAATCGTGTACATAACTCCTATGGCTCACCTCGAGCCAATCCCCTGCGAAACGCGTGTAACAGGACGATACGCAATAAATATTTTTCATATGTAAACGAAACTTCCTCGTTTTTTCTAGTATATACACTCTGCCTGTGCATAGAGTACTTGATTTGGTACCAACAGCAGTATTTCACCGTACTACCTACCTACACCATATATATATATATATATATTCCTGATTTCATTCCTGAGACATCCTAACCACATGCCCATATTATCAGAGCTGTGATCTCTCAATCCGGAGAACTAGATATTGCTCTACCTGGAGTGACTCTCTGATCTCCGAAATATGCACTTTATCGAGTAACGTTAGTTCAAAGACCCTTCAGAGGAACCCTATTTCGGCCGCTTGTATGTGCAATTGTTTTCTTTCGGCCAAGATTCATGACCCTCGGTAATGGTTGGCAGAAATAACTGGAAGACAGCGAGTTTGGCTTTTACACTGACCTCCGTTCTTCTGATTACTGAATGCTGACGTTGGCACATTACTGCATCAGCTTTTGCAATTCATGCACTTAATTCAGCCTCCTGCCATCCATCACTCATGAACACGGCCCCGAGATATTTGAACTTCTCTACCTACTTCAGTGGATCTTCATTCACATGTATATACATTTGAGCCACACCAGTCCGTCACACAATGTGTGTGTGTGTTTGTTTGAATGTATGTGTATGTAAAAGAAGGAAGCTGATACACACATATATATATGTCTCTAACTTAAAAAATGGTGACACACATACGTCTCTAATTTAAGGACGCCGCCAAACTCACGCGCGCCCACATACACACACTGTCCTATTACCTCTTAAGAGCTTTGGCCCCTGCCAATATCCCCTCAATTTTAGAACCATCTCTTTCACTCTCTATATCTATCTATATATCCCTCTTTCTCACTCTGTCTATATATATGTTAGTTGAACTGGTGGTGGTAACGATATACCGGAAGTGTTGAAATTTGAAACTTCCAAAAGAAGTGAATTTTGAAATAAGCAATTAAATTATTTATAGTTAATCAAGATTTACGAAATTTAGTACCTAAATTATATAATATTCATTCCTTATTTAATCAAAGTAATCCAACTTATTTTACTAACGGGATAAGAAATATGTAAACATGACATATATAGATAAGCCCATATCATAAAATAGAACCTAAATGTATTGCTTGTTAAGTCTCATTTTCAGTTAAACCCGCCGAGGTTAACTTTGCCTTTCATCATTACGTGGTCAATAAAATAAAGCACCAGTAATACACTGGGATAATTGCTGGCATTGTGCCAAAAGTAGAAACAATTATAACCAGTTAACTTGGTTGGAGGCAATATCTTTAAAATTTCACCGAAATACTCAAGATAATTATATTTAAACGAATAAAATTAGCTAATAATCATTTCAGCAGGTATTTTAAAAAATTAACTGCAGATTCTTAGATAGGATTAAAGAGAAGAAGCAGATGACGATTGGATTGGAGATGTGGGGAAGTTGGTGCTGGGTTTGCAGGGATTATTAATAAATAGGACTTAAACGTAGTAGTTGTGAATTTGGAGTTACAACCCGCCAGGCATAGAAGTAAAACTAATAAGAATTTCAACCACCCTTGAGGCAATATGGTTTCACTTGTTCATCAGGAGATCAGATTCATTATTGCAATAAAATAGCAGATAATTAAGGAAAATTACCTTTGATTCAATATACCTAATTAAAGAAATATAGTAACTACAAGAAGAACAACAACAGCAACATCAATAATTACACATCACCAACAATGAGACGATATGATGACGATGCTGATGAGGATAAAGATGATAAAATTTATGATAATGATAATAAGGATGATCATATTAGTGATAATAATGATGATAATGATGATACTAATGAGGGTGGTGGCAATTATTTAGAATTGTAGTCGCCGTGATAGTGGTGGGATAGCTATTTATACTATTATCGAGAACAGCAGAAATGATAATAGCTGATTTATCCCATAATGACTAGGTGGAAACCATATATTATGATTTATTGCTCATTCAAGTACCAGGCAACACTTAGATTCTGTATAGAAATTCATGAAGATAATTATTCCACTAACATTAACTATACTAACATATGTTAATGGGATATTACAAACAACAGATTTCTTAGGTACATAATAGTATATTTATATGCTTAAAGCCTATAAATGTATGCTTAAAATGAAATTATATGGTAAAATATTTAATCTTTCTATCGAATAATTGTTTTTGCCAAATAAAGCGACAGTGGTTTTGTGCTCCTAAGATAATTGGTATTTTGCTGTTTCCATTCATATGTATATTTTGGTTTCATTTTCACAAGGCCACTCTATTTAAAGTACGGTCGACACAGGTAATTGAGAAAACCTGATAGTATGTTTAATATTTTTGTTAATGGGAATAGGTACTCATGTAGATGCTAGCAGACAGACACTCTCTCGCCCGTCCAACTCTCGACTCATCAGAACAACACGGATGGTGTAGCCCATGGAAGAGAGGAGTGCATCAGCAATGACCTACTAGATTCTTTAACGACCTTTGAAAAGATGAAAAGCAAAAAGAAAAAGACATGGGACTCGGTTTAAATATCAGAACGCATTTGATTTAGATGAATTAAACAACAGTTAAATGTCACAAGATAAAGATAAAAATATATAATGCAGATAAAATATAAAAGGAGCACACATGTTATGCATATAAAGTTAATTGTATAGGACTAATGTATATTTAATAGTGTTCCAGCGTACGTTTGGTACTAAAACCTGAAGAGAGAGCACGTTTGGATTCGACAATAGATGAATCACGATTTTGACCTTGTCTAGTTGAAGCAAATGACCATGAATTCTTAGAGTTCCTGAGTTTCTGACCTTCTTACTTCAACAAAAAATAATAATCATACTGCCTTTAGCCTGTACACTCACATCTTAAAAATACTAATACAGTCCTACGTAGACTGTTCCTGAAATATAAAGAAACAAACTGACATAATGGTCACGGCTAGGCTGATTCTAAGCATAAGTTTGCTGTTCAGCACGTGTACGGGCTAAGCGCAGACAATAATAACGACAACAGCAACAGTGCTTTTGCTCTGTTTTGTATAACGTATGGTGGTTGAGTGTTAAAATCGTTTGTTCGTTGGATAGGATGTGTTGCGAAATTTGTCCCGACTCTCTGTACTCTGCGTTCAAATGCTGTTCAGATCTACTTTGCCTTTCTCTCTTTTGAGATCGATATAGCAAATATCAGTCCACTTCTGGTACAGCCAAACCATCTCTCTCTATATTTGAAGAACATATATCGTGGGAAAAAAGTATGGGTTGAGAGTGTCTTTGTGTCTGCTCGCGGCTTCAGAGGATTCTAAATCTATTAGCAAATGTATGGTACATGCTACCAAATCATCCTCAATTTTGAATGAAGATAGGGGTGATCTAATACGTAATTTTGTGTCAAGTACATTTCTGCATATATAGAGTTAAAGATATGAAATATCTGAATACTCGATTTGATATTGCGTCACTTGGATTATATTCAATCTGATAAGAATCTAGTTGTCAAAATTCAGTTTTTCATGTTCACATTTGATCCAAAGGGAATTAACTCTAAAAAAGTGTTCAGAACAAAATTGAATAATCATTCATATACAGAATTAATTGTACAAACTTTCGTACGATATCAAGTGAGATTGGAGAGTTGTATTTTTGTGTTCCCTGCTAGTTTGGTTTTTTGCTTTCAATTTCTATATAAGGTGGCGAATTGGCAGCGCCAGAATATCAGATTAAATACTTTGCGATATTTATTAATCTGGAAACTCCACGGGAGACCGGCCAGCTTAGGGTAGCCCTACCTAGAGCAAAGTCCCAGACAGCAACGTTCTCTCACAAGCCCTCTTGCCACGACACGGCCAGACCCAGGAGGGGGGATTTATGGAACACACAAGTTCCCTGGCCACGACACGGCCAGACCCAGGAGGGGATTAATAGGATACACAAGCCCCCTCACGACGACAAGGCGAAACACAGCTGTCATTATTTGTGTTCAGTCGTTTCTTGTTTGACCACAACAAATAAATTATTCATTGTCTTTCCCGTCAAATATTTTACCGTATAATATTTAATACGATTCGTATCGTCACGTTAGAAATTGCGACAATATAAATATATTATTCATACAAACTTCCTTGAACAACCATATATATATATACGAAAAACATATTTGAGTAAATAAATACATATGTCAATGTGTGTGTTTGTTTGTGGGAGTGCCATTGTAAATGTGTATAAAAGAAATATGATTTTATTTTTTCATGACGTCTACACTGTAAATTAAAATCATATATGCGATGTTTACATTTAGACGTATGAAATCTAATATTTATCGTCAGACAAAAATCATTTACACTTATACTGAATGGACCAATAGAAAATATACTTGAATGCAAACCGGCTAGCCTAGTAAAATAGAATTGTTTGAAGAATACTTTACTCAGAAGCTCCATACACATGGAAAAGAAAAATAGTTAAGATCATGTTAAATTATTTAATACTAGAAACACTGATAGCCCAACCAGAATACTTATTACTTGCAATAAACAATCAAAGACCAGCCAACCTTTAAAAACACAAACGGGGCGTACCATAAAAATAGTGCCAAAAATAGGAAGAAAAGAGGCACAATTGGAAGATTTTACATCATGAAAGCTATACCGATTTTCACAAAAACGGGGAGACGGGGAGAAATGAGCCAAAAAGAAAAGATCTCCCCGTCGGACGGGGAGAGTTGACAGGACTGCAATTACAATTTTTGTCTTGAACTAATTTGGTATGTTCAACAGCGTAAACATTATATCCAGTATTCAAATGTCCTGAATTAAATCTGTTGAGATTAACTTAATTATTGTTTTACATCTAGATGGCAATCTCCTAGTATGTTTTTCAGTGTAAATAAGTTTTTTTCTGCCCTGTGTGCCTTTACATTGATATTGTTTTACTGTTGTTTGTATTGTTTACATATGCGAGCCATAGTTTGTGTGTGTTCCGGTGCGTTATATATGACTTATTTTGCACGTATGTATGTGTTTGCACATATACAGAGACACACACTCGCGCGCGCACAGACACACACACATATATATATATATATATAGAGAGAGAGAGAGGGGGATAGGGAGAGAGAGAGTGAGGGAAGGAGAGAGAGAGAGAGAGTGAGAGAGAGAGAGAGAGAGAGAGAGAGAGAGAGAGAGAGAGAGAGAGAGAGATGAATATGTTTAATATATATAGGTATATAAATATACATATATATCAATGATGAAAAGAGTCGGTTCCGACCACGAGTATATCAATTGTGCGAACAATGACACAGCCACTTAGAGAAAGCATGTAACTTAGGAAACATTCTACACACATGTATGCCTTTGACCAGGTACTGAAGGCCATTCAGCGTGGTACAATTTATGATGAGGTTCTATATTCAAATCACAGATACAACTCATTTTTGCCATCTAATTGAGCAACGTGAAATAAAGTAGCGCATTGTAACACACAACTCGCCGCTAGGAAGAATCGAAATAATACTCACATTCAATGCACCTTCATACACACACACACACACACACACACACACACACACACACACACACACACACACACACACACATACACACACATACACACACACACATACACACACACACACGCGCGCACACACACACACACACACACACACACACACACACACACACACACACACACACATATAATCACCGAAACTGTAGTGATTTTCAGAGGTTGACTGAGGAAATGGGACTGTCCGTTTTTCTTTTGTTTTGTTTCTGTTGTCTCCGTCTTGAGCACACCCTTATTAGAATATATATATATATATATATGTTATATACATACATGTGTGTGTTCAGGTTTCTGTGCGGAATTGTGTATGTGCGTGTGTGTATTTGTGTGTGTGCAAACTTGTGTTTCCATTCCTTTTTGTATTTTTATACTCATTTGTAGTAGAGGTTTCACGTATTCTATGCATATGTGACAAAATACACGAAATAAATATCAGTCTTTTATGTGTTCACTTAATTGTGTAGCCAAACAGCCAAACGGAAATGGAAATTGCGTTGCCAGGTCACGTCCGAAAACTATCTTTTACAATAAACCAACATTGTATAACTGCCAACTTTCAATTAACCCTTAAAATATGTTGATTGGACATTTTCTTTTAATGTTTCGATTTGAATAGAAATTATCTGTCTCCTAAACAATTTATTTAAATTTGAATTTTAAACGCTGGCTTTAACTGAAACAAAATAGATTTAGTATAAATAGTATTTATAGTATTTACTTCGGTTTTGACACATACATTTGATTTCGACCTCTATCTCAGTACCGTTGAATATTTAGTTTCCTACCCCATTCCACAAGCCAGCAGGGATAGGTGTAGAAATTACAATTCATATCTTGGCAGGTTTTCCAGAAGAATTTCATTAAACGTAGCAAACATATTTTCAAAAATAGCAGATTGTATTAAAAAGTAGCTCTAAAATGAAAGTGTGACAGAGAATTAGCATATATATATACACAGTCAAACACACACACACACATACACACACACATACACACACATGCACGCACACACACACGTACACACACACACACACACACACGCGCACACACACGCACACATATATATATGTATATATAAATAATTACAACATTGACATAAACAGGTACTCAAGTTTAGTTGGGTTCTGGACCCCAATTAATTCAGCGTCTCATGACAGGCTGAAGAAATTGGGGCCCAGACCCCAACTAAACTTGAGTACCTGTTTATGTCAATGTTGTATTTATTTATACTAAACTCGTCCTATGGATTGAGTGCTCTTACTCTCGCATATTTCCACTTAACTTTTACTTCAAGATATTTATATATATATACACACACACACGCTCACGCACACACACACACACACACACACACACACACACACACACACACACACACACACACACACATATATATATGTGTATATATATAGTGTCGGCAGTACAACACCCTGAGAACATTGAGAGGGTCATAACAGACCAAGGCCCGATGACCCCTACAGGGAAAATGCTTGATGAAAGATGTAATATACATGTGTGTGGTTACAACCCAAAACGCGCATCGCACCTACATTGGCGCAACATCCACGACCTTTAAATCGCGGATGTATAATCACAGATATTCCTTCAGGGACCGTAGCAAAAGGCAGTCCACTAGGTTAGCGGACCTGGTATGGGACCTGAAAGACCAAGGCACTCCGTACGCTCTAGAATGGCGTATCGTTCGCCACGCGAGGGCATATTCGGTCGGAAGTAGAAAGTGCCGATTGTACCTACACGAGGCCATGGAGATAGTCAGACTGAAGGATGACGCCGTCAACCTGAAGTCTGAAATTATCATGACATGCAGACACCAGAGAAGTTGCACATTTGCAGTATGGAATCCTCCGGGTGACGCAGGAAGGGGGCATGGGAACGGGTACGCACAGATCCGATTGGCCCAACGGGATTAGGTGACCTGACGCCATGCCATGATGACGGTTTGCGACCCGTGAGGCAAACATGTGTAAACCAGGGGCGCACCTGACCGAGCACACAACATTGGAAGATACTTTG
>OZ024740.1:113560876-113578376 GCA_964016885.1 Eledone cirrhosa
TCTAAGAGGAAGTCTTAAAAAAATTTTTTTTTTAAAATGAATATACAAACGAAACACACATAACTCCATGATCATCGGCCATTGACATGGACATAGGAAGTTTCGACCCCTACCAACGGTACGTCTGGTCCATCCGGGGTCACAGCCGCTAACATAAGCCAAAAACAGTCGAAAGAAGTTAGAGACGAAATACGAAACATCAATTTATAGCCGTGAAGCTACAAAAACACATACAATTCTATGTGACATCGGGGATGTGTGATTCCAAGTGGCACGGGATATAAATGAAACAGACAAAAAGCAAGAAAAATAAAGCAAGATATCATGTTAAAAATGGTAGAATTCACAAGAAATGGGGGAGACGTTATAAACACGTATGCACACACAGATATAAAAAATATTAAGTTGACGAAAATAGCATGGGTATCACTGCTAGAACCGGTTGCATCTCAAAGTACTCAATAGATAATGTTAAATAAACTCCCAGAGTATACACGTAATTATTCGCTTCAATACAACGCACGTAAATGGGTACCTTCAATATATATATATGTGGAAAAGTAAGAAATCGGAGAACAGACCGTTAATACATGTTTATTTAAAACAGCACCAACGTATATATGTAGTGTGTGTATGTGTGTGTATGTACCTGTGCATAGTTACATTTATGTATCAGCTGTGTTATGGTGAGAAATAAAATTCCAATGTTATATATATATATATATATGTGTGTGTGTGTCTGTGTGTGTGAATTTATTAACCGTAGTTAAGACGGGATTGCCTCACCATAATTAATTTATTGTATAATATATATTTCTCTTGCATTATTATGCATATGAATTCATGAGATTCTCATACAATGACATATGTAGTTATGTAATTATAAGGATATGTCATGTATTACCATCCTGTATGTCACAACAGGATGGTAATACATGATCAGCCAAATATCCCCATGATTGTATAGTTGCACCTATGTGTGTATGAGCATCTATGATTCTATGCGGTTACATGCATGACCATGTAACAGAAATATATATCATGCAATAAAGCAATTATGGTGAAATAACCCCGTCATAACTACTTTTAATTAACAAATGAATACTCCGTTACTCCTAATCACCAACTTTTAGCTAGGATCGCTTGAGCCAGCTAATCCTCACGAAGTTACAGCGTAACAACCACCTATACACACTTTATCTACGGTGATATATATATATATATCCGCTCTTTCTAACGGCCCATTTATGTGTGGGTCATTTTCACGGTTTGATTCATTCACCGGGCAGAAAGCGACACATCCACATCTACGTAGATTTATATCTAGTAGGTTTGGAAAAGCTATCTGAAGAGCTATATCTTTCCATTGGAAATTCTCTGAATTTCCAATCTTTTGATTAGCGAAACCGTCGGTCATGGCACTAGAAGAGGTAAATATTTAAATCGTATTTTAATTTATTTAAAAGATTGTTTAATGTAATGTTTACTTGTTCCGCCCATATATATATATATATATATATATATATATATATATATATATATATATATATATATATATATATATATATATATATATATATATATATATATATATATATATATATATATATATATATATATATATATATCACAGTAGATAAAGTGCTTATAGGTGGTTGTTACGCTGTAACAACCACTTTACAAAGGGTCTGACGAGCCGCGGATTATAGTGTCAGGTCAGATCGATACAGATCGAACCTTGATCAGTGGCGAAACGCGCGTCACCAACCAATATACGTAATGAAGGAGTAACCAATCGTCCTTGTTATCTTATTTCACTATATATATATATATATATATATATATATATATATATATATATATTTCTCGAGAGGTAATGGTATCATGTTACATTGTCGGGTGATCCATGACCTGGACCCCAACCAGACTTGCCTGGTGGGAAGTGTGATTGTGGGCACTCTGCACGATAAAAGTCAAAACTCGTCAAAAGACGGAGAAACACAGGAGAGTCAACAGCCATCCAATAGTGTGTAGATATGTGTAGTTACTTCTTTAAAACTCATAGCGAATGCTCTTCAAAACGTTTTTAAATAAACATACAGTATATTATCAGATATACTATACATACATCGCTATTTCAGAGCACCAATACTAATTCCTAATTTTTGCCGGACGGGCAACTGCTCTGTTTAATCAGCTCTTAAATATCACTGGAATTCTATAAGACTCTAGCTTCTATATGTCTACGCAGAACCGAAAGGATATGTAATCTCGACAACTGCTAATGAGTCACAACTCTAAAACTCATAGCGAATGGTCTTCAAAATGTTTTGAAAAACAACATACAGTATATTATCAGATATACTATACATACATCGCTATTTCAGAGCACCAATACTAATTCCTAATTTTTGCCGGACGGGCAACTGCTCTGTTTAATCAGCTCTTAAATATCACTGGAATTCTATAAGACTCTAGCTTCTATATGTCTACGCAGAACCGAAGGGATATGTAATCTCGACAACTGCTAATGAGTCACAACTCTAAAACTCATAGCGAATGGTCTTCAAAATGTTTTGAAAAACAACATACAGTATATTATCAAATATGCTAAACACATATATATATAAGAAGGATTTTCAAGCAGTTTCTCTGTAATAATTTTAACACGGATTTTAATCAACATGAGGCTGTATTTATTCGAGTTCCTACACATTATGACTGAAACCAGAACCATAGTGGTTACGATAGGTATTCTTTAATTATAATAATACATTCAGTCAGAGCCTTGCTTGCGCTGAAATATTAATCCTAGTATACAACACTACAAAATGGTTTTGTTGAAAACTTGCTTCATTTTACGTTCTGTATCACAATATTTCACAAAGGCAATTATAATTCCAATTAATATTGTTTGTCAAAGTTTTTCTCATTTTGTATACTTCAAAGTCTCTTCAAAGTGTTTGATATAAGACTTTAAGGAGGAAATAAAAACGGCCAGGTAATGGAGTTGTTATTTCAACCTATACGGACGGCTGAATATAACACTTTAATAGATTGGTGTTAGAGCAGCCGACATATTGGATGAAACGAACTGGACGATAAAACATTGCATACAACAGCTTCCAAACTTTTCGATCAAATATTATAATTTATACAATACGTTTCTACACAAACACACTTAAACACACACAAACACACTTAAACACACATAAACTCACACACACATAGACACACACTCACATACACAAACACAAACACAAACATTCTCTCTTTCTTTCTCTCTTCCGTCACATACGTTCACACGTGTATATATACCTATATTGCGGTAAGAGCCGCCACACAGATGTGTGCACAGACATGTTCTTGCCTTCGAGATTTCCTACATTTCTAGACACACACAGAGACACAGGCGCACACACACACACACACACACACACACACACACAACACTCTCTCTCTCTTTCTCTCTATCTCACACACACACACACACATTTGTATATATATATATATATAAACAAATAGTAAAAAGGAAGAAATACACTAGAACATCCTGGAGGGATTTTTTCCGTATAATATCACAACATTTATTTATAAAGTGGGTATTTCCGCATTTAATCGTGGTACCTGTTTCAACATTATATGCTTTTTCAACGGCGGAAATGCAAAGTGCAGTTAAGTTGCATATAGAATAATATAAAATAACGTATAATAATAAAATGGAGAAGAAAAGTTATTAGTTTTTACATATCTATTTAGAGAGGTAAGTCCATGTTTCTGTACGAGGCTATCTTTCCTTCTCCTATATATATAGGAGAGAGAAGCCATATGCATAAAACCTATCAGCTTTTAGCTTAATTTTGTCTTAGCATCCAATCAGTTAGTTTCTCTGAAGACGGTTAAGGGATCAGAAACAGCGCCGTTTGAATGCTCTCTCTTGCTTCTTTGCTAAAGACCAGTAGCGATTATTCACTACTTCTGGAATTTTATAGCGATTATATAATAATATTTATTTACCTGAACATTTGGTATATGATTTAATATATAATATAATTGTTTCTACTTTTGGCACAAAACTAACAATTATCCCAGTACATTACTGGTACTTTATTTTATCGACCCCGTAAGGAGGAAAGGCAAAGTTAACCTCGGCGAGATTATGATATAGTGTAAAGTTCGTGTGTGTATTTGTGCGCGCATGTAAATATACAGAGCCATTTGAGAAACGCAAAATTCAAGCATGTTATATTGCATGATATCCAATTTACAAATGTAAGAGTTCCTATCATATTTCTTCATAGGTTGTTTCCATCGTTGTTGCTAGTTTTGAGGAAGTTAAATCTAATTGTAGTTTCGGTTACCTGATGATTGTATTAGTCACTACAGAGCCTTTATCATGACAGTAGCCACAACCTTCTTCTACTCTTCAGCCTGACTATTTATGAGTTGAAAGAGAATGAAATTGTTTCCATAACGCAATTTTCCCGTAATAGATTTAACATATATTATCTATCTATGTCTCTCTCTCGGTATATATATATATATATATATATATATATATATATATATATATATATATATATATATATATATATATATATATATGAATTTTCTACTCTAACCATAATTTTCAGTAGCACCACTCCACATAAATTCCCCAATTTAAGAATGACCTGTAGTATCTATTTCATACTATTAACCTTAATTGAATATATATCTGACCAGGAATGCTTTTTGTGAAAATCAGACATATGGAACTATTGTCATCTTGCCTGACGATTTGAAATTTACAACACCACCTGCCTCTTTGAGGTCAAACACCAACCCTACTACCATCTACAAACTGACCAGCGAATTAAGACTATTCCTGCTGACAACATTAAATTATTCCTAACAAGCTCATATGTCCCAAGGCTCTGATACCATCAACACTATAAACACAGAGCTGGCATATCTAAGAACTGACTAACTGCCTGATGAGGTCATAGCTATTCAATGGCTATCATCGAAATATATATAGCAGTAAATAAAGGATTATGAGCTCATGCAATTGACTTATGTTTCGTCACTATATATATATATATATATATATATATATATATATATATATATATATATATATATATATATATATATATATATATATATATATACTTAGGTTAAATATTGATGCAATTCAATTCAAGCACTCAACGTACTTATTCCACATAGGAGTGACGGAGTAAATATCGTGTATATATTCTATATATATATATATATATATATATATTTTTACATACTTTTACATATATATATATATATATATATATATATATATATATATATATAAGTATGTAAAAGTACATACATATATGTATACAGACGTACAGTAGTATGTATATATATATATATATATACATACATGCACACATATATATATGTACGTATGGATTCACCGAACATTTATTATAATGCTCGGTGTGTTTGTAAACAAACATCCCGTATTAAGCCGTAGTGTCTAGCAACCATCGTTGCTCGTTTGTTCAACACTGACAAAGGAACGCTGTACTAGTTTCAAGCTTATTAGCTATCGTCAGCAACGTATACCTTCCTGCCAGATTGTTGAACATATATACTTACCTTATTCATATTAACTGCCGAGTAGCCCAATTTGCATATCGAGTGGGTTAATCGGCCGGATGCACCGAACACGATAAACGGAATTATATATATATATATCTAGGGCGGGTAAAATACCCGAGATCCATGGACGAGTTCTCTCCAGCGCTCTCTGTCCCTCATTATCGCTGCCATGTCCTGTGTCTCTAACATACCAGTGTCTACCATTAGGGCATCGACATACGTTAACCTTGGTCTTCCACTTCGAGTGTGTCCATGTAGGGGCTCCCACAGGAGCACTGAATGCAATATCAACTCTGGATGTCGGTGAGCATGTCCAGCTAACCTCAGTCTCCTCCGTGTCACTCTTGAGCTGACTTTTGGGAGGCTCCCATACAGCTCTGAGAGCTTCATCCTCAGTGTATACTGATTAATGTATCATTTGATGGGATGACAGAGTTCTTTGAGATACTGGCTGGAGTGCTCCAGGGAGATACATTGGCCCCCTACCTTTTTATCATCGTAGTGGACTATTGTATGCGCCTTGCACTGGAGAAACACCAGGACTCTGGCTTTACTGTAGCAGCAGCTCAGAGCAGGAGAGTTAAGGCGAAAAAGGTATCAGATGCTGAATTTGCTGACGACATAGTTTTGGTGACAAATACAGTGAAGGAGGCAGAGGATTTGATGCGGGAGGTTGAGACTGTGTCGATGAGTGTGGGGCTGAGAATGAATGAGACTAAAACAAAATATCTGGTAGAGAATGTTGAGAAGCCAGAGGGGATCATTAATCTAGGAGGGAAGCCGCTAGAATTGGTTGAGGGCTTCCTGTATTTGAGAACAAAGATTGGGAATACGGAAGATGATATGGTTGAGAGGAAGAGCAAAGCCTGGGCGGTGTGCCACAGCTTGAGATCGGTGTAGAAGTCGGACCTTCGTAAATACCTGAAAATCCACCTCTTCATTGCTGTAGTGGAGTCTGTGCTGCTGTACGGGTCTGAGACTTGGACACTGACCAAGAAACTCACTCAGATGGTGGATGGGTGCTACACGAGATTGCTGAAGGTGGCTATGAAGATATCCATATATATATATATATATATATATATATATATATATGCAAAAGTTTTATTTAAAATTGTTGGGTTACAACAAGTAAATATTTTATAACCGATATAAAGCACCTTAATGGTCGCTTATATTTGTGGTATGTCAAAATTATTTATAAAACAGTTTATATATTGTATTTTATCTGACGAAGGCATGCCATATTTTTAATATGGTATCCCTGAAATATGTATAATGAAATAAATATGGTTTTATAAATATAGTTTCCATTTGTTTACTATCGTATATATATATATATATTTATAGTAATAATAATAAATTTGAAGATTAAAATCCAAAGAGGGCTCGATAAGGATAAATATATATCAAATATATAAGAGCCGTAGAGCAAATATTTATTAAATTAACAGATTAAAGTTTAAGAACATATTCGCTGCTTTCACCCTTAACGGGATCTTCTGAAACTAAAAAAAGTCAATATGTGAACGCAGAAGTAAATATTTCAAAAAACGTTGCAACCGAAGGAAGAGAGGACGACGATACTTAGGTTCGGGGTAACGTTCCCTGGCAAAGAACGGAAAAGGTAATACGTCATTATTTGGAGCGGTGAAAACAATTACACGCAAAGACAAAACCACGTTTATGGTATAAATGAAGTCGTAGACTAAAATTCTATTTAGGAAACCGAATGATTCTCGGCTTCAGAGTTAAGAATAATGTAAATAAATTACAGAGACAATTGAAAAAAACAAAAATTAAATATATGCATGCACGCATCCATATACGTACACACCCATGCATACGCGAAAACATTCACCATGGGTATGCAAATAAAAGCACGTACACAAAAAAAACACGCACGCACATACAGAACCGACGCAACGCCAATACCCGCACACATACGAACGTATACACGAGATACACATAAAAATATATATAAAAAAAAATATATATATATGTATGTGTGCGTGTATACATATAATTAAATAAACGTATATAAATATACACACATCAATACGAATACAACGCGCGCACACACATACCTACATGTAAATACAGATATGTTCGCAGACACACGTCAATCAAAACACAAAGAACTCATATACACACACACTACATACGTACGAACCCGCATACTCACACAGACGCAAAACTCACGTATACACATAAACAAATGCACATAATATATACGCCATAACATATACAAGGAAATATACGTACGAGAAAGTATACGTACCTTCACAAAACATACAGGTAATATATACTTCCCTATACAAATAAGTAATGGTATAAACATAACATATACTTAGCTACCACATTAAGACGTACAATATCCTCGTATAGTTCGTACTATCCGTTAGGGTATAATGTGGGGCTGTAATGCAGGAAAGTTTCGTGCAATTTATGTTTACAAGCCGAACTTGCCTCAGATTTGTTGTTTAAGATGTGGTCTTTGGCGGAGAGTATTTCCAGTGCCTCAGCGGCGCAGAGGTCATTTTTGTTGATTTCAATTACCTCTGTAATTTATTTACATTATTCTTAACTCTGAAGCCGAGAATCATTCGGTTTGCTAAATAGAATTTTAGTCTACGATTTATACCATAAACGTGGTTTTGTCTTTGCGTGTAATTGTTTTCACCGCTCGACATAATGTGGTATTATCATCGTTTTTTTCCCGTTCTTTGCCACGGAACGTTTCCCCGAACCTAAGTATCGTCGTCCTGTCTTCCTTCAGTTGCAACTGTTTTTTAAATATATACTTCTGCGTTCACAGATTGACATTTTTAGTTTTAGAAGATCCCGTTAAGGGTGAAAGCAGCGATTCTTTGATTAAACTTTAATCTTTAATATATATATATATATAGAGAGAGAGAGAGCGAGAGAGAGAGAGAGAGAGAGAGCGAGAGAGAGAGAGAGAGAAATAGACATAGATACATAGATTATATATATATATCTTTCTATTTATATATATATATATATATATATATATATATATATATATATATATATACACAAACATATATGTGTGTGTGTGCGTGCGTACGTTTCTGTGCGTGTGTAAGTGTGTGTGCGCGTGTGCGTATGTGTATGCATGTGTGTTCCCCCTTTTCATCTCTGCATATATGGAGGTATGTAACTGTCATTCCATTCATGACCATCTGACAATCTGACATTCCCTTTAAGCATAGCTATCTTCTCATTAACAGTCCTTCAACGACTCCCTCACTCGCAATTGCTACTCTCTTCTTCACACTGTCATCTTTTTTCTCTCTCTCTCGAACGCACACACACACACGTATATATATATATATATATATATATATATATATATATATATATATATATATATATATATATATATATATATACCTATATATATATATACATTCTCCCCCACCATTAGTTTATCATCTATAATCTTCAGGATTGCTCTTCAATTTTTGTCTTCTTTTCAGTTTCTAAGTTTCATTCTTGGGCTTCCTTCAATCTTTCCTTTCATTCAATTTCATAATTATTTTCTCCTACGCATTATTATATATACAATATACATGTGCATGTGTGTTCGTTTGTCTGTATGTGTAGGAATAAACACAAGCAGGTACACTCACACACACACACACACACACACACACACACACACACACACACACACACACACACACACACATACACAAACCATTCAAACATACACATATAGTAAATAACAATAACAGCGAATGAACATTACAACATTATAATACACATGGCTATAATAAACACATTTTCTAATACCTGATCCATACGTACTAATTTCTCTCTATCTTCCTCGTTCTCTTTGACAATAATTCCTAGATTTTAATGAAATTCCTTATTCAAAGTATTTGTCATTTGTCAGAATTTCTTAAGATTCCAATTATCGTGTCTTTTGTTGCAGCATTGGGAATCTTAATACAGAACAACGGAAGCAAGATTGCCGAGGGTGAAGAATTATGCCAATAACAACAATATAGTTAAGTGCAGCCAAGACTACGTGGTTCATACGTTCGCTTTCCAACCACGTGCGTCAAAGTTCAGGCTTGTTGCACGACACCTTCGGGAAGTTTCTTCTATTATACAGATAAAAGTAGACGAAACTTCCTACTCTTTTTCCTCCTCCATATTATCCTTTCACTCCTCTTACTCATACTCATTCTCCTTCACCTCTTCCTCCTGGTCATCATTATCATCATTATTATCATGATGAAGATGATAATGATATACTGGGATGACGAGGGCCATTGAAGTTGTGGATGAATACCATGTCAAATTTCAGTAGTATTGGTGGTAGTGGTGGGGCAACAAGTTGAAAAAGAATCACTTCCATAGTAAAAGTAATTACATAGGTAGGTGTAAGTGGAGACAAAGAGCCGAGAAATTCGTGGAGATATTAATCAAGTATTTAATAGCTTTCAAAGAACAAGCAATCAATTGCGGGTTGCTGAGCTACCATTAGTGTAAATGATTATGTGGCGCTATTATCTAGAATGGGTGAGTTGTATTAAACTGATAAACTACGTCTACGTGCAGATTGTGGCAGATGATAACGTTGACAACAATTGCAAAATTTCTTCCATATATGTATATATAAATGTGTGTCTGTGTATGTAATTATATAGGTATATATATGTACATGTATACCTGTGTGTGCGGACATATATATATACAATTATTACATATAATGGGTCACCGCATTTTTTTTTCTTCATCAATAGTGTCTATTACATTTCCGATTGGAGCTTATATTTACGTGGTCTGACTGACTATGTGTGTGTCTGTGTCTGCCTCTGTGCGTGTGTGTGTGCGAGAGAGAGAGAGAGAGAGAGAGCGAGAGAGAGAGAGAGATAGAGAGAGAGAGAGAGATAGAGAGAGAGAGAGAGAGAGAGAGAGAGAGAGAGAGAGAGAGAGAGAGAGAGAGAGAGAGAGAGAGAGAGAGCATATGTATGTGTAAGTGATAATGAGTAGCGTGGTTACGGATACGGACATTCGGCCAAGCCAAAGAAATGGCAGGAATTACGAATCATTAAGTCAATTGTCCAACACCAACAGCCGAGGAAAATGAATGCAATGACTATGATGACGATACAGATGAAGATGGTGGTAACGGTTAATGTTATGTTGTTGATGATAATGATAAGGGTGGTGATAGCAATGATAGCAGATTGGGATAATGATGATGGCATAAAGAAGTAACAAACGAACACAAATACGATAAAAGGTTAGGAGTGGATCACGTTAGGAACCAGAAACAATATACATATAATATATATACATACATATATACATATATACATACATACACACATATATATATATATATATATATATATATATATATATATATATATATATGTATGTATGTATGTATGTATGTATGTATGTATGTATGTATGTATGGTATGTATGTATGTATGTATGTATGTATGTATGTATGTATGTACATACATCTCGGAAGTTGTTTTTCGCTAATTTCCAACAGCCGAAATACGATTCTCTCTAATTTATATTTATATATATATATATATATGAATGTATGTATGTATGCATAAATATATATATATATATATATATATATATATATATATATATATATATATATATATATATATATATATATATATATATATGTATATATATATAAATATGTATATATATATATATATATATATGTATATATATATAAATATGTATATATATATATATATATATATATATATATATATATATATATATATATATATATATATATATATATATATATATATATATAACATGAACACTTGACATCAACTTGATGAGCATTCCGGATGTTGTCATGTGGTAATGACCACATGTGTTTTACATGTGGTGGAAATAATAATAACAAAGATGAAAAATAAAACGGAATTCACTCTGTTACAAAAGGATGATTGATGTTTAACAATGTAGGTGTGAGATAACCTTTATAGGGTCATTCGACTGTCTTGAAATAGAAGGCAAACCCTCCTTATCTCACAAGATACTGTCTTTGTAAGTAAAGAGAAAAATGATAACTTGCAGGTAAGTTTCTGTAAGATTGGCCTGGGACTAGACATCATCACACACCAATATACAAACACGATATTATTGTTATTTACATAGAGATTTATTCTTCTAAACCTTAAATTGTATACATGCCCATAGATGATCATAACCATCAAGTTCGTGTATCTGGTGCACTCAGTAGTTGCAGTGCTACTTTAGAGATTTTCGAACTCAGCAATGTGTGGTTCCTATCTGCGAGAATATTTGTCGACTTTGTAACTGACAAAGCTGTTTATTTTGTGCTCTGAATATGGGATTTGTAGCAACTTCCTGGGGTACATGTTCCTGAATGGAATGGGTGGAGTCTTGTTCCATGTCAGTTGTAATTGTCTAGGTCCCATACTCACATCAAAGGATCGAACTGACCAGATATTTGTACAATTTGCTTCTCGTTAGAAAACTATATGATGCTCAACTTCATCATGGCAGAAAAAGTCGCATCATTATCTTTTTTAATGAACTTCTGTCCTTGTTCGAAATGAATCCTATTTCTTCAAGTTTTTCTCCGATCAGTATAAAGCTGGCTGCTGTGTTCTGGCTAAGAATATTAAACACAATCTTGTTCTTTTCTGAAGTGATCTCAATTCTGTATCCTACTGATACATTTTCCCCTCCTTGTGTTCTGCTTTACTGCTTCCTTTACAGATCAGTATTATCAGAAAAAACACATATTGTAAATAGACCATCCTCCAAAGGAAATGGATGTGTGGAAGTCCTTTGCGACATGTTCTCCAGTAAGATGTTGAAAAGCAAAGGAGAGACAAAACATCCTAGTCGAACGCCTACTGTTGTCATATAGAATTAACCGACGTTGTTATTCAGAGATAACAGCACTGTTTGAGATTTTGTACAGTACTTTGATTAATTCTTTGCTATCATAGTTGTAATACTTCATAACCTGCCACAAAGCCTAGTAACAAACACGACGAAAAGCTCTTTTGCAGGCGATTGAGTAATAAATGGGTCTGAGAAGTGCTAATAGAGGTTTCTCGGTGAGCATTTTGGTGTTGAATATTGGGTCCTTTTAGGTCTGAATCCTGCTGATTTTAAGGGATGCTGTACTACTATATTACATTCATACACTCATTTTCATATCACCCCTTTATTTCCTCTTCTAAACATTTCTCTAAATTCTCTCTCGTTTCTTTCTTGGTGAAAGACTAACCTCTGATAGATTGATGACACTAATTTTTCTACTTCATACCAACATTGATATACTAATTTCTCCTAATTGTTTTTATATGTATTATATATATATATATATATATATATATATATATATATATATATTAGGGTAAATATTGATGCAATTCAATTCAAGCACTCAACGTACTTTTTCCACATAGGAGTGACGGAGTATATATCGAATAAGAAAAAGCGAAGTAGTTTCAGATGTTCAAGTCCTTTAATTAATAATGCTGTGATATATATTTCAATGACGACACTGGCCACACTGTTCTGTGTGCGAGTGTCGTGACATCATCAGACAGCTTGTTACATAATAAGGTTGTTTCCGAGGCAATCCAAATTGAATCGACATGGGAACGGATGAAGTTCGTGCTTTTGGGTTTTTCATCCGTTCCCTTGTGAGTACCAATTCACCCCCACCGGTCTGCGCAAGCGCATGTCCGAAGGAAGTTGACCATTAGCACCGCCGATTTCAACGAAATTCGCTGTCAGTGGCCGACCTATGCCCTGCCAAAGTTTACTGCTACCCATCACTACTGTGGCAGTCAGCCGAAAGCCAGAGGGGATGGGAGGGTGTTAGTTTTTATAGGTCATAATACAACCTTTCACTTAGCGTTGACAGTAAGACTGACCATCAACAGTAAGACTGACCATCAACTGACCGTCATACTTTTTCCTATATATATATGCATGTAAGTACATATATAAATATATATATATACATATATATATATATATAAATACATATACGTATGTATATATATAAATACATATACGTATGTATATATATATATATAACAAAGAAATGTGGTAAGGAACCAGATGAACCATAACGCACCAGAGTACTCAATACTTAGGGCAGTAGAGTGGGAAATAGGAAAAAGTATGACCCCGACGGCAGAGCTCAAGCCGTTTCGACGGCTATTTCTGGACTCCAGAAATAGCCGTCGAAACGGCTTGAGCTCTGCCGTCGGGGTCATACTTTTTCCTATATATATATATATATATATATGCATGTAAGTATATGTATAAATATATATATATATACTCATATATATAAATACATATACGTATGTATGTATATATATATATATACGTGTGTGTGTGTGTGTGTAAACGATCCAGGGAGAACCACAAAAGGATGACACAACTCTGAATTATGTAATGTGTATCTGAATGAGAAGGAATGTTCGCAATCTTGTGTTGAAGTTACGTTATGCACAATCTCACAGTAGCTGTTTTAATTATATTTTAGCTTGTTACCTCGGTGACATCTTTATATTGTATATAGTAAGTTAAATACATTTTTTTTTCAGGAGAGCGCAAAACATGATCTATGACATGCCTGGAATGTATGCCACATGCCTTGCAAAAGACATATGTGATATCAGCCGGTATATATGTTGTGTGTGTG
The DNA here is from genome assembly GCA_964016885.1 of Eledone cirrhosa. NCBI lineage: Eukaryota > Metazoa > Mollusca > Cephalopoda > Octopoda > Eledonidae > Eledone > Eledone cirrhosa. The sequence goes on from OZ024740.1 coordinate 113,575,224, forward strand.
GTGCGAGAGGGGGTGGGGCAATAAGCAATAGGTTGAGAACTGGAAGTGAATTAGTAAGGATGTTGAAGAGCTTAGCGAGACTAAGCGAAATACAACATGGTTTACTATAACATATGATTTAATTGTAATGGTTCGCTATATAATTTACACGTGCGCGTGTCTATGTATTGAAAGAGAGAGGATGGAGGGAGAGAGACAGCCAGAGAAAGCGGGGGAAAGGTAATAGTAGTAGTAGTAATAGAAGGAGGAATTGTATTATGTGTATATATATATATATATGTGTGTGTGTCTGTGTGTGTATATATATATATATATATATATATATATATATGTTTGTGTGTGTCAGTGTGTGTATATATATATATATATATATATATACATGTATATATGAGTTTACCCCGGGTTCAATCGGGAGTAACCACAGTAGGTAAGGTACTCAATACTTAGCAGAGTATAAATATTTAATATAGAAATGGCTTGTACAGGACTAGAACTGTTTCATTTGGGAGAAATCATCAGGAAGCCCATATACATATATATATATATATATGTGTGTGTGTGTGTGTGTGTGTGTACAGACTCCGACACATGGGCACACAAACATGCAAGTGCGTATATGTATGCATATATACATACAATGTATATGTATGCATATATACTTACTGACAAGTACTACCTATGTATGTACGGCAGAAATGTCTGCTGATATACAAGCATACATACCCATATACATACGCATATACACACACACGTACGCCTACACATATAGGAACAGGCACACGCACTCACACCCAACACTATATATCATTCAATTTGTATGAATTCTTTTTCCACATGTAGTTCTTTCTCTGTTATAATCTGTTCTTACAACCAGTAGTAAGTAGTGTAACATACTGTATTACATACAACAAAGATGAAGGTAGTTTGTCAAATACGACAAACGGTATTTTAAACGTGAAAAAATACAATATCCTGTCGTTCATTAAGGCTATCGCTTACGAAGTGAAGCGAAATTAATTATTGCACAATTTATCATTACCCGTCGTTAAACGTCTGTCTATCTACCCATTCCCTCTATCTTTATTTATCTCTCTCTTCCACCCACACTCTCATTTACCTACCTACTCCTCTACATATCCATTCACACATATACCTACATCTATACAAGCATACATATGCATCTATCTGTCTGTCTCTATCATTCCTGCTTTCTCATCATAGGCTATTCACGCAGTTATCTATCTATCTATCTATCTATCTATCTATCTATCTATCTATCTATCTATCTATCTATATATCTATCTATCTATCTATCTATCTATCGATCTATTTATTTATGTATGTATCTATGTATCTATCTGTCTGATTATCTCACTACCTACCTATCTATCTATCATATCATTTTATTGGCATCCTAATCTACCAATGACTGTCTGCTTTTTACCTCTGTATATATATATATATATATATATATATATATATATATATATATATATATCAGTTTCATCTCTCCAACATATCTTTGTCTACATTATATAATTACTATCGCTCTATTCAGGACTACTCTACTTCACTCCTTCACGACTTTAGTACTTACCTTCTAATCCCGATGCTGTAGCAGATCTCTAGTAAACAGCCGCCGGGCAGATTAAAATATAAAGACCGAAACAAACACAGAAAGGAAGAGAAAAAGAGAGAAGGAACACGAAAAAGTTACGAGTTTCTTTTGATCTGCCTCTCAACAAGAGTACTTGTTTTGATTGTATTCAAATAGCTAGCACACAACACGATTCTATTTGCACTGACTATAAAGGATTTTTACTTATTGCAAACGCTAATAGAAATTCTATTAAGTTTCATGAAAGAGAGCTAAAAAAAATCTTTAAAAGTTTTGCGTGCCAATGAATATGAGCCAGCATATATAGGAGTTAAGTTAATTTCGAGAGACGGACGGTGAGTGATTGTAAGTTTTATTGATCGGTAAGCAAGTGAGCGCTGAGTATAGCGCATGTGTATGTATGTGTGAGTATATGCGTTAAAGTATGCATGAGCCAGACCTATTTATTTGTATGCTTATGAACAGGTATGTGTGATTTTAGCTTTAATATATACGTACATATATATGCATACTCACACACATGTAATTATATATATATATATATATATATATAATTTGGACAGGTACGTAGCACTTTCTCTCTCTCTCTCTCCCCTCTCTCTCTCCCCCCTCTCCCTCTCTCTCTACGTGTGTGTGTTGCAGAGGAGCACACAATATATCTATAACTAAATATGTATATTATTTCTCATCACATGCCAATCAATAACAAACATATGTATACAATGTATACTTTGGTAACGTATTTATGTAGTTCCAAACATTGACTGGTTTCCACATCAATTATAATATATCTATTTAGGGACAATTCTTTAACAAGTCTCAATCATTATCCGGTGTCTATAACTATTGTTATAAATACTTGTAAATCACAAATTATAAATAAAATTAAGTGTTTACAATAAAAGAAATGTAATTATAAAAACTGTACAAAAAGAAATGAAAGAGTGAAAGAGAGCCAGAAAACGAATTTAGCAATGAAAGAAAGTGAGAATGGGAGCGAACGACAGACTCTATACCCTAGTATGAGTTGTGTTTCAGTTACACCCCGCAAGTATTGCCTCGGAGAATGGCTAGCCCCACACGCTACAACAGCTATCTCATCTCACTGGAGTCCCTTCTCAAGCGTCTGCTATCTTTCCGATTTTACGAGGGAAATGTGAAATGCGACGACCGAGGACTCATGTGGTCTCGGCGGTGACCAGTAAAAAAGGAACCAGTCGGTTCGGCCCCAGAATTTAGTTATCCTTCTCTTCTTTTCATTTCAGACACCGTGGTCGAAGCCAGCTGGACCCAATTGTGACGGGAATCCGGCCGCGTCGGGGTCCTGCTGATGATCTCGTTGAAGATGATCGCAGGTGCAAACCTTACGCGTCAACAATATCCCCACAACAGCATTTGTGTGCCTCACATACCTGGAGGCTGAGACACTGTCCCACACCGATACGAGTGTTCTCATCATCAAGGAGGGTCCCAGTTGATGAGGAGGGCACCAAATTGAGCTAGGCACTGCTGTTTAGTTTTGAGGTGGAACGGAA
>OZ024740.1:113585876-113615876 GCA_964016885.1 Eledone cirrhosa
CGCCACCGTATATATATATATATATATATATATATATATATATATGCAAAAGTTCTATTTAAAATTGTTGGGATACAACAAGTAAATATTTTTATAACTGATATAAAGCACTCGACAAGTATTTGGAGTAGATATACGATATTAACGTCTTTTTCTAATTGTCCTTAACACTAAGACTTATTAAAATAATATAAACAATTCACTATCCAGATGGCTTCCAAAAATAAGGGTTGCATTTTAAAAGGGTACGTCAAAGCTTATTTGTAAAACTGTTATATATTGTATTTTGTCTGATGAAGGCATACCATGATTTAATTTGGTATCCCTGAAATATGTATAATGAAATAGATATGGTTTTATAAATATAGTTTCCATTTATTAATATCCTATATATATATATATATATATATATATATATATATATATATATATATATATATATATATATAATGCCAATCATTGTAACTTTTAATCTGTTATTTTAATAAATAAATAAATAAATATATATATATATATATATATATATATATGGGAGTGCGTGTATGTGCGCATGTACATGTGTATATATAGATTTATATATATGTTTATATATATGTGTGTGCATATATATGCATATATATATATATATACACACACACTTGTGTGTGTGTCTACATATGTATGTTTGCATGTAAGCTTTAGATTTAGTAGAATGTACAACCACTGATTCCAGCTACTTGCACTATCGTATACTTTGGTTTCTATTAATTCCCTGGAGAATTGGTCGACCAAATGCTTTGCTTAATTATTTTATTTATTTTTAAAAAATGTTATTCTTATTCTTAGAATTCAGTTATTTTATGAAAGCATAGCACTGCCCCCGAAAATACCAGTGGGCTCCTGCAAGTCTACCTTGGTCCCACTTGCCATTGGCAACCTGGCCAGTCTGCCACTGCCTATACCAGGCCAAATCTCAGCGCAAATTCTCCTGGCGCCACCTTCCCTCAGGGTACTGGCTCCAGCTAAACCTGATCTCCACAAGACGCAACTATTTGAGAGAAGTGTTCCTGACTCGGTTTTTTTTTATAGTGTTGACTGTGATACAGATCATTCTCTGGTTTGCTGTAATTTCAAACCTCAACCAAAAATGATGCTCTACGCCAAGCCTCTGAGCAGACAGCATATCAATGCTACTGCAACCAAAGTAGCTGCATTCCTCAAGTCACTGGACGACGCCCACCTTGCAGACTCACCGGAAGGTGATGCTCAGCAATGATGTGACCCTCTCAGAGACACCATCCATGGCACTGCTTTGAAGACCTTCAGGAAGAAGCGAAGAATGACACATGAGGGTAGTGCAGATTAGCTCAATGAGGAGTCGTGCGCTACCCTTTTGAAGCACAATCACCAACCCACCAGGGCAATGACATGAGCATTGAGATTGCGGGAGTCTGTGTAAATGATTACTGGTTACACATTTGCGAAAGCATCCAGCTGTAATTTGACACAGGTAACATTCGCAGAATGTATGAGGGCATCAAGAATGACATCGGCCCAACCCAGAGCAAGACAACTCCACTCAAATTCAGAGAGGATGAGGCCATCAAACTTAAAAGAGAGCAGTTGCAGCGATTGGTGGGCATTACCCCGAACACTACAGCAAGGAAATCAGTATCACAGACAATTCGCTAGACACCGTGAAACATTTGCTAGTCATATATATATATATATATATATAAACTGGTTTTCTACGCACGCGGCTGACCCATTTAAGCTCGCTACTATATCGCATTTAAAGTCCGTTAAAGGTTCTTGGCACTACCATTATTACTATCGCTTTCCTCTGGCCATGGGACTTGGAGACATGAGTCGAATGCTTCCATTCATCGATGTAGACTGCTATTTCTAATAGCCATCTTTTCACCTCTTAATAATTTGTGTGTGAGACACGTTGGCTAAATGCTTTTGACGGGAACGAAAAGATTGGTTTTCTACTTTCCCGCCACCACGTAAAATGTGTAAATCGGTGGCTAGTCAAGAGACAGAGTTGTATCGAGTGCCAGTTGCTAATCGTTTTACCGTGTCGGTTGTCACAAACTGTCATGACCGGCATGGGCTGGGGTTTGGATTCTGTCGATCGATTGGTTATTGATTAGGCGATACTCGCATAAGCCGATTGTGCATTGTTGCATAATATATGTAGACGGATGGTGCAGTACACCTTACTGCTGCATCATGCTGGGGTGGACTGTCATTTACTACGGTGATTTGGGGATTCGGGGATGAAGAAAAGAACATAATACTTTAATTATCATATAATTCTGTTCATTAATATTTTCTTTAATTTCGATCTGTATTTTCAGTTGGTTGAGCGGAAACACGAAACTGTTGTCATCATGGCTTCCAATTTCATATCGATAACAAATGATATCAATCGGGATAATGTACAGATTTTCTACAGAAAAGTCGAATCATCTATGAATTTAAAAACGAATTTCATCAATATAATCACCTACTTCGATAACGTATCTCTGCATAAATGTTATAAATAAATATGCATTATTAAAAAAATCATTAGGAGGTGAATAAGGTCGCAAGGGGAGGTAGTGGCACAAAAATGTAGCTAAGTTCTCAGTAATGGATTCAATCTTCTCTCATTCTCCATTTGTCTCTCTTACAGGGTTTTCATTGTTCTAAATTAATAACGTTTTGTTCTTTTTATGTTTTTGTAGTTCATATGCGCTTACTCTCTCTTATCAGTTAGTGACGTTCAGTTATGTTTCCTTAGTTTTCGTGTAGGATATTTATTCAATTTCATTTTTACATCTATGTTAGCGCTCATATCTTTTTCTATTCCTCTCTCTTATCTATGTCCGTCCAAGTGCATTTTTTTCATGTAGATTTGCTCTAAAATAATGCATTTTCTCTTGCTCCTTATCTCTTAGTAGCATCATGAATTCCTTTTCATTTTAACTTGAACATTAATGTATGGTCTCATCTCATTATGAATACCAATCTCGCTTCGCAATTACATGATTTCAAGTTCGATTGAATATCAAAATTTATTGGACAACTGTCGACTACTACAGACTCTTGTCGACCAAAACATTATGGAACAGGGGGAATGTTCCAATTTTCTTTAATCGACACTCAATTCCGACCTTGCTAGAAGTATAACATGACTTAGGTTAACATACATCTTCCTCTTATCAGTCTTGGTGACTCTGAAGACTTTAAAATGCATTACCCTTTTTCTTCTAACTATACGTACACACACACACACACACACACACACACACACACACACACACACACACACACACACACACACACACACACACACACACACACACACACACACACACACACACACACACACACACACACATATATATATATATATATATATATATATACGTGGAAGCAGTCAATGCCGTTGCGAGATCCAAAACTACAGCTGTAGTGTGAACAATGTAAATAGATTTAAAACAGTTGAAGTCAGTGTTGCAGCATATGTACAAACTTTATTTGCATTTAACAATTGTTTCGTGGTCAATTTAATATGCAAATAAATTTTGTACATAAGCTGCAACACTGACCCCAACTCTTTTAAATCCATCTATTTATATATATATATATATATACATTTATAAAACAGAGGATGTGTGTGTGTGTGTGGTGTGTGTGTGTGTGTGTGTGTGTGTGTGTGTGTGTGTGTGTGTGTGTGTGTGTGTGTGTGTGTGTGTGTGTGTGTGTGTGTGTGTGTGTGTGTGTGTGTGTGTGTGTGTCTGTCTGTATAAATTCCTAAAACTCGAGAAGTACCAGACCGATTTTTTTCAAACTTTACACATGCGTTACTTATATTTCATAAAGTGCAATGCGTTAAACAGATTTTAAGTTTTCCAGCCCTTAGCCGAAAAACCACATTAGCCGAAAAACCACATTCTAAAGGCAATTTTAGGGTTTTTTGAGGCGTAACTTAAAGATAATCCAGCCGATTTCCTCGAGATTTGCAGCACACATTAGTTAGTCCCCTTGCATTGCTGTGGACAAAAAGAAATTACAATTCCATTAACGGTTTCTAGGAAATTTACGAATTAGCATTCGGCACTACATGCCATTTTCATTTTCAATATAAATGGTACTTAAACATCGTAAGTAGCGTATAATGTTTCGTTAAAAATTTGGTTTATTTAACAGAGAACACAACACTTACTTACTTTTAAGCAGGACCATTTTTGGGGGATTAGGGAAATGAGGAGGACCTTAAATCTTTTGTCGGCGCCCTGTTGACGCTTCGTGCTTTCATCACGCGCAAATCCGGGCCCTGTGTATGTTGGCGTGTTATTGACACCGTCAAACTAACGTCTGTGCTACTTCTACTAAGACCCCTTTTGTTGCACCTACACCGCCGTATGAACGCCCTGCGCAATTACGCCGAACAGCGGTTGTGCTAATTCCGCGGTGACCCCTTTTGTCGCACATAGACATAACTGATGATGTCAGTCCGGATGACTGAGTGCAAATCTATAAAACCGGAAAAGTACCTAACCGATTTTATCCAAATGGAAGAAAAATCATGCTGTAAAATTTAGTACGCTTAAAGAGTATCCAGCTGATTTTCTTCAGATTTTGCACATGCATGCAGATGTTTCACGATTCGGGCCTGCTGGTGTTCTACGTTTCCAGTAGATGAACAATCATTCCCTGAGAATAAGGGAATTCAAAAAGTACACAGCTACATTCCTCAATTCTCAAGTGTGTTAAACAAATATTTTATCTATCTATATATATGACAGGATAGAGTCAGTTATAACCTAGTTCGACCATTACTCAACATAGTACTCGACACTTGGAATAGTAGAGAATCACTATATTAGGAAGAGTAGGCGCCCTGCGGCTGAGTTCTTGCCGTTTCAACAGTGATTAACGCCGCACCAAGACGCTAGAACTGCCTGATCAAAGAATGGCCAAGTTGAACATTAACAAATTTCATATATCTGTCAACAAAACAACTTTCCATAGTTTCGTCAGAGGCGTCGATTGTCCATATAACTTTATAAGCTGTCCCTCTAGACTACAAGTAGGTTCTTTTCTTGACAGATACAAAACATTTCTTAATGTGCGACCGGGCCATTCTTTTATCAGGCAGCCCTAGTGTCTTGATGTGGCGTCAATCACTGGGTCTATGCCTGTATTTAAGCTGGCTAAGTTTTCGGACCACTCCGACCATATAAATGGCAAAATCCATGCTGACTCGGACATATACATACACAGACATACACATACATACACTTGCTCTTTCACACATCCACATACATAACTATTTCTTAAATATATATAAAAATATATACATCCCAAGCATATTATGTAAAGAGTTTCTAGTTGCTTCGGATAATAAGGGATATTTAATGTCCACTTTTGTACGGAATCCGCTTAATTTGCCAGCTGCAGCTTAAAAAGTCCATCTCCCCCATACTCCTATTTAGAGCGAGTAGCGGTTGGGATAAATGGATGATGTTTGAGGTAGGGATTATGGGAGGAAATCTTAGATCTAATATAGACAGTTAGTTCATAATTGACTTGTTTTTTTACGAACGTAATTTTTACGAGTTTGTAATCCGATGGTTTTGCCCAATAGATGCTTTTTTATTGTTGGGTTTCCTTTCCGAGTGCATTATTTATGTATTGCTTGGGCTTGTTATATATATATATATATATATATATATATATATATATGCATCTAGTGTATATATGTGTAGTGTAATTGTATGTATATTTAGGATAGTTTGAATGGTTGGAGGAATAGCGATCTAGCTTACTCACACGCACACAAATACACACATACAGGTCCCCCCCCACACATACACACACATATATATATATATATATATATATATATATATATATATATATATACAAACACAATATATATATCTATATATATATCTATATAATCAATTCATTCTAAAACTTTTCTTTAATATTCTACAAGGAACCGTAAATGGACAAACCATGCCCCTGTCGAAAAGGCCCGTATATAAGCAATGTAATATTTTGAAAGCCCAAACTTAATTAAGGTATGTTATGAATATTTTAAGCTCAATGTGTTTCTACAATCCCAAAATAGACCGAACCGATTCAACCAAGATGTAATTCATGAGATAAATTAATCCAAAATATTTTCAGAGAGTCATTTAGACGGAATTCACACTGTTTCTATTAGTTTCACGTTGGTCTCTACAAATGAAATGAAGTATAAAGATAGATTTGGTCAAAGGTACTCATATAAGTAAAATTCGAGTATATGAAAATTAATCCATATATTTGTTATCTGAAAGATTTCCCTATAATTGTTTATTCCAGTTTAGTGGTTTCATCAAACAAATGAAAATGAATTAATAAATGTATATAACATCTTCATTACAACCCAACGGTCTCGTAGGAGGCCAGCTAAACTTGCAAAAGCGTAAAAATCTGGAAACTTTTAAAATGTTTTTTCATTTATTATCATTATGAAATGTCCACCGTAAAACCAATAAATGCCATACTTTTCCTAAGTCTCTTTCTTACCTCTATCAACTTTTCTAACTTGTTTTTCAATCTCTTTATCAGTCATTAACATAGTATGTTCTCATACTACCTCTCTCCCCCTCTCTTTCTCTCTGTCTGTCTCTCCCTCTCTCTTGTTCTCTCTTTCTCTCTATTACTAATACCACTTCATCATCCTAAACGACGACGTTACTTACAGATAATTTTGGATGGGAATCAGTAAATTGGTCAGATTTTGTTGATAAAAAAATATGTAATTTCTTAATGTACAATAATCATGGCGTCACCAATATCAGCAATATTAAAGAAAAAAAAATAAAGAACCAAACGTAGAAACAACAGCTGTAACAACAACACCATCATCAGAAACAAAACTAAAACAACTTCAACGAAAAGCGAATAACAGAGAGCATACAACCACACACAACAACAGCAGCTGCAGTATAAAAGCAAATAAAATAACATCAACACAAAACATTGGTGCTGACAGGACTAATAATAACAACAACAACAATTTAAAAAAATAATCATAAAGATGATGATGATTGAAAAGTTTGCAAAATATGCTCTTTGTGCATGTATAGGAGTGTGACTGAGTGGGATTAAGCAGATAATCAATGAATGTATGTGTACATTCGTACACACAGATATATATATATATATATATATTAAATCATAGATAAGCAGTCATAGATATGTAAACGTACTCATAACAAGTATGTATGCATGTATTATGTATGTATGTATATATGTATGTATGCATATATGTATATATATATATATATGTATATGTATATAAATATTATATATATATATATATATATATATATATATATATATATATATATATATATACATATATGCATACATACGTACATACATACATGCATACATACTTGTTATGTGTACGTTTACATATCTATGATTCCTTATCTATGATTATGCACACATACAAGTATGCACACATCCCTGTCGGCGCCAGACAAACGATGGTGTTTATAGGATGTTTGTTTTGCCTGCTGTTGTTATTGTCCTTTTATTAAAAAATAATACAACATAAAAATCAGAGAAGCTCATAATATTAAATCTAGATGAGTATGAGCAATAATTTATAGAGTATGCAGCAGAGATTAGTCTCCCTTTATGGAATACTTTGATTTTTGACCTAGGTCATTGGTGTGTCATATTACTGGCTTCAACAGCTAGATTTTCAGACTCTCTTCAGCGAGACACACTTTTACACGATTCTTATAAGGACGTAACTGAAAGGAGCACAAGCATAACCCCCCCCCCCCATCACACGCACATATATACCAACACACACGCACGCACACACACACACATATAAATAGATATGCGTATATATATATATATATGTATAAATATATATATATATATATATATATATATATATATATATATATATATATATATATATATATATATATATATATATATATATATATATATATATATATATATATATATATATATATATATATATATATATATATATAGAGAGAGAGAGAGAGAGAGAGAGAGAGAGAGAGATGCGCAAAGAAAATAATTATATGAATGATTTTCATGATAACATTGATTTTTAGTTTAGGCACAAGGCCAGCAAACTTGATGGAAATGCAAAGTTAATTAAACCAACCCCAGTACTTTATTACTGGAATATATATTATCCCGTATAGAGAACTAATAAGAGGATATAAAAAAATACAAACTATCATAGAATCATTGTACACAAATATATATGCGCTGCAGTCGTTGTTAGAATAAAAACTCTTCATTTGATATTCCAAAATCCCAAATCCTTCAAAATCCGAAAGTTCTGTTGGAATCTAAATGGATAATTAGGTCTAGGCTTGAGGTCTACTCCCACGTTGTCCTAGTTTATAGATGGTGTATACTAATTAAAATCCTAAATGAGTGGCATACATCCCTCTCTCACTCTCTTCTCTATGCATATATATATATATATATATATATATATATATATATATATATATATATATATATATATATATATATATTAAGTATTCACAACCTCTAACTGGATTACCTATAACGATATTTTGTCATCCCTTGTATATGTATATATATATATATATACACATACACACACACACACATATATATATATATATATATACATACAAGGGATGAATACTTCTTATTATGGATAGTTTTAGCATACGGCTTTGTTTGACTAAACAAGAGGTTTACGTAGATAGCGAGTTTATGTTTTAACTTGTATTCCTCTGTAAGTTTATCTTGGAGTAATAACATTGAAAAAGTGAAGAATATCATGGTCAACAGTACAAAAAAGTGAAATTTATTTAGTCTAACAATTGTTTCGCTCATTGAGTTGTCTAAAAATTGCTGAAGACTAGAAGCAGTGCCTCTCAATCTTACAACGATTAGCTCAATCATATCATCAGAGACTATTACAAAAAATATATAACCGGTAAATCTACAAATTCAAATTACAGCATCAATAATAAAATTAGTAATAAAGATAGAGAGAGAAAAAAGAAAGAAAGAGAGATAGATAAAGGAAAGAAAGAAAGAAAAAGGAAAAAGAAAAAGAAAAAAGAAAAAAGAAAAAAGAAAAAAGAAAAAAGAAAAAAGAGAAAAGAAAAAAGAAAAAAGAAAAAAGAAAAAAAGAAAAAAGAAAAAGTAAAAGTAAAAAAAAAGAAAAAGAAAAAGGAGAAATGTAAACAGAAAGATATAGAGAAAAAAAAAGATGTAGAGAAAGGAGGGTAGAAAGAGGAGAGAAAAGGATAGAGGAGAAATGACGTAAGGGAATAAGAAAAATAGAGGGAAAATAATGATATCAACAATAAATGAATAAATGTTAAAACATGAATAAATGTAAATAAATAATAAATGAATAAATAAACAAATTACATCTAGTATGATACAAAATGATACAAAATATGAAATATGAAAATATGAAAAAATGAAAATAAATAAGTAAAAATGTGCGGAGAAATTTAAACATAAAGATTATTGAGAGTGGTTAAAATATAGAGAGATGCGAAGGTTTAAATATGATAATGTTAAATATATGTGTGTTCAGCAAATTTTAGACAACTCAATCAGAGAAACAATTGTTAGACTGTAAATAAATTCTCCTTTTTTGTACCGTTGACCATGTTATTCTTCACCTTTTCAATTTTATATATATATATATACACATATACACACACACACACATATATATATATATATATATATATATATATATATATATATATATATATATATATATATATATATATATATATATAGAGAGAGAGAGAGAGAGAGAGAGAGAGAGAGAGAGAGAGAGATAGATACATATATATTTATATATATATATATATACATACATACATTCGGACAGACAGACAGATATGTAATACTCTTCATGCTTACAACACCTTCACAAATATAAACACACACATGCTTTATGGTTATAACGCACACTCGTTAACAAACAAACACATGTATATACAAACAGTCGCAAACCTACATATACACACTCGTAATGACCACACGTACACATAAACAGTGGCACATACATACATACGCATGCACAGTCACCTATACCCAAACACCCATATGTAATCACACAAACACCCCCAAAACATTTAATAGTGACATCAGATACACATACACAAATACATACAAACATACATACATATGAACAAACAGGCATGTATGCTCACACTTATAGAGAGAAACACAGTTACACAGACTCAATTAATAACAACCGCCTATTCACATACATATCCACATACATATACACAAACAGAGACATATACGCATACTTATACACAGACATATACACATAGATACATACATATACACAAACACACTAGAGATATACACTCACAAACACTCTATTTACACATGACATACACATAAACAAATATGCATACAATCACAAACACTTAATGATCATAAAAAGGCACATAAACAGAGGCATACACACACACATACACACATACATTCACGCACACATACACACACACACGCACACACACACACCAACTGACACAGACAAAAGCACACAATCAATCAAAGTACACAGAACAGTCAGTTCGATAACCAAATTATTGAAATTCGTGATAATAATGATGAGTTGGGGTACGGTGGAGAGTTTATCTTTTGTTTGAAGAAACTCAATAATAGGAGATAGAATGAAACACAATAACAATAAAGACAATAACAATTACAACGGGGATAACTATCGGCAGTAACAGAAGGCGAAGAAGAAGAAGAAGAAGAAGAAGAAGAAGAAGAAGACGGAGAAGGAGGAGGAGGAGGAGGAGGAGGTGATTATTAATAATAATAATAATTGTTTCTACTTTAGGCACAAGGCCGGCAATTACCCAGTGCATTACTGGTACTTTATTTTATCGACCCCGTAAGGATGAAAGGCAAAGTTAACCTCGGCGGGATTTGAACTCAGAATGGCAAGGGCCGTAACTCTATGCGTCAAAGCATGGTGCCCGACCCTCTACCGATACACCCAATCCACCGCCAATAATATTAATAATAATGGTTTCTTATATGGGTACAAGGCCAGCAATTTTCGGAGGGAGGAGAAAATCGATTAAGTCAACTCCTGTGCGTGACTGGTACTTTATCTTATCGACTCTGTAAGGATAAAAGGCAAAGTTAACCTCAGCGGGATTTGGACTTTGCCCATAAAGGGTCGTAACTCTATGCTGCAAAGCATGGTGTCAATAGTAATAATAATAATAATAATAATAATAATGATTTCTTTATTTCTTTATTTCTTTCTTTATTTATTTATTGTTTTTATTTATTTATTTTTTATTTTATTTATTTATTTATTTATTTATTTATTTATTTATTTATTTATTTATTTATTTATTAATAAATAATAATAAGAAGAATTCGATTGTCATCTGCAAATTAAACAAAACCGAAAATGTAAACGAAAAAGTATCAAAACTACAAAAAAAAACAAAAACATTTGAAATTTACTGACTGGAGGGTGCCGTTAAGTATATAATGGGTATATGTTAACACACGTGATTTGCGGTTATAGTGTAGGGCCCACGACTATATGATTGTGAACCCGATTTACAGACGGGTCGGCTTTTTTTGTGCTTGAGAAAGACACTTTAATTCTCATTTATGCAGTCCAATCATTGAAAAATATATGAGTTGCGACAACACATATCAAGCTGTATTGGTCTTTACAATTCACTTGGAGAACATCCTTGCCCTGGAGAGGAGAGACTAGAATGCACGGGCGACTGCTGTACTTCAACAAAACATTTTCCAACTGCAAAACCTTCACCACTCATGACCGAATAGAACTTATTATTATTCAAAGCCTGAAGATTTAATGTAAAATTTGATAGTTTTGTTGAAACAAATAAATGCTCCAAATAATTTTCTCTCCCAAATAAAACCACCCCTGAAACTAAATGTTGACACAAGTGACAGTGTAATGATTAGCGTATTCTCTTCAAATGCCGCCGATAACCAAACCGATGTGCTTCCGGGAACGGTCTCGCTGTAATTTGAGCAAATATCTACTAATATATCCTTGGCTTACGAATACGGTGTTTGCTGGTGTTTTGCCATGATCAAGACTAATTACGCAGACCTTTGATCAAAAGCAAGACATAAATGAGACACTCATTCTTAAAGGAATTTAGGTCTACATTTCGTAATGTCTTATTTCCTTTTCAATGAAGGACGGATATGGTAGGGACAAGAGACAGGATTTGGTAGACGGAAACGTGTGTGTATGTATATATATATATATATATATATATATATATATATATATATAGGAAAATGTTTAACCCCGACGGCAGAGCTCAAGCCGTTTCGACGGCTATTTCTAGTCCAGAAATACCCATCGAAACGGCTTGAGCTCTGCCGTCGGGGTTAAACATTTTCCTATTGCCCACTCTACTACCCTAAGTATTGAGTATTCTGGTGCGTTATGTTCCATCTAGTTCCTTGGCACACATATATATGTATATGTGTGTGTGTGTGTGTGTGTGTGAGTCTATGTTCAAAATTGATGTAGTATGCTAACATGAATCTATAAACCCCATTACCACCACTACAAAAGTAAAAAACACAATGCTGCTCACAGCTTAGAAACATGAAGTTGCTTCTAGTGATGCAGTACAAACTTGCATGAAACGGTCAAAGAAATCATAATAAAAGAAATTAGTATATATCAAAATAAATATTTCCACAGACATGTATTTATTATTAAGCCATTAATAGTTGTAAATTATTTTACAAATAATACTTAACAGTGAATATTGATTAGATTTTGACAAAATAAATGGCAAACTTTCCAATATTTCTAACAGGGGATAGTAGCCATCATCATAATATTGGTTTTTGGTAATAGGTATATCAACAGACGGGTATACAGTCCTGATGAAGGGTAATGACCCAGAAACATGTTGATTGTTCTTCAAAGCCAGTTTTGAACAAACAGGTGACGATCGGCAAGCTTCAAATCGGGCCCTTTGTTTACAAACGAATCGAACATTGATTGGCAGTATCGGTAGAGGGTCGGGCCCCATGCTTTGAAACATAGAGTTACCTCCCTTTATGATCTGAGTCAAATCCCGCCGAGGTTAACTTTGCCTTTCATCCTTAGGGGGTCGATAAAATAAAGTACCAGTAATGCACTGTGATAATTGCTGGCCTCGTGCCAAAAGTAGAAACAATTATTAGTGTTCGAAATAACCCATACGTACATGTATATGTGTGTGTGTGTACATATGTATATATATATATATGTGTGTGTGTGTGTGTGTGTGTGTGTGCATATGTATATATATATATATGTGTGTGTATGTGTGTATGTGTGTGTGTACGTGTGCATACTTACATTTATGAGTCAGCCGAGAATTACATTTCTAATTTTGATTATATATATATATTTATATATAGGAGATTATTAAAATTTCAAGTTATCAATAATGTAGTGATAATATATCGTCACGTTAGAGATGAACAGCGTAAGTGTAGGTTTGCTCAACGAGTATAAATTATATTCCGGAGAAAATGTATTAAGATTAATAGAGAATGTTAATATGTAAATACATATTAACATTCTCTATTAATCTTAATTCTATCAACTCTTCTATTCTTTACCATTTAATATAAACTGCTATAGATAAAACTTGATTTCTTAATTCAATTCCCTAATGCATATACCAGTAGGCTACCAGCATTGTTGTTATACAGTAACAGTGAAAATCTCTCTCTTCCTTCCCGGGCACTTTATAACTGTATTAATACTACTAGACCAAACGACCAGCCCTGTCCATTGTTCAATTGGTCAAATATAGATTAAAATAGGCACTCCCAAATATTCTTATTTAGGTAAAATAAGCCATATACTCATTGTATTCTCATTAAAAACCTTCTATATACTTGTTTACCAGCAAATTGAATTGCCATCTGTCATATACTATCCCGTCTCTTCTTCCTTTCTTACAACTAATATAAATACTTTAATTTTTCTGATTTTATCCAATTTATCCAATATCTCTGAAGAAGTGACAACTGTTTATACATTTGCTATCGAATACTTGCTAATATTATATGATTACGCAAGCATATGTTACAGAAACATATGTCAATACCTAATAAATTCCTTTATAAAAGCACTTTCATTTTATATTCATCTTTTCTATATTTATATATATATATATATATATATATATATATATATATATATATATATATATATATATGTCAACTTAGTCATGGCATACTTAGAAGTCCAGATTTATGAACAGTCCAAATCAAAATACGGATTGAACTTCCACAAATATTTATCAGATTGGAAACGTTACTTGGATGATTGTCTCATTCTTTGGCCGCACACACTCGACCAACTGAATGATTTGAAAAATTTAATAAACGGCATCAATAACCACATCCAATTCACAATGGAATACAGCCAAGATCACCTACCATTTCTGGACATCTTAATCTTAAAAAAAGACACACATATTGAAACTGACACACACTACAAACCAACAGATTCCAAACAATACCTGCGATTCACCTCCAACTATCAAAAGCAGACGAAGACGAACATTCATTTTAACCTAGCAAGAAGAATTTGCACAATTGTCTCCAATTATGAAACGCAAAATAAAAGACTTCAAGAATTAAAGGAAATTCTACTCGAAAGACAGTACCCACCATTACTTATAAATAATGGAATAGAAAGGGCTAAAGTAATAGGCATTGATGAATTACGAAAACAGAAACAAATTCAAGGTACGTCCAATATTCTATCATATATCTCAACACATAACCCAAGAAATGCGGAAGCTTACAACACTATTCACAAGAACATCCCACTACTGAAACAAGACCCAAGAATTAAAAAAGCCATTGAAACACACAAAATAATTAAAAGCAAAAGACAACCGAAATCACTGAAAACATTACTCACCTATGCTAAATTACCTACCAGAAACCCAAAACAACTGTCAAAAAATGTCTACTTTCTTTATTTCAATAGAAAATCTGAACTCTGACACCCCAGCGATCTAGCCATATTAACTGAACAAGAACAATTCTCCCAACCCATTTCTCTTGACCATTCTTTTGCTTGTCATAAAATTCTCTAAAAGGCTACAAAATAAATTCCCAAATACGGGCGCGAAATTTAATGAACTTGTTCATGTGACAGCCATAATTTCATTTATAACCAATAAAATTACATTTAAAAAAAAAATCCTTCGTGAGCCCCTTTTTTTAAGTAAAAAGAAATTCAAACACTCATATATGAAAAAAAACAATCTGAGCCCCCCTCACACACACATTTGTTTGAAGATCTTTGTAACGCGAACCGGCGCGAAATTTATTATACTTATTGACCAACCAATCAAATTACTTCTCTAAAAACCTGGCGTTTCGAGCCACTTTTTTCCATATAAAACAAGTAACATTCAAAGACCAACCAGATGTGGGAAAAAACCACAGACCCTCTATCTCAACTCTACTTTTGAGAAGCAGAAGAACTGCGAAACCGGTAAAAGGAACCAAATAAATATATATATTTAAAAAAAAATAAGACTCCAGTTGCATTTTCGATTTCATCTTTTTTTCTATATATATATATATATATATATATATATATATATATATATATATATATATATATATATACGGTTGTGTTAGGGCGAACACTTAAATTTTAGCTTTTGCTCAAGCCGGCCGATTGCTCTATAAGCAAATAAAGCTAATCAGCCTCTGTACATAGGTGTTAAAACTTTCGCCTATATTGAGTTCCATCAGAGAGCAGGGTAAAAAGGCATTGTCTTGATAACGACCAGAATCAGAAATGATGATCGGTCTCAGAGAATTAGGCGCAAATGAAAAGAAGTACCAGATTCACAGTTGCCAGAAAATCGGTAGTAAACCTATAATAACGGATCTAAAACGCAGTGGACAATACAAAATCAAAATAAAAAAGAAAATATCAAGAAACACTGAAGGATTTGCATGGAATAAAAAGGTGCGATTAACAATAACAACAATCAAAACATTAATAAATAAGTACCAGAAGCCATAACAGTATAGAACAAGAAAATAACGAGAAGGTATCCCCAAATAGGTGAGGGAAATCTAGAGCAAACCTTACCAAACTCCGTTTCATTCTGACACGCAAAAGGTATGTTCTTGTCCTAAGTCGCATATTTAAAGTAGACACATTTAACCATGCCATTTCGCCACTATCACCCATCTTTCATGAAATTTACTGAGAAGTAACATCTTCTTTCTACTCTAGCCTTCTTCTTTAGGTGATATTTATAGATGTTAGGGATATAGTACTATTATCATCACACTTTTCAGCACTCTCACTTACTACTTTTGATAGCATATTTACGCTAAAGAATTGGAACATCAGTTTAACAAACATGGTAAAGGGAATCTAAAATAATGCCAAAAAAATGTAAAACTAAAACCACAATATTTCCGCATCATACATAAAAGTTTTAGTGTTTTACTTTGCTTTAGCCTTCACCACTAAGGCCGTGATGGAGCACTCTAAATAGCAAATGCATTACGTAAATTACTTTCAATACAAGATCAACAAAGATACGCTCGGTTGTGCTTTGGAAGTTGGCTTTCCTTGATAATAGCAATAATTACGACGATGGTGTGTAGGATGTTAAATAAGATGGTGAAGTAATATTGCTGCATCAGGTTGAAAAATAAAGTAAAATAAAATAAAAATAAAAATAATACAAGAGGATCAGCAACAATGTAGCAACCACAACAACCACAAAAACTAAAGCAACTGCAGTAAGAACAAGAAAAACCACCACCAAGAACATCACCAGCAACAGCAGTAGCAGGAACAGCAGTTTACGCACAGCAAAATCGAAATCTCATTAAAGCTTCATTGATTGAGAATTATTACTTGACTGGTTCATTACATTTTTGCAGCAAGTAGAAGACAGATGATATGATGTTCATAACTAGTTTTACGTGTAAGATTGTTATTAACAGGGACTACATTACAGGGCGCTTTTTCTTTTGTTTTTCAATATTATTTAGTCACTTTATATTGTGTTACTGTTGCTGATGAGGTTATTTTTATATTATGTATTGTATAGAATATTAATCTGACGATTGAGAAGGCGAATTGTTTTCTGGAATTTAAACGAAACCTAACACGATGTGATTAAGAAAAACAAAAGACGGATGAATATAGAAATAAAAGCCACCGAAAGACTGTCTAAGAGACACAACTAATAGTGCATTGGCTAATATAGTAGTATTAGATAGAAGATAAAGTAACAGGAAAGACGGGATGGTCATAGGTAGAACGCTTTTGATCTTACGTCTGTTCAGTCAGGAATGATTTGGACTTACGCAGTCCCAACAACAACACATATTTCTACTACTGATAATAATGATATTTACTATAGACACAAGGCCATTTGGGGAGAAGGTAAAGTCGATTAAATCGCCTCCAGTGCATTACTGGTGCTATAAGTTATCGACCCCGTAAGGATGAAAAGCAAAGCTAATCTCGGCTGGTTTGAACTCAGAACATAAAGAGGCGTAAATATAAGGAGAAAACAAGCATTACAAAGGTAACATACCAATATTTTTTTGTTGTTATTATTGATATTTTGTCCGATCTACTATGCTATAGCCTTCTATTACACATTCTATTCTATTAAAATGATTTATATATATATATATATATATATATATATATATATATATATATATATATATATATATATATATATATATATATATATATATATAAGTATGTATATGTACATAGATATATGTATACAAACGTACAGTAGTGTGTATATATATACATACATGCACACATATATATATGTACGTATGGATTTACTGAACATTTATTACAATGCTCGGTTTGTTTGTAACAAACATCACGAATTAAGCGGTACAGTGTTTAGCAACCATCGATGACCTTTTGTTCAACACTGACAAAGGAACGATGTACTAGTTTCAAGCGTATTAGCTATCGTCAGCACCGTATACCTTCCTGCCAGATGATTGAACGTCTGAAAGTATATACTTTCCTTATGCATATTAACGGCTGAGCAGCCTAATTTGCATATCGAGTGAGTTAATCGGCCGGGCACACCGAAAACGATAAATGGAAAGAATGAAACGAAATTTCATTTCTCACTCTTAGTACGGCTGTTACTTAAATATAAGTATGTATACGTACATACATATATGTATACAGACCTACACATATGTTTGTTTACCAACAAACCGAGCATTGTAATAGATGTTCGGTAAATCCATACGTACATATATATATGTGCATGTATATATATATAGATACTACTGTATGTCTGTATACATATATGTATGTACGTATACATACTTATATTTAAGTAAAAGCCGTACTAAGAGTGAGAAATGAAACTTCGTTTCATTTTTTCCATTTATCGTTTTAGGTGCGCCCGGCCGATTAACTCACTCGAAATGCAAATTAGGCTGCTCAACCGTTAATATGCATAAGGAAAGTATATACTTTCAGACGTTCAATCATCTGGCAGGAAGGTATACGGTGCTGACGATAGCTAATAAGCTTGAAACTAGTACATCGTTCCTTTGTCAGTGTTGAACAAAAGGTCATCGATGGTTGCTATACATACTTATATATATATATATATAAATCATTTTTATAGAATAGAATGTATAATAGAAGGCTATAGCAAAGTAGATCGGACAAAATATCAATAATAACAAAAAAAAAATCGGTTTGTTTGTAAACAAACAGCCCGAATTACGCCGTACAGCGCTCGGCAACAATCGTCGCCCTTTTGTTCAACACTGACACAGGAACGATGTTCTAGTTTCAAGCTTATTAGCTATCGTCAGCATCGTATACCTTTCTGTCAGATGGTTGAACTTCTGAAAGTATATACTTTCCTTATGCATATTAACGGTTGAGCAGCTTAATTTGCATATCGAGTGAGTTAGTCGGCCGACCATACCAAAAACGATAAATGGAAAAAATGAAAGGAAATTTCATTTCTCACTCTAAGTACGGCTGATATATATATATATATATATTCTGATTTCCAGCTTGCTTGTTTTATTCTCCCATAAACACTGGTATAAACCGCAAGCTATCTTTAAAAAATCTACATATTTCTTCTTTCGATTCTTAAAAAAAAATCTCTGAATTCATTCCAACATCTAATTGATAAAAAAACCCAGTGCATTTTATTTTATGAGGATGATAGTCCATGATGTTTTAGCACAGAAATCAGAACTATCAGGAAAAGAATTCATACTTGTCTTTAGTTAAGTGATTTGCTAATATGAATCCAAATGTTTGAATGTGGGTTTAAACTCAATACGTTTTACAGAATAACTTCAAAAAAGATTTCAATCATGCATTCTTGACGAAAATAACATAAATATTTTTCAGGACTCATTCCGACGATGCTGGAAAAGAACAATAGATTAAAATCTAGACAGGTCAAACCCAATAATGTTATTGTAGGATGATATACATGCACTAAATCCCAATATTTGTTTTAAATACTTTGTATGTGAGTCTAGTTTTATAGATATATCAATGGAGGTTTATAGATGAAACTGACTGTTTATTCACCAATTGCCTTTCTCTTAAAGTGTAACCTACGCATTCACTTTAACACACATGCCATTGACCTAGTCTCGCAGAAAATTGCCAAATCACTCTCAAGTCCACTGTAATGTCTTATATCGGAAGTTTTCAATTATATGTATTTTTTTATAGTGTTTAGTTAGGAAAGAAAAAGTAGTGTCCCTTTCAATCTCTCCAAGGCTGTTGAAATGTAACAATTCCTAGATGCAATATATCTGAAAAAAAAGACATGATAGTTACAACTGGAATTGTATATCTTATGCTTGTATAAGATCATACCTGACATAGAACTCCACACGTCAATAGCAATGACAGTAAATATCAACGAAATATCACACAAATCACATACCGTCTTCCAAAAAGTGAAAGGCATATTGTATAATATATAAATAGGTATCCACGAAAAGACAGGATGGTTATGGTTGGAATACTTTTTTCTCCATGAGCTTACTTGATTAGGTTTTAATCTAGAGCTGAATGACAATGACAGCGGAGACAAAGGTGTGATTTGATGAGAATTTGGCGGGCATGTCTTATAAGTGGAACGGCCATATAGGAGGCCTTTCGTTGGCAGGTTTTTCTTCATGAAAAAAATTAAGGTTCATATAAAACTACAAGAGTTTCTCTGGTGGCGTCTCAATGATAATTTAACTATAGCACAATTATCTAGCATTAATTAACCTGATTAAATAAATTATTGACGCGATAGCCATAGGTGTTTTTTGATTCTATGGTTTACTATAAGATTATCCATTGTATCAATGCGTGTGTAATTAAGAATAATTGGATGGACTGTACAGTCATAAACGACTATTTGTTTGTTTATATAGTTTCACCATGGACATAAAACTATTCTAGAGTTTCAACGTATTGCGTTCTTATCAGTAGCTGCATACGCTCATTGTAACTGACCAATATGATAGTGTTTACGTTTCTAAAATATATCTAATTAATTTTGATTAGTTAACACATACAATAATGACTAAAATCTATGAGTTTGTCCTATACTATTCTATAACATAATTAATGTGAGCACATTACTAATGTAGTTTATCTGTTGGTTTTTAGATATCTGTTGGATGATAAAAGTAGATTTAAAACTACAATCTGGTATTAATTATAAACACTCGAAGGTTATGTATTGTTTTCATCTAAACTGATTATTATAAATACATATGGGAGAATATGCGGAGCCATTGACGTGATACGAACAATTAATACTCGCTTTGCTAGATTACAACACTATCGATTTGATTAACTGCTAGTCTATATAATATATAGACACGTGAATATAAACATTGTAGTGAAACTTCTTCCCAAATGGCTCGTTATTTTGTTATTGATCAGCACTTACTCGACCGCAAAGGAAATAACGTATATAACTATATGTATATATATATATATATATATATATATATATATATATATATATATATATATATATATATATATATATATATATATATATATATGTAAGGATATTTTCGAAACAGCGAGTGCGTTTGAAATTATTAGAAATGTAAGCTAGCGCCGTATTTTGACTAAAGAAATTAAAGAAATTATTTAGCCTGATAGTGGGGTTAGGAACCCTCGGAGAAATGGAAAAAGATGAGTATGTACGTCAATACTCATCTTTTTCCATTTCTCCGAGGGTTCTTAACTCCACTATCAGGCAAAATAATTTCTTTAATTTCTTT
The DNA here is from genome assembly GCA_964016885.1 of Eledone cirrhosa. Taxonomy (NCBI): domain Eukaryota; kingdom Metazoa; phylum Mollusca; class Cephalopoda; order Octopoda; family Eledonidae; genus Eledone; species Eledone cirrhosa. The sequence goes on from OZ024740.1 coordinate 113,607,282, forward strand.
AGTCAAAATACGGCGATAGCTTACATTTCTAATAATATATATATATATATTTATTAAAATAACAGATTAAAGTTTAAGCAAAGAATCGCTGGTTTCACCCTTAACGGGATCTTAAGATCCCTTTAAGGGTGAAAGCAGCGATTCTTTGCTTAAACTTTAATCTGTTATTTTAAGCAAAGAATCGTTGGTTTCACCCTTAACGGGATCTTAAGATCCCTTTAAGGGTGAAAGCAGCGATTCTTTGCTTAAACTTTAATCTGTTATTTTAATAAATATTTGCTCTACGGTTCTTATATATTTGATTTTAGTCTTCAAATTTATTATTATTACTATATATATATATATATATATATATATATATGCACATAAATACACATGCACATAAATACACACACACACACACACACATACATGCTTACTAAATATAATGTTTAGGATAATTTATTTAAGTAAACGTTCATCATATTTAGCAAAAGTGAAATGCTATTTTCGCCCTGAACAATTTCAGTTCGCTTCATGAGATATAGCAATTACATGAAAGTATGTAGTTAACATCAAAAGAAGGCTATGGTAAATACGAAGAAGTGTTGCACTGTTGGTGGTTCATTGAAAATGAATAAAATATATTTCAAGTGGTGTTATTGAAATGAATAAATAAAAAAATATGAAATAATATGTTTTAGAGTCGTTGTCGTTCAGAACTAATTTTCTACATCCGTTTGATGAAATATCTCAGGATTACTCAGATGCTTCCAATTCTATTATTAAAACACTATACATTCAAACAAATGTAAGCATTGCATCTCTCTCTCACACTCCTTTCTACTCTCTCTCTCCCCCACTCTCTCTCTCTCTCTCTCTCTCTCTCTCTCTCTCTCTCTCTCTCTCTCTCTCTCTCTCCCCTCTCTCCCTCTCTCTCTCTCTCTCTCTCTCTCTCTCTCTCTCTCTCTGCTCCTCGCTCTCTCAAATGAATTTAACATTCGAGTGATAATACATCTGACCTTAGTTAGATTAAAAGAAAATTCTCTTATTGAAATTCTCTGTGGAATATCTGTAAAAGTGTATTTGATTTCCAAATAGAATTTACAGTGTACTCCTGTGTTTATTGTTAACCCTCCGTGGCGTGATTCATGATATGATATACCCCTGTATTATGAATCACACTCTGTTTGTACCACAGCTGAATTAATAGCAGCCCATGAATACCAATTGCTATATGCCAGTGAGCATTATGCAATGTAATATCTGCAAAATTCTATCGGAGATATCAAATTATCTTACTTCTGTTCTAAGTGACTAAACGCCACTGAAGATAGATAAAACATTACTGTGTTGGCTGTGACAAGATCACAGCTTTAAATGCTCACTGCGAGATTTACATCTGCTTATTATACATAAACATACTGTATATTCAAGATCGATAAAAATGTACCAGTTTAGTACTGGGGTCAATTCCTCCTCTATATCTCTTTCTCACTTTCATTCTCTCGCACTTTTTCTCCTTCTCAGGAAGAAATCTGTTGTATTCAGAGATGGGTTCCGCAAGTTTAAAGGTCCACTAGAAATGCTATATATCAATATGGCATCCCTATGGCCCCTCGGAAGTTACGGAACTAGAAACTAGATATGACCCCATATACACCAGTTTAATACCAGCCCATCAATGCCCAGTACATTATGCAAATGAACATATTTACAAAAATGTAATATTTGCAAAAATGTGTATAAGCAATCAGATTAGTATTTCTCACTCTCATAGGGCTACTGAAGTACTGTGACATGATTATAGCTTAAAACAGTCACCATGAGTTTAACGCAAAAAAAAGATATATGTCTTAAATGACACTGTGTTAATGCTAGTATTAATTGATATCAGCTCATCACGCCCCTACATTGTGCAATTAAGCATTTTCATAAATAATCTATACAATCTACTAGATTATTTTGCCTTCGTGCCGAAACCTTACTGAAGACGCATAGAAATCATGAAATGTTAGTATTTGGTGTTCTCATGCAGTCACTGTGGTATATATGACATAATCACAGCTTAAAATACCTACAGCACGACCTACCTATGTATGCTTATTGTATATAAACATAGTGTATATACACCTCTAATATTAATCACGCTGTGCTAGTGCTAATGTTCATCTAATTGATTAGCAATGTGCGAGAGTGAACTTTGCAAACACATCGTTCATGAAGTGATAAGTGAGTAATTTTGAAGTTTGAACTTATTTAAAATTAAAAATTCAAATAAACAAAAAAAAAAAAATAAATAATAAATAAATAGGAAAATGGAGAAAAATAAACTAAACACAAAAACAAGAAACAACATCATCAACAATAAAAAGAAGGAAATATCAGATAAACGAATTGCTGAAAATTGATTATTTTCTATTTTTACTAATTAAGCCTCACACCTACTGTTCAATTTTGTGTTACAATTTCACCGGAGGAACCATTTTACTTGAAAAAGAAGTAAATTGTTAAATATAATTGATCATCGTTGCAGTATGTCCTGATTGAGTCTTTTAGTAATCGATAATTCAATGTAAAATCCCATGCAACATGTATCGAATGAGCAATTGTTGTTGTTAGCTTTACTGTTCAGCAATTGCATGTTTAAACGGCATCCTCTGATAGTCTATCTCATAATAGTTCTAACATGCCACCATTTCTACACTGACAGCAACATTCTGTATTTATTAAACTGAGAATGTACCATGCTGGAGCCGATAATGCATGTCAAATGCTCTAACAATACCGCAAATCTACCATCCTGGACTGATGCTTCATTTATCGAACTTGAAAAGATGAGAGGCGCGATTTGAAATCAGGATGGAGAAAGCAAGCAAACATCGTCTCAAATCATTTAGTCTGACGTTCTAACAACCGTGACAATTTTCTGCCTGCATAAGATTGCTTGCATAGTAAATATATATACATATATATATATATAACCAAAATTATATTAAGGATGTCATGTCTGAGAGACATGTCCCATAACCTCTGTAGAACATGCTCAAATATTCCAATGAATAGATCCGAGGATTTATATCAACTCGAAATCGATTAACATATATATATATATATATCTATCTATATATATATATATGAAATAAACATATGAAACAATCACAGGGGATAATTTGTAGAGGGTGTAAGCACACACAGTAAGGTTGGTAACTATTTAAAGTATATATTTCATTAAATATATATTTCATTAAATAAAGAATTATATTTGACCATCAATCGGTAAATCACAGTAGTCAAATTCCGGATCGTCCGCAAAGGAGAAGATTTAACTATCTGTGTTTACACAGCAAATGCAAATCTGTGAATGACTAGAAGCACGTATTGCATTTTAAAAATACACACATCGTACCAGCGTCATCCCAGTGGCGTGAATAGGCTTATCGACAGCGAGAACTGAGTTAGCTCTACAATTAAGGAGCCGTATATATAACCAAAATTAAATTAAGGATGTCATGTCTTAGGAACATTTGCCATAACCTCTGTAGAATATGCTCAAAGATTCCAAAGATATATATATATATTTCAAAGATATATATATATATATATATTAATACCCCAGTGCATTACTGATACTTTATTTTATCGACACGTAAGGATTAAAGTCAAAGCTAACCTCGGCATGATTTGAACTACATACCGTAAATCATGTTGTCTGGTGCTTTACCGACTCTGCCAATCCACCACCCTTAGAGCAGAGGAATAATGCAACGTTTAATGGTTCAATGACAAACGCACACATATCCGTATATTAACCACTAACTCTATCTCTGTTATGAAGTGGGACATTATATTTTTACACGTATCGCTTAAGTATATATTATTATTTTGTAATATTTTAAAATACTTTACAGTTATATATATATATATATATATATATATAAATCGACCCCAGTGCATTACTGATACTTTATTTTATCGACCCGTAAGGATGAAATATGTATATATATATATATATATATATTTCATCCTTACGGGTCGATAAAATAAAGTATCCGTAATGCATTAATCGACTTTACATTCCCTGAAATTGTTGACCTTGTGCCAAACGTAGAAATAGTTATTCACTTGCTCTGAATTAGTATCGTGAACCCGTTTTAAAAATAGACCAAAGTACATGGCTCTATACCTAAACATGAATTAGCTTCCTATATAAATATTTAATACGCTATAAGGATACTTGTTTATAAATGAATTTGAAAACGCACATTTAAGTTTCCCCAGCCTTGAATTTCATGAACATCTAATGGTTATACACGGTATACTAAGGTAGTTGTTACGATACAACTTCATCGGTGACCCTTACCCTAGTAGAGATGCCCATATACGATTATAGTTAAGTTCCCTAGTGGTCAAATTAGCTATTCATCATTTCGTGGATGACGCATAAAGTTCAATACGATTTGATTCATCTTCAATATCTCTCTATCTCCCTTTCTCTCTTTCTCTCTCTCTCTCACACACACACTGTTTCTATCCCCCCCCCCAGTCTCTCTCTGTGTCTCTCCCTCTCTTTCCCCCGATATCTCCCCCTCTAGCAGACATCGACTGGCTCTACCTGGTTCAAATACTGAAAACACTCCACATGTCACGACGGTGGCCTTAAAATTACATCACATGTGAAAGGTCTTTTCATGGGTAGCGTGGGACGCAGAGTTTATTTGAAAGCTAACTAAAAATAAATACGTAGTGAGTAAAAATTGAGGTTCGTGTTTGTTTGATAAAACTTATGAAATTATTTTGTTAATCGAAGGAGACATTTAAATATATATATATAATTTATATTGTGACTATATAAATAATGCATAGATTTTGCAGATCATGAGAAAGTAATGATGGCAGAATCATAAAGTAAAATTACGGGAATATACATTGGTTAGATTAGAAACGTACCCATGTTTAGAGAATGCAAGAGGATGCAATGACTGGGCAATGGATTAATTGTCTAGCCAACAATATATCTGAAATGAAACTTAACTGGTTCCTGTGTCTTAATAGGCAGCATAACGATCGTAAAGTATAACAACACACCTATTCTCTAATCCATCTGATCATCATTGCTAGGCCTGTAAGTGACAATGAGAACTGTAGAGATTAGTATGGCTTTAAAAGACTTGATAGTGTACAAATATGGTATCTAGGAGATACTAAATACCCATTCCTTTAATTAACCACATGACGAGTAGCAGAATAACAGCATTTAACATATTTGTTCAAGGAAAATTAAATATTTGATATAACTGTATACCGGCGGATATAACGAAGGAATTGCAGAAAATGTAGCGACAAACATATGGCATACATAGAACTGAGCAGCCTTATATATATATATATATATATATATATATATATATATATATATATATATCATTGATATATATATATATTATTGATATATATATATATATATATCAATGATATTAATAAATGGAAATTATCTTTATAAAACCATATTTATTGTATTATATATATTTCAAAGGAACCAAAATTTTGGTACCCTTGAAATATATATAATAAAATAAATATGGTTTTATAAAGATAGTTTCCATTTATTAATATCATTGATATTATACTTCAGAAGAAATTTTGTAGGGTGCTTTGAATCTGTTTTTTGAATAACCAACAAATTAAATATCTTTTTGCTTATATATATATACATATATATATATATATATATATATATATATATATATATATATATATATATATATATATGTGTGTGTGTGTGTGAGTGTGTGTATGTGTGTGTGTGTGTGTGTGTGTGTGTGTAATTTTATTGACTATGTGCTAAGTTGCTTGTAAGGGGACGATTATAATTTGGTCAGTATTTTGAATTCGTAGTTGAGATGTTCATATACCACCAACAACAGCACTGCGTTAATCAAAAAGCCGTTATCTTACCACTTATTTATTTTTATATAGATGTGTTTAAAATATTAGTTGCTGAACTAATTGGACCTGGTCCAACCCATACATTTTTCTACAGGAGAAATTAAATCTGCGATAATCGGACGACAGTTCTTTAATATGGGCATTAATGGAGCTTTGTATATTTAAATTCTTGGCTTTAATGAAAATTCCTAGTCGCTGTGATGCAGTAACCTTATAGTATTGGAGTCAACATGAGAGATGATCAGTTAATCTAAAGCTTGGCCTTTGTATTAGTTTCCCGATATGTTGTATGTTGTTCATGGCAAAATCATGTGAAAACACCCGATATATGCGTTAAATATTTCTTTGCTTCAATGATAAACAAACACTGGGTTATCGAGGCTCTATTAAAGAATATTCTGAAGATCTTTGTTCATGCAAGTATATATGTAAATGAGGGGTTAGGCTGTGTTTGGTTTCTGATGTAGGATATAACAAATACGGCGTTAATGAATAGATTGAGTTCATTCTGATATGTTACTCAACAACTCTGTTTATAAAATTTGAGTTGGAGAGAGTTCTATCGGAAACATGCAGCACAATACTAAATTGAATTTCAGTCGAGGCAGATATTGAATTTCATACGCTTACAGATGGTAATATATAGATTTCTGATATTGCTGCAAGTTCATGTGGTGGTAGACTTTGACAAGTTGATAAAATAACGTTCGATGGACTAAAGGGAAGGTCGACAACCGATTGGAAAAAATCGACCAATCAGAAGAGTGTGTAGTGGGAGAAGAAGCTGTAGTTGAACCCGTACATATATGTTAATCGTTATCGCTATAAATGCATGTGTTCTGCATATGCTTGTTAGAGAGAGGGGCGGGAGATGGGATGAGAAAGCTAGATAGCTAGAGAGAGAGAGAGGGGGTGAGAAAGATATATATATATATATATATATATATATATATATATATATATATATATATATATATAAAGAGAGAGAGAGAGAGAGGGAGATTGTGTGTGTGTGCGCACTATGACGGGGAATATACCAGTTTTTCTGCACGTTCCATTCTTTCTCAATACAAATAGCGCAGCAGTATTTCAGCAACTGTTATCCCCAGGACTATCATCAATGTTTCAGGAATTATTATCATTATCATCATCATATTCATCACTTATATTCTCTCCCCAGCAAATTTAAGGCCTTTAGCTATAGTTATAGTATTCAATCATAATTATGTTTGAGATGTCAGTGGTTTGGCAGAAACGACTGATCAACGGATTAAATGCCTCGTATTATTTAGTTACATCTTTGTACGTTTTGATATAGAATACCAACGAGATTAACAGTGCCTTTTATCTTTGCCGGATCAATAAAATAAAGCACCAGTCAAGTACAGTTACAGATTTAATCGATTGCGCCTCTCCCGCGCACACTTGTAGCATTGTGCTTATTATGTCAGAAATCATTCTTAAGGTGGTTATGTTAGTAAAACCCATTTATTAACAGACACTAAATCTCTGTGTTATATTTTATATTCATCATTTTCTACAAGATTCCACAGAAAATATTGCAATAAAGTGTCTAAAACTATACAAGATCAAATATTATACCAGTAATTGTTTGGTTACTGCATTACCCTGCTCCCTATTTTGTGGGTTGTACAATTAAATATTGTTATTTTGTCCCAAAATTTCTAATGAAAATATCATAAAGCAGAAACCTTGTACGGGCATCTGTATATATATTTTGTGAGAACCTATATGTTTTTATATGGATGCACATATATGTATGTGGATCTGATGGACACCAACTGGAAAAGATTAATCACATGTGTTATATTTAGTAATAAATAATCTTCTTTTGGGCAAAAACAATATTAAACAGAATTATTTGAACATGAAATATATTACGAGAGTAGCTAATAACTCTCAACAACTATCATATTTCCTTCTTCATTGATCTATCTGCTTTTCTATCGATATAATGTGTAAAGGCTAGTAATGATATGATTTGCTTTGGCCTTTCGGATAGTAAAGGCGCTGCCGTGAATTACATCGTGTCTTGAGTAATTTAACCTGGTGGGGCCCATTTGTTGCCAGTCTTACCGTAGCTGATATCCTCCAAAGAGAAATAGAGATAGAAGGGAAAGAGGAAGAGATCCATAAAATGGACTTGTACCGTAGTTATTTATCAATAACGGCATTTGAATAGAGAGAGCAATAAGCCGGTAGGAGTACCGTAATGAATTTTATGTAATACTTCAACTTCTCTGCTAAATCGTGTAAGCATATGTCTATCTATAAATTTAACATATAATCACTTAGAAGTTTTCATATGACTACGTGACATGTCAAAAGCAATAGCATATAAATAAAAACAGTGAAAATAAAAAAAGAAATGCATGTAAAAGTAATTCTAAAAATTATGTTTTCGCTAAGGGTAATTTATGATAAATAATGTGTTTATTTCTTGTCAGTCAAAACTGGAAGCTCTTTCAATTGGGCAGATGTATAACAGTAAACATAGAGAAGCTCTTTAAAACGCACAAATAACGATATATCAATATTGATGATGGCATCATTTGGGAAAAATAATCACTCTTCAATAACCATCAAAATACTTGTATTAACGCAATTTACACAAAATATCTGTATACATATCTACTTTTTTAAATC
>OZ024740.1:113620876-113625876 GCA_964016885.1 Eledone cirrhosa
TTAAAGATGATGATATTAGTAATGGCGATATTGACATTAATATTACCAAATTATCTTAACCATAACAATGTTAATATTGTAAGTACTAATATAATCGGACATTATTATATTAGTCATATTAGTCAATTGGGCGGTGGATTGGCAGTATCGGTTGAGGGTCGGACGCCATGCGTTGACGCATAGAGTTACGGCCCTTAACATTCTGAGTTCAAATCCTGCCGAGGTTAACTTTGCCTTTCATCCTTACGGGGTCGATAAAATAAAGTACCAGTAATGCACTGTGTAATTGCTGGCCTTGTGCCAAAAGTAGAAACAGTTATTATATTAATCATATTCCATCAGTGGTAAGGAGCCTCGCAACTGCTGCTACTAGAATTCCTTCACATTCCATTGAGAGTAAACTGATATTTGACGATATATACATTGTCAACAGTTTCCGAACGTTTTAGAATAGGCTAAATTAATTGCAATGATTGGGATAGAATATATTAGAAGCAGAATTTCTGAATATTTACATACATTAATGGAAGCTACAAGTAAAATAATATTGAAAGAACGACCCAATGTGGTAGTATATCAATACAAAGTAATATTGTGAATGATTCGCTAAACGTCTGCTTACCCACAGCTATACAAGATACTGGGTTAAATAAATAGTTTACCATTTCACGAACATTAAAAATGCAAACTGAAATTTAAAATCCGGGCTCTTCGTATGTTTTGTGATATTATGGATCTATACCAGTCTTGAGAAGAGTTTTCTTTATGTAAGACCAGCATACGCATCTTGCCTCTTGACGCCAAGAGAAAGCCAAACGTTAAAACAAATTTGGCACACATGATGTCGGCAGGTAATCTGGAACGGAAAGAACCAAAAGAGATATTCAAAATCATCACGTCTTACACTTTCATCAGTTTTGATACACTTAGATTCGTACTTTATTTGTTGACTCTCAGAAAATAAAAAGTAATGATGACATCGACGACAGGGTTCGAACTCAGATCTCAGAGAGACGTGAGAGATATCACGACGCATTTAATCTGATGCTCTAACGACTCTTCCAATAAGCCCCTTTTTGTAGAACGTTTCTCTATATAAGCTACATATAGCAAATCTTTTTCAATGAACATTAATGAGAGTGTATGACGAGTACGAAATAAACAACGTTGTAAGGGAAGAGTTTCCTTTATATTGCCAAATATTTTAATAACGTTAAGATAAACTAATGCTCGGAGAACAACAAGACGGTGTAAATACAACAAAATATATTGGCAAATGGGGTAAGTAATTTAGAACTCTAAAAGGAAGGAGTTGGTAGGATCTGGATAAAAAGGTAATTAGGCACGTATAAAAGAAAACACCTTTTGTATAAAAACTATCATTGAATATCAAAACTGAATATTGTGACAGTAAAACCCATTTTAGATAAATTATCTCAGTGGTAAGGATAGCAATATCTGTCAAATTAAAAGATTTGCATTGCCTGCTATGACATATTCTGTTATTGAACTTGAAGCCTACATTCAATGATACGATCATGATTAGAGAAGTAAACTAAAACTATGCCACGTACTAGATTTTTCGTTCGCCATCCATTGGTTATATTACTAGAAGCTATACTATGTTAGGAGCATATTCTGTATTAAAAAGTAGTTTAAGAAGGCAGTTATATATTTTACACTCTACATTTCTAAATCACAATAAGGATTGCAATGTGTATTTATCAGTGATGAGCAGGAAAATAAGAATCGATTATCACCATAGCAACGGGTTCCTCACAAGAAATTAAGTTTGATTTTTAACAGGTAAAATCTAAATATAAATCAGCTGCAAGTTTCCAAAAGACTGTTCATGTATGACTTAATAAATATATATAATTCTGTGGTTAATACTTCAGCAAACTTGATGCACCCATATGAATAAAATGACCGACGCTAGCCTGAAAAAACAAATCCATTGCGAAATGTATTATAGATTCAACTTCAATTGCTATACAAAACCGGTTAGATATGCTGGACGTAATATACGCAATTTATACAATATATGCATTACAAATGTTACCTCTGTGGAGTATTTTCAGAAAGAATACATCACATTTGTATCAGGGTGTTCTTCGTGTACCTAAAAATCGAAACGCGTTTAAGAAAAGTTTATAGGAACAGCGCTTTTAGAAAATGAGGACGTGAATGTCTTTTCCGGATTTTGATATACAGACAAATTAGTAAATAGCATATAATACATCTGGTATAATTTCCATGACAAATGGCAATAACACATTAATTATCGACATCAAAATAAGATATTGTCCAGAAGTAGAGGGAAAAGCTTAGAAATTACACTGACTGGGTTGTTAAATTACAAAAGTATTATGGTGGTTAAAAAATATGCATCATGCTGTTTGTTTATGGCCAGTCATGTTAGACAAATGATCAGACTGCTGACTGCTTCCGCGATACCTTAGTGGTGTGCATACTAAGAAGAAACTAATTAAGAAGGGCACAAAATACTGCATATGGGAAATCACTTTTGCATAGCTGGTATAAGTTTAAACTTGTCTTAATAGAGTATCTTATGAGTTACTGAGTGGGTTTCCCTTTGGGTAAGCCTATTATTACAAATTAAATGATAGTCAACCATTTCGCTAAAGATATTGACATACTAGATGAGGTATGTTACAGAAATGAGTAATATCAAGGTCTGTTAAAATATTCACACAAAACAACGTGATGTAGAATTTTATTTTCCAATGCGTACTTAATTATGTTTGAAGAAAATGAAATCTTGGTGAATTCCTGAAACCATGCACAATAATGAGTGAATTCTAATTGTGACCCAAGGGAAACAATGTTCGATTTGGGGTGTCGAGTAGTGAGGGGTCGATTATATCCATTACGGGAATTGTCTCATACTTAATTTACTGTAAATGTATGAAAGACAGTGTTGACGTTGGTGGGATTTGAACTGAGAACGTTACGAGCCGAAACAAATATCAGAAAGGGTTCATTTTGTACGAGGCTCTAACGATTCTGCTAATAGTAATATCATAGTAATATCAATTTTATGAAATCTGGAGGTGGTTGTGGTAGAAAATAATAACCATGATACTCATTATTAACATTATTACCTCTGCTATATTCCTTGTATTGTCATTATAAATATAGCCATGACTACAGCGCTGTAGACTTTCAAGAAAAATTAGTTGGGAGCAGCTGCGGGATTTCGTGATATTGCTCAAGACACTTGAGCATAAACATTCATGAAATTGGAGATGTTTGTGAGTGGAGATATAGCAATTATTTTCTTTGTATGATGTGTCCAATGAAACTAATACAATAGGAATCTTAATATTATTATTTATCTTTGGCAGTATTGGCAGAGGGTCAGACATGATTTCCAGTGTAGTTACGTCCCTCTACGATCTGAGTTCAAATCCCGCCGAGGTTAACTTTGCCTTTCATCCTTAAGGAGTCGATAAAATAAAGTACCAGTAATGTACTGGTTATTTGCTGGCCTTGTCCCAAAAGTAGAAACAATTATTTTTCTATATTGATGAAACAAACTTAATAATTGCACGTAAGGATATCATTCTGTTCATTTATTTGCTTTGATATATATACATAAATAGACACACACATACACACGCATATACACATAAACACATACCCACACATACACACACATACACACGTATATACACACGCATATACACATAAACACATACACTCACATACACAAGCGCACGCTCACACATACATATATATAGGGAGAGTCTAGATAAGGAGAAAGGTTGTAATACAGTATTTTTAATTGCACGTGTTGATTTACATATATCGCTATCAACTCATAGCTTCTAACTTTAATGGGAGGAACATCGGGTTGACAGCCTGGTGTACGTAGCGAAGTCACTTATGTTTTGGGTTCGAGTACTACGCAGGCTGAAGCAGATTTCTTCCGTTATGGGGTTTTATATTCCTGTTATTAGAATATTTTCTGTATTTCTTTAGCGAAAATACGGTGAAAACTTTTTCAATATATATATATATATATATATATATATATATAAAAATAAAAAAAAATCCTCGCTCTACTTGGCTGAATAAAATAAATGTAATCTGACCTTTTCGAATATTAATAACAATATTCGATTCGTTTGCAGTTATGCAAACAGTCTCTTTTTTAAAGCCATGTCAGTAGAATGAGCCCCTCATTCTTGCTCATGTCTTGGCATGTAAACAAAACTAATGTTTCTGGGTATCACCCTTCATCAGTGCAGTTCAGTGTTCACTTCTTGCCAACTGTCAGAGCTAGTGAAAATATATGAATTATTTTTTTTTATTACTTATTATTTATATATATTGAAGATAGTATTATAAGTTACTAATCTTATGTTTAAATATATGTTTCCTCTGACTTTGTTTTAACTCCCATACGGTTGAGTAAAATTAGACTGTAATTAACTGCTTCTTCTAGCAATGAACTTACTGGCTACCAGTCTACCCTTCACAATACTTCTAACTTGACCGTTAGCCACGTGATTATTTTTATTCCTTTTGAATTTGTTACTGGCGACGATTACTTTGGAAAAAATCCGTTCTCACTTAGGAAGACCCTTGATAAGTTTGGATAATGCAGTAATCTTGCATATTTTCCCATAGCACAAGCGAAACTGTCGACAGAGGGACTGGAGGAATATTGGTAAACATTTATCTATTATTTCTTCAAACTTACATTTGAAACTTAGCTACGTTTAATTGATTATTTATTTAGTTAATTTCTCCGGACTGAGAAGAAAAATTGGGTAAACTTTAACTGTTTGTTCTTCAAACTTATAATTATATATATATATATATATATATATATATATATATATATATATATATATATATATATATATATATATGTGTGTGTGTGTGTGTGTATGCCACTCCACTTTACATGTTTCTGTCCTAGGTATTCTTTTACATGAGGACTAGTTAGACTGTGAGCAGTGCTTGATTTT
>OZ024740.1:113630876-113638376 GCA_964016885.1 Eledone cirrhosa
AACAACAAACGCAATAACAGTAATAATAGTAACGACAACATCGATAAAAAATGCAAACAGAAAAAAAAGAATCGACATTTCCAAGAGAATAATGTGAGAAAAGAAATCGATTTTTAACCACATGTGAACTGCAAGTTAATATTAGGGAAGGTGATTGATGATGGAAGAAGACAGGGAGAGAAATATCTATTATTTTTGTTATTATTTATACAATAATATAATATAATACAATAAAAGAAATAATTATTATTTATTATTATTCAAATCCCGCCGAGGTTAACTTTCCCTTTCATCCTTACAATGTCGATAAAATAAAGTACCAGTAATGCACTGGTTAATTGCTCGCCTTGTGCCAAAAGTAGAAACAATTATTATTTATTATTATCATTATTATTATTATTATTATTATTGGCGACCTACGTAGTAAATCGTATCATCGTGAGCTCCGCAAAGGTTTCTTATTTTCAGTTGTTTAAAATTGCCATTTATGGAAATTTTTTATTGTTAACTGTATATAAGTGCACATACATTTATTTCCGAAAAGGACACTCAAAAAGATTGGGGCCTTGAGCCCAAAATTTAAACTTTTTATAATTATCAAACAAAAAAGAAATTTCTTTGAAAAATCATGGCCGATTCAGCGACACACCTTCCTCAGAAACTAACATCTCACACCAACACCACCATTGTAAATATTACTACGTTTGCCAACACTAAAAATATAAGCAGTAGCAATATTTTAAATTTATCTCAGGCAGACGTTCATTTCCCGCCATTAACAATGACTGCGGGTGTTAAAGCCGCCAACCCCACCGCCTCGACCACAGCGACAACAGAAACAAAATAAAAAAAAAAATAAATTAACTCGTGATATCGAAAAGAATTCAACCAAAATAAATTCTTCCACACCGAACACCACTGACGCCACCACCAACACAACTGAGACTAAAATTAACAATAACAAAAATAACGATAACAACAACAATGAAATTAAGAAAACTACCCGGTCTTTTGCGAGAGTAGCAAAAACGTGCGAAGAGATCCAGGTAACTCAGGATGAATTAGAAGAATCCAAATGAATGGTAAAGTAAGATGGGTACAGGGTCAGCCTCACCCCCCCCCCACACCTAATAAAATGGAGCATCGTCGCCTATGCACCGTGTCTTATCGGACAATTAACATAAAATCGCGCCGAGTGGAACGGAACGGGAATCCGAGTCCCAAATCCCAAAAGTTTGGGACATGTGTGGGCAAAAAAACCCCACATCAGACGTCGGCAGAAATATGAAACCGTGAATGTGTTCTTTGAAACACCACAGGAGGCCAGAGAACACTCCATGGCCCATTAAGATGTGACGACTTCACACTCGTCCCAAGCTATTGTAGCCAGAGACTCGTGAAGATCATGGTGACCCACGTTCCACCGGCCATCGAAATTCCCTGGCTAATGGCTGCCGTCCTCGCTGGCATCGAGCCCAACACCAAGATAAACGAAATAGAGAGAGAAAAGCAGGAGAACTGGTCCGGATCTGGGATGGAGCTCCTGATCCAAGCGGACCATAAAAGCATTGAGGAGATCCCAGAGGTAATAGACCTCACTGACGGCAGCCACCTCACCGTAATCGTCGAGGGCAGAAGGCCTAGGTGTGTCGTTTGTGGTGAAGGAACCCACATATAGGCTTTCTGCCCTCAGGCTAAATGGTTGAGGTCACATCTCTTACCCACCCCAGTGACTCAACCATCAACACCACCAGCAGCAGAGATGACAGCAACAACTCTAGCCGCAACAACAGAAGCAACTGTAACAGCAACAACCGCAACAACAGTAGCAAAACCAACACCACCACCACCCAACGCGCCAGAACTAGCGCCAGCGCCTACACCATCCACCACGCCACAACCAAAACCAACGCCTGTGGAGGATTTTCCACTGCCCGGCTTATCGCAACTGGAGACAGATTGTGACGACGAGGAGTGGGAAACGGTATCAGGAAAAAAGAAAAAAAGAAACCAAAAAAGAAAAAAATTCTCTTCCTTCCCCCTCCAAAAACAAAATACAGAGGGAAACAAATAAACTATCAAACAAAAAAGTTAGGACAGATATGCTACCATCCAAACCAGCATCACCAACCCCATCACCACAAACACCAACACCATCACCATCATTAACCCCAACACCACCATCACCAACACCACAAAAGTCACCAAAAAGCGTAACAGAAACAAACCCACAACAAACGCAAACGAAACAAAACAACCAAAACGATACACACTACACAGCATTAAATTTGAACAACAACCAATTATTACACTACATCCAACACAACACCAGCATCACAGAAAAAGACTACACACCAACCCAAAAGTTCACACCACCTCCACACATACAAATCACTCGCATCACACAGAAAACGTACACGACACTAAAACAAAAATTCCCCAAAGACATCGGAGACAAACACTCTCCAGGAGGATTTATAAGGACATCCTTCCGGAGTAGGCCACAAGCAGTAAAAAGGATGGACAAACAATCCTTCCTCTACGAGAAGTAAGGTAAGTGGTCTTTCCCATCTTTCCACTCCATTTCAACATGACCCCCTCTCAGAATAGGTAGCATAAATGCGCGTGGCTTGGGGTCGTCATGGAAGCAGGGCCACATGCTCAACGACCTCAAGTCACTAAACATAGATGTAGTGGCCATCAGCGAAACCAGAATCTCCGAAGCACGGGCCTTCGCACCGATCTTCGGCGTCTACGATGTGTACGCATCTCCCAGCCGTCCGGGATCGGGGTGAGGTGTTGCTGTGCTTTTTCGGAGAGGTTTGGATCTCGCCATACGGGCCATCTTCCTGGACCCAGAAGGTAAGATGGTGGTGCTAGACGTGACCAGCGGAGACGGGCAAGCTTTCAGGCTAGTGGTCGTCTATGCCCCGACAGGAGCAGGGCGGCCTGATTTCTTCCGGCGTCTAGAGACCTTTCTTGAAACATCCCGCTCTTTAGTGTTAGTGGGCGACTGGAACGGGATCTTAGATGCACGCTGGGACTGTGTGGGATTAGCGGATAGGGTGCAAGAGCCTCAGCAACCTGCTCAGGCGTTTTGAACTGTCTGACAGGTACCGATTGGATTTCCCGAATGTGCCAATGTGGACTTGGACAAATCGCATAGGGTCATCCAGTTCATATCTAGATAGAGTATTTTGTAGGGAAATAGATAGGTCTAGCGTAGGCTGTCCACAATTCAAGATAGTCAGCTACACGGACCACAAATTCGTGATCTGTGTGCTTGAATTAGATAGGCTTCATAGACGCGGACCCGGCTACTGGAAATAAAACGCGTCTTTACCAGCGCGCAAGTCCTACAGAGACCGGATTAGCGAACTAGTTAAGCGGGCGTTGACGGGGGCCATCTTCAACAACAAGTGGTGGTTTTCTCTGAAAAGAGCAATTAGAATAGAATCCATTAGGTTTGGTAAGGCTTTAGCAATAGAGAAAAATAGAGCAGAGGGAGAATTAGTTAGAAAATTAGACGAGGCATTAACAAAGGCATCGCGACCACGTACTTGCGGCGAAAATGGCCCTTGACCAATTCTTCAATGCAAAGCACGAAGGCTGCGTTGTCAGAGCTAGAGTGCGTGCTCTCAGACACGAGGGGACGAAAGCTGTTCAATGGGCCCGAGTGGCGGAGGCGCGTCGTGGCGCATGCTACACGATCCTGGGCAAATGTGTGAATCTTTTCAGCGACACTTCGCAGAGTTGTTCGGGAGCAGCGGCGGGATGGATCGAGGGATGGACTCTAGTGTCTACCTCGACGAACTGCCGCGGCTCTCGGCCACAGAGGCGAGGTGTTGCGAAAAGCCGATAACAGCCGCTGAAGTACGGGAGGTAATGACTGGCTGCACAAGGGGTAAATCGCCTGGTTTGGATGGTCTGCCCTATGAACTTTACGTACAGATGCCAGACTTCTTCGGAGGCCTCTTGGCGGACGTCTACTGCAACTGGCAACAGAACGGGAGAATTCCCAGCTCTGTGAGCCGAGGAGCTGTGGCGCTGCTGAGAAAGGATCCGAACAAGGGGGATAACATAGATAATTTTAGGCCCATAATTCTGCTAAACACAGAGTTCAAGATTTTGGCCAAGGTGCTAGCAAAGAGGTTGGCGCCTGTCGTTGGTGGTCTGGTGGGAGAGGCGCAGATATGCGCCATTCCCGAGAGATTCATCCACGACAACCTCCACCTCATGCGATACATCGTAGAGAGGGTAGCTAGGGAACCTGGCACGGGTGGGGCCTTGATCAATTTAGATCAGTCGAAAGCTTTCGATAGGGTCGACCATCGTTACCTAGCGGCAGTCCTGAGGTCGGCTGGCTTTGGGCCCGTCTTCAGAGGCTGGATCGCTGCCATGCACAGCGACATCTGCTCTGTGGTGATTTCTGGCCTTGTGGCAAAAGTAGAAACAATTATTATAATAATAATTATTATTAGAGTGGTGGGTTGGCAGTATCGGTAGAGCATCAGGCCACATGCTTTGCGGCATATAGTTATGGTATTTTGCATCATTCGGAGTTCAAATCCCGCCGAGGTTAGCTTTGACTTTCGTTTAAATAAATCACCAGTAATGAACTGGGTTCGATTTACTCCCCCCCCCCAATTGCTGGCCTTGTACCAATAATAGAAACCGTTACTATTATTATCATTAGGACGGTGGAGGACAGGGGCTTGGTAGAATCATTAGAGTGTTGGAGAAAATGTTTTGCGGCATTTATTCCGGCTTTTTACGTTGTGAGTTCAATTCCCGCCAAGGTCTACTTTGCCTTTCATCCTTTCTGGGTTGATAAAATAAAGTACCAGTAATGCACTGTTGTTAATTTAACTGACTTTCCCTTCCCAAAAAATGATTGGCCTTGTGCCTATATAAGAAACCATTTTTAGGACGGTGTATTTGCAGAATCATTCGAGCGCCGAACTGTAGATGTTCCGGCTGCTTATTTTCTGCTTTCAAATCCCATCTATGTTAACTTTCTCTTTCATCTTTCCATGATCGATAAAATAAAGTACCAGTAAATTAATGGAGTCGGTGTAATCCACTTTCCCCCTGGGCACTTCCAAATTACTGATCTTTTGCATAAAAGAGAAATCCTTATTATTGCTGCTTTTCTTTATCGTTTAGTAAATACATTAACAGTTTCAGTTCTTGAAACAAGAATTACATACATGATAGAGAACAAGCGGAGATTTTGATCAAGTTCACCAAATATGATATTACAGGATTAACTGACTGAATGGATCTTTACGAACTTTTCATAGAACATTCCTGTTAATCCTGTACAACGCATCTCTTGCTGTATATTGTTAGTATAAGGGTTTATATATTTGTGTGGACTCTACCCAATGAAAGCAATATGCTATCATATCCGTTTCGGTAGTTAATACAGATAATATTAAGCTTGTTGATCTTCATTTTCTCTCCGTACTTAGCAATAATAATAAATTGAGGTAGTGAATGTGTATGTCTAGATATGTGTATGCGTGTGTATGCACACATGTATGTGCCTTATGTACTCCTAGTTTTATAATTTAATACATTTTAGTAAATTTTCTCCTAGAGAGAGACGATTTCTAATATAAAATCACAACTCATTCAATGGAATTATGACAGCTATATATATATGTATGTATTTAAGTGTGGAGGACTCATAAGAGCCCACATAAAAAAAATGTAAATATGTGTATACACATGTACATATGTATGTATATGCATGTGTGCAAGTGTATGTATAAGCGCAGGGTCAGAGAAATAGTCTGGCTGGATACCCGATCATGCAGTTAAACCACTGGGAGTGAAGGACCCCTAGACTTTGTCAGGGCATTCTTCTGGAGAAGGCAACTCGGGAAACTGGGATAACTCCGACAAAAAACCTGCAGCTCAGTAGTTACCGATGATGTTGATCTTTTCTTCTTTTCGGCTTATAGCTACTGTCACTCAGCGAGTGTGATTGGCTCGGTGCACAGTCATTGCAAGATAGAATCAATTAGTAATGGTATATCGTGCAATGGCCATACTCGATTACGAAGGGGCAGCCATCATGTATGTACGTTTGTATGTTCTTCTGGTTTTATAATTTCACAAATGTTTGCCAATAGAGAGAGAGTCGGTTTCTAACATAGACACAAGAATCTCTCATTGGAATTTACACATCAACTAGATAGATATGTATGCATGTCTACATGCATGTGTAGATATGGATGTTATTGTATGTGTGGATGTGAATGTTTTGAGTTGTACGCGTGCATGTGTATATGCTTAGTATCTGTACATGTGAATATGTAGTTAGTAGATACAAAATATTTGGAATGTTTTACATATTTTTACTGTTCCATTAATGTATTGTACTTATAATTTCTTCTCAAGATTTGTATTGAGGCAGTTACTAACACATCCAAGTGCCCCAATAATCACAGGCATAAATGTGAAGGTATAATCAGTGTGGAGTATCTGCAGATTTCTCATCAGTTCTGCATAAATATTCTCCCTTTCGCCTATCTTTGATATTATATTGGGATCTGCTGGACAGCTAACTCCCACTACTGTGCATGCCTTCTTTTCCCTGTCCCATATCATAATATCTGGTCTGTTATGCTTGCATTTTATTGGGGTTTTTACTTGAACATTCCACCATTACTCTTTCATTTTATGTATATATGTATGCCTTCCACATTGCCGTAGCGTTTAATGTATTTATTATCGGGGCTATCTTTTCTACGGATTGCATTGTACTGTGTTTTGGCCATTACATCATGCCTCATAGGTTGATAGTACCGCGATGACATTTTGGACAGCTGCTTATGACATGGGTGACATCTTCGATGTTAATTCTGCAGAGTCTGCACTTGTTATCACATCTAGGTGTTCTGCCTGCATCCCTATCTCTTTTGTGAATCAGGTATTTCGTGTTAATCTCCTGTTCTTGGATTGCAAACGTGTATCCTTCAAAGTGGGAGCCAATATAGCGGTTGTTGGTCCAAGATAGACTACTTTCTTTATCTATATTACTCTCACTCTGGAGCGTCCTGGCAAAATATCCATGCATGATTCTTTGCTGATATTCATGCAGTTTTTCATCCGTGGATTCACTGACATTCTGCTGAACAACTTCCCTGGGTGTGAGTTTTTGATTATCACACAGGGAATACCTCTCGAGGAGTTCATTCCCAACTCTCATGCAAATAGACTTGCTCGAGAGACGGGCTCCTACGATTTGAGGTTTGTAGATGTTGTCGGAGGGATATGATGCGACATTCAAATGCTGTCTGGACTGATGTTAGGCTCTGCCTCCCTGCTTACGTTTCAAGTAAAGGCGGTCTATGTGGACGTTTCCGGTTTTGTTTAGTATTTTTCGAGTTCTAACATCAATCGCTCGGATTTAGTCTATTGTCTAATTGAGTATTCCAAAAGTTGGTGTTAGTACAGGCACACCAAACTCATTGTGAGCCACTGTTTTGT
>OZ024740.1:113640876-113645876 GCA_964016885.1 Eledone cirrhosa
GAACACACTCACTGTTTGTTTGGTTTTCGCTTCTGTATTTTTATATCAGTTAATTCATTCGGTACTCAATGTTTACCATTGACTGACCAACGGTCAAAAATACAGACACAATATAGATATAAACACATATATATATAGTCTAACAAAGCTCTTTCGTTGCACATTTGCAACATCGTCAGTGGTGCTATTATGTTCCTCCTCTTGTATTGTATATTTACGCCATCTTTATTTAATCTGTTTATTTATTTAATTTTGTTTCGTATATATATATATATGTGTGTGTATATATATATGTATATATATATATATGTGTGTGCATATATATATATATGTATATATATATATATATGTATATATATGTATATATATATATATATATAAATTAAAGAAATTATTTAACCTGATAGTGGGGTTCAATAATTTCTTTAATTTCTTTAGTCAAAATACGGCGATAGCTTACATTTCTAATAATTTCAAACCCACTCGCTGTTTCGAAAATATTCTTACTTGACATTACAGTCGCTAAGTTTATAGCTTCTAATTTGAATGGAAAGAGACGGGTGATGTGTTGGTGTAAATGGTACACAGTGGTCCGGATAACCAAAGATGTGGATTCGACTCCCATGTACGTCAATACTCATCTTTTTCCATTTCTCCGAGGTTTCTTAACCCCACTATCAGGCTAAATAATTTCTTTAATATCTTTAGTCAAAATACGGCGATATCTGATGAAAGTGCACCATAATTTGCCTTGGTTGCCCTTGAAATATATATAATAAAATAAATATAGTTTCCATTTATTAATATATTGTATATATATATACATATATATATATATATATATATATATATATATATATATATATATATATGTATATATATATATATATATATATATATATAGAGGGAGAGAGAGAGAAAGAGAGGGGAAGCGAGATGGAGAGAGAGAGAGATATTTGATTTCCAAATAATCGACCTGTTATTCATTGCTAATTTCGCTTCACAATCTTTTGATGTAATTTCATTATATGATTTAGGCATGTTCCATATTATTATTATTAGTATCATTACTATTAGTTTTAAAATTATTTCCTTATTGTTATGTATCATTTATAATGTTATTGTTTTGTTATTTTTTCTTCGTATTTTTATTGTAGTTATTATTCGCTCTCAGTGATATATGTTTGTATGTGAGCCGTATTTTTGTTTGATTATTCCTTTTCCTTCTGATTTATTTGTATATTTATTTCTTCCTCATTACATTTGTGAGGTTGAGATGATATTTGTGTTGCGTTGTTTTTCTATTCTTCATTGGCTTTACTATTTAACAAGTTTCGTTAGCATTTTTGTCGTTGTTACTTTTACTTCCTGCCCTTTTGTATACATTTATTTGTTTATATATGTTTCCATACATGTCTGCTTTTGTATGTATGTTTCAGTTCTTTTTTTTTAAGTTATTTGTTTTCGATTTTATTTAGTCTTTAATATTATTCATGTGAAATTTTTTTCATGTGAAATTTTTTTGTGTTGCGCAGGAAAATAAATTAGTGTAACAATAATAGTAATAATTGTTTCTACTTTTGACACAAGGCCAGCAAATACCCAGTACATTACTGGTACTTTATTTTATCGACCTCGTAAGGATGAAAGGCAAAGTTAACCTCGGCGGGATTTGAACTCAGATCGTAAAGGGACGTAACTATGCTGGAAAGCAGGTTCGACCCTCTACCGTTACTGCAAATTCTTCGCCCTGATATAATATAATAATAATAGTAATAATAACAGTAACAATAATGTTAATAATTATTATTATTAATAATATAGTAAAAATAACAATGATAATATTAGTCATGATAGTGATCATGATGATGATGATATACGGAGGAGAATGAGAATATTTAAAAAATTCTCATTATTCTAAACGAAATTGCAATTATTGTTGTATTAGATTTGCAAGATTTTTCGTGTGAAAACGTGTGTTGAAACATATAATAACAACCCGAAAACAGTGCTTAAACGCATATAACAAACACTGAAGAACAAAACAAATAAAATACCAAGACAGACACATCCCATATATATATATATATACATATATACACACACACACACACACACACACACACACACACACACACACACACACACACACACACATATATATATATATATATATATATATATATATATAGAGTACAAAAAGAAATCAAGATAACAGCTAAATAGTAACAACTAGGAATGAGAGCTGAGATAAAACTCATACACACACACACACACACTCGGATGTAACACATGCGCAGTGCAGATGCATAGTTCTTGAAGACAAGATGGTGTAAAAGAAAACAGACAAAAGTGAAAGAAGTTGTCACTGAACAGGTCACAGAATGTGTGGCGAAAGAGTTTTGACAATTAATAATTAAACCACCACCCGGTTATTAAACTAAATGACGAAAAATTATAATATATTGATATATAAAACGACTGGTGCGTGTGTTTTTATTGGCAGCATAACCCTCCCAAAATATAACCATACAATTATTATTAGTAGTAGCATTATTGGTATTGGAAGAGCGATGGATTGGTGGAGCTTTTCTAGCTCTTTATGTTCTGTGTTCAACTAAAGCTTAGGTCAATTTTCCGTATGCGATCGATGAAATAAAATACTAATCCAGAATTGGGTTCTATTTAATCGACAGTTTCCTCCCTCAAATTGCTGGCCTTTGTGCCCAAAGTAGAAATCGTTATTAATCGATTTTTTTTTTTTTAGCCTTCGTTTTTTTCTTAAATTGAAATATCTGACATGGAATGAAATTTACTCAATATTTCGACGTTTCTTTCTGCTGTTATTGATTTCTATTAAAATCTTTACAGTCATTTTTTTTTCAGATTAATATATATATATATATATATATATATATATATATATATATATATATATATATGTGTGTGTGTGTGTGTGTGTGTGTGTGTGTGTGTGTATGCGTGTGTGTGTGTGTATATGTGTGTGTGTATGTCTGTGTGTATGCCTGTGTGTGATTTTGCGTGTGTATAAAATATTTGAGACACAATAATAGTAATAATAAAAAATAATAATAATGATGACAATGATGGTGATGATGATGATGATGATGACGATACAGTACATAACAATACAAATAATAACGAAAATAATAACAATAATATTAATAAGAGTGATAAAATACTCTTGATATTGATAATCATAATGATAGTAACAATAACAATACTGATAACCATTAGAACTATAATAATAACACTGGAAATATTAAAGAACAAATCAAAATATTTGTCGTATGAAACAAAGAGATAGAGATAGATAGATAGATAGATAGATAGATAGATAGATAGATAGATAGGGAGATGGATAGATAGATAGATAGAGAGAGAGAGAGAGAGATAGATAGATAGATAGATAGATAGATAGATAGATAGATAGATAGATAGATAGGGAGTTAGATTGATAGATTAAGAGAGAGAAAGAAAGATTATATGTGTGCTTGAGAGAAAGATAAATTGAGTATGAGTGAGTGTGTGTGTGTATGTGTGTGTGTGTGTGTTTTGTGTGTGTGTGTGTGGGTGTGTGTGAGTGAGAGAGAGAATTTTGTTTTGCTATGACATTTAAAGTACAAAATTGATAGCAAGATATAAAAACAATAAAACATCAAAATTGTAAATAAAAGAGAAATAAATTAGCTAAAAGAAATATTCTTTGTGGTTTTAAGTTAACCAGTTACAGGAAAACAAATTAAATTTAGCGGGCAAGTTCTGGTGTATGTGAGGGTCACAATATTGAATTCTCACAAAAAATAAAACAATTTCTGAAACAAATAATTTTGGTTGTGAGTTCAACATTTTTTTCAATTATAGGAAATATTACTGCACAATATTACTGTAAACACATAAAAAATATTGTAAAAATATTGTGTCGACTCAAGCATGATGTTGGATCTTCCGTCCGTTTCGACGACGAACATACCGTGCTTCGTTTAACTTAACGTCCGTCTCGTTAAATTTATTCTTAACATAATTTCTAGGTCGAATCAGCGTGACGAAATGTGTAACAAAGCTGGACCTTTTAATAACAGGGACATTCTATCGACATCGTTTCCGTTTCCCAAATTTCACTCACAAGACATAGGGTCAATACGGAGCATGATAAAAATATCAATCGAATGTATCATACATTAGAATCAAAAATTTAGACAGCATAAGGCATACCTATACGATTCTGGGTTTAATAACACTGGGTAAAACCCTACGATAGGTGTCTACTACTACCCCGGGTAAATATATATAAACACACACATGTAAGGATTGTCAGAAAAGAAATAAGACTGGGTTCGCAAATCTAAACTAAAACCTGCAAGTCTTCCACTTCGAAATAGACCCCCCCTCGCGTATAACGCACATTTCCATCCTTCTCAGCGACGCCTCAATACACTCCTGGAAGGTTTCTCCCAGGATTCCCCATAGCTTCATCGTCACGGTACCCTTGATGGCTTCCACGTCCGGAAAACAAGTCCTCCTGATGTCCTTGATGATGACTCTCGCCAGTGTGTCTGGTTCGGTATCAAGAGGCTCAAGGACGTCCTCACACACATGTATACGCCGCTCTTTCTGGATATCGTACAGCAATTTCGGCACCATCTCTGCGAAGATGTTCCGGATGCACAAATATTAGGTGATAATCTTCAATGTTAGCCACATTCCTGCTCGTGGAAGGCCTTCCGCTCCTGGGATCATCTTCCCCCTATTCGCGTCACTCTTTGAAACTTTAGTACCATAGGCGCGACATTCTCTCAGCTCTGTACACTTGCTGTATTATTTCGTGTGCGCCAGCCGGATCAGACACTTCAAGTTGGTTCGTTGCTCTGTGCCAATCACTTGACGGCATAAAATTAAAGAGCTTTTAACAAAGGAGCTGAAAAAAACCCCATACATACTCTGCAGAGAGGTGAGGCAACTCGCTAATCACCTAGCCT